>CANIUD010000695.1:0-360000 GCA_947470075.1 Closterium sp. Yama58-4 | reverse complement strand
GTGCCGCTCGCTTTGCCCTGCCCTGCCCTGCAGCTCGCGCACCGCCCCTAGCAGCCCGCGCGCCGCCCTATCAGCCCACGCGTCGCCCTTTACTGCCCGCGCGCCCTCCCTTGCCTACGCGCTAACCCTAGTGTCTGCTCGCCGCCCTTCCTTCCCTACGTGCTGCCCGCTATGACTTCTCTTCGTGGTAGCGGTGGGAGTGGTGGCGACGGTGGTGGCAACAGTGGGAGTGGTGGTGGTGGCCGTAGTGGCGGTCGCGGTGGCGCTGTTCAGTAGGGAGTTTCTGGCGGTGGCCAGACGCAGCTGCGGCGGATTCCGCGTGTGACCCTTACGTCCCAGCAGCTCCATGAGTGGTACGCTCAGCGTGGGGCATCTCCGAGTACTGCTCGCTGCCCGTACGTCATTCGCACAGGTGCTCGGGCTGGTCAGACTTGCGGGACACCTGGCCACACACAGTCCCGCAGCTTCGCCTGTCTAAGCGACTCCTGGCGCGCAGAGTTTGGCGACAAGGCTGAGCTCCCCCGCTGGCTAGAGTTGCTTCGGGACAAGGTGGACATATTTGCTCTAGACTATGACACTATCCTTACTGCCATGTATGCTTTGACTGCTGGTACTGAGAGTGACTCCTACTTGTGTGTGCCGCCCGACCCTGGTATAGAGGCTGCTGCTCTAGGTGCTAGTGAGTCTGCTCTCTCTGGTACTGCGCCTGCTGAGGCCTTGCACACCTTCACGCTTGACTCAGGTGCTTCTCGCTGCTTCTTTCGCGACAGTACCACAGTCACACCACTCCCTAGACCCGTTACAGTCTCACTGGCTGGCCCTTTCTGGGGGCCCAGTTCTTGCACGTTCTTGCACGTGTCCGGCGGTTCCGTCCGGCTCACTGTCAGGTCTCCACCTCCCCTCGTTCTTGACGAACTTGGTGAGTAACGCGGTCCTTCAAGATGTAGGGGTTGATACCTTTACCCCTGGAGGCCAGCGAGTGGCAATCTGTACGTGCTCCCGGACTGGCCGTCACCTGGCCACGTTCACCCGTCGGCCTGGGTCGAGTCTGTACACACTGACTACTGAGCCTCCTCAGGTTGCTGCGTCTGGTCAGGTGTCCGCGTCAGGTCAGGTAGCTCCCCCCTGCTCGTGTCGCCTCCTGTCGCACCAGACTCTCCTTAAGCACCACCGCCTTGGTCACCCCTCCCTGCCACGCCTCCGTGGCATGCACTCCCGCCTTCTTGTCTCTGGTCTTCCCAGGTCTCTGCCTTCCCTCCCACCCTCGCCTGCCCCGCCCTGCGTTCCTTGCGTCGAGGGGCGGCAGCGCGCCGCTCCTCACTCCTCCTCGTTTCCCCCGACGGCTTCTCCCTTGCAGACTCTCCACATGGACGTGTGGGGCCCAGCCCGCGTCCAGGGACAGGGCCGCGAGCGGTACTTTCTGCTGGTTGTTGACGACTACTCGTGTTACACCACGGTCTTCCCGTTACGCAGCAAGGGGGAGGTCCCTGATGTCTTGATCCCTTGGATCTGCGCTGTCCGTCTCCAGCTCCGCACAGACCTTCCCGTACTGCGTCTGCACTCTAACAGAGGTGATGAGTTCTCCTCCGACCTCTTGCGGGACTTTTGTCGTGGGGAGGGCATCATTTACTCTTTCACGCTTCCGGCCTCCCCGCAGCAGAATGGGATTGCAGAGCGCCGCATTGGCTTAGTCATGGATGTCGCTCGTACCTCCATGATCCATGTGGCTGCTCCCCATTTTTTGTGGTCGTTTGCGGTCCGGGTCGCTGCGCATCAGCTCAACCTCTGGCCCCGTATCTCCTTGCCGGAGACCTCGCCTACAATGCTTTGGACGTGGGAGGGTGGCGATGCGTCGGTGTTCCGGGTCTGGGGCTCTCGTGCCTTTGTCCGCGATACCTCTGCGGACAAGCTCTCCTCCCGCACCATTCCCTGTGTCTTCCTTGGCTTCCCTCCTGACGCGCCATGTCCTGTTCTCGCCTCTCAGGACGTCACGTTTGACGAGTCCTGGCCGCGCCTAGCTGGCAGTTTTACCACCCCACCTCGCGCCGTGTCCTGCCCTCTCAGGACGTCACGTTTGACGAGTCGGTTCCCTTCTACCGTCTCTTCCCCTACCGCTCTGCCCCTCTCCCCCCTCCGCCGCACTTCCTCGCTCCAGGTCCTCCTCCGGTAGACCCCCTTCCCCCTCAGGGTCCTGCTCCTTCAGGTGTCTCTCAGGTAGACCCACTTCCCTTGGCTGAGCCTGTCGAGGTCACTGGTGACTCTGGTGCTGCTGGGGGTGGTGCTACTCGGGCACTGCGTCTGGGGGTGCTGAGCCTGAGCGTGCGGAGCCTGGGGGTGCTGAGCCTGAGCGTGTGGAGCCTGGGGGTGCTGAGCCTGAGCGTGCGGAGCCTGAGGGTGCTGAGCCTGGAGGTGCTGCGTCTGGGGGTGCTGAGCCTGGGGGTGCTGAGCTTGGGGGTGCTGAGCCTGGGGTTGCTGCGTCTGCTGGTCGTCCTCCGGGTGCCTTGCTGCAGCGGTCTAGCCATTGAGAGCCTATCTTGCCCCAGCAGCTGCGCGAGTGGTTTGCCTGGCGCACCCGCCTTCGGAGTCGCGATACTGGAGCTCAGGGCACTGACGCTGGAGGCGCTGGAGCTAGAGGTGCTGGAGCTGCAGACGCTGGAGCTGGAGGTGCTGGAGCTGGAGGCGCTGGAGCTAGAGGCGCTGGAGCTGGAGGCCCCTGAGCCAGAAGCGCTGATGCTGGAGGTACCGGAGCTGGAGGTACTGGTGGTACTGGGGTTGCTAGTCCTAGAGGTACTGGTGCTGGAGGCACTGTGGAGCCTCTCTCCCCACAGCAGCTGCGCGAGTGGTTCACCCGGCGCACCCGCCTTCGGAGTCGCGCTGCTATGGGGCTGGAGGCGCTGGAGCTGGAGGCACTGGCGCTGGAGGCACTGGAGCTGGAGGCGCTGGCGCTGAAGGTGCTGGAGCTGGAGGCATTGGACCTGGAGACGTTGGAGCTGGAGGCATTGGCGCTGGAGGCGCTGAAGCTGGAGGCACTGGACCTAGAGACGCTGGAGCTGGAGGCACTGGCGCTGGAGGCGCTGGAGCTGGAGGCATTGGACCTGGAGGTACTAGAGCTGGAGGTGCTGGTGCTAGAGGCGCTAGAGCTGGAGGCACTGGACCTAGAGACGCAGGAGCTGGAGGCACTAGCGCTGGAGGCGCTGGAGCTGGATGCGCTGGACCTCGAGCGGCTGGAGCTGGAGGCGCTGGCTCTGGAAGCGCTGGAGCTGGAGGCACTGGAGCTGGAGACGCTGGAGCTGGAGGCGCTGGCGCTGGAGGCACTGGAGCTGGAGACGCTGGAGCTGGAGGCGCTGGCACTGGAGGCGCTGGAGCTGGAGACCCTGGAGCTGGAGGCGCTGGAGCTAGAGACACTGGCGATGGGGGCACTGGAGCTGGAGGTTCTGGTGCTGGGGGCACTGTGCAGTAACGACCATTTTTCTTGCCGCCGCCACAGCTGTCCTTGCTACCGCTTGAGTCGGTGCTCCGTCAGGTTCTTAGTCTTCCTTCGTCCACTGCCCTTCCTCCAGACTCACTGCTGCCTACTCCCCCTCGTTACACTGAGCAGCCAGTCTCCCTTACAGAGCGTCGTGAGCCTGTGTCTCGTCCTACCTCTCCTGTTCGCACTGTTCACTGTGCTTGTCGTCTCCATCGTCCGCGTCCTCCTCCTGTGCCAGGTACTCACACTATGGCACTTCGTCCTTCCTCTGTTCCGCAGCGTGTCCCCCTGCCGTCTCCTCCGACGTCCTCTCATCCTGTGTCTGACCGTGTTCGCGCAGCTAGTCCCACTATCACGCGTCTCCTAGCCGCAGTCGTCACTAACCCGTCTGCCTTAGTTGCTGAGCTTGTGGACTTTGCTGCTGCGTGTCGTCTAGACTACGCTGCTAGTCTTGTTGCTGAGTCTGAGTCTGTCTGTCCTCCGTCCGTCGGGGGTGAGTGTGCTCTTGGCACGGACGTCCTTGAGGAGAGGCAGGAGGACTTTGAGTGCCTTGCGGCTGCTGTACCTCATCTCGTGGCCTAGCTGCTTGCACTTGAGGGAGACCCGGATGCACTGGACATCCCAACCCCGCGCTCTTACGCAGAGGCAATTTTGGGTCCCTACTCTCAGTGGCAGACAGCCATGGACGCAGAGATGGCATCCTGGAAGTCCACAGGCACCTACGTCGACGCAGTTCCCCCTCCTAGGGCGAACATAGTCAATGGCATGTGGATTTTCAGGGTGAAGCGGTCGCCGGGTTCTCCGCCTGTCTTCAAGGCTTGCACGAGGCTTCAGTCAGCGAGAGGGAGTAGACTTCTTCCAGACCTTCTCCCCTACCTCGAAGATGACCACTCTTCGGGTGCTGTTGCACGTTGCCGCTCAGCGTGACTACGAGCTTCACTCTCTGGACTTCAGCACAGCTTTCTTACAGGGCAACCTGCACGAGGAGATCTGGCTGCGCCACCCACCTGGCTTCACTGGGTCGTTTCCTGCAGGTACCCAGTGGAGCCTCCGGCGGCCAGTCTATGGTCTCCGCCAGGCGCCTCGTGAGTGGCACGACACACTGAGGACGAAGCTTGCATCTCTCAGGTTTGCTCCTTCGACAGCTGACCCGTCGCTGTTTCTACGCACCGACACTTCGCTGCCGCCGTTCTACATCCTCGTGTACCTCGACGACAAGGTAACGGGAGGCCATGCCTCGGAGACGAGGCAGGGAGGGGTGACCAAGGCGGTGGTGCCAGAGGAGGGTCTGGTGGGACAGGAGACGAGGCAGGGAGGGGTGACCAAGGCGGTGGTGCCAGAGCAGGGGGCAGACTCAGGACCAGACCTGGACGCTGCAGCAAACACCTGACCCGACGCAGCGACCTGACCAGACTCAGCAACCGGAGGAGACTCAGTAGTCAGTGTGTACAGGCTCGACCCCGGCTGACGGGTAAACGTGGCCAAGTGTCGGCCCGTCCGAGCACACGTACAGTGGGTCACCCGCTGACTCGCAGGAGTGAACTGGTCAACCCCCCCATCCTGTAGGTCAGCACCACTCACCAAGTTCGTAGAGAACGAGGGGAGGTAAAGACCTGACAGGGTGCCAGAAGGGGCCGCCGGACACGGTAGGACAGTGGAGTAGTGGGCAAGGACAGGACCCCCAGAGGGGTCTGCCAGGGAGACCGCAACCGGCCGACTGAGCGGCGTGAGAGTGGTGCGGTCTCGAAAGAAGGAGCGGGAAGCACCCGAGTCAAGGGTGAAGGTGTGTAAGGCCTGAGCCGACGTGGTACCTGAGAGAGCTGAGTCACCAGGACCTGGGGCAGCAGACGCACTAGCACCTAGAGCAGCAGCCTCACCAGCACCTGGAGCAGCAGCCTCACCAGCACCTAGAGCAGCAGCCTCAATGCCCGGGTCAGGCAGATCACACAGGTAACAGTCACCCTCATCACTAGTAGACACAACATACATGGCAGCAAGAATAGCATCATAGTCAAGATCAAAGATAGCAACCCCCGACCTAAGCAGCTCGCCCCAGCGAGGGATCTCAGTGGCGTCAGGGAACTGGTGACGCCAAGCGTCCGTCAGGCGGCCGAAGCAGCGCTGGGTGGTGTGCGGGCCACCGCACGGCTCCCCAGTGCGGTCACCAGTACGCAGGACGTAGGCACAGGGACCAGCACCCCCACCCCGCTGACGCGCAGCGTACCACTCACGAAGCTGCTGGGGGGGCGGGGTCTCACGAGTGCGCTGCTGCTGCTGGCGCGGACCACCACCGAAGCCGCCCCGCTGCACAGAGCCACCCCGACCAGTTCCACCGCTGCCGCCGCCACCTCCGCCACCGCCGCCTCCTCCGCCTTCTCCGCCTCCTCCGCTCACACCGCCACCGCCGCCGCCGCCTCCGCCTCCACCGCCGCCACCGGTGCCCCCACCCCCGCCACCACCCCCACCGCCACCCCCACCCCCTCCGCCGCCTCCACCGCCACCTCCACCGCCCCCGCCAGCTCCTCCAGCACCCTTGCCCCCCTTGCCCTTGCCGGTGCGGTGTCTCCCGCTAGGGGCAGATGCAGCGCCGACCGACTCGGTGCCAACGAAGTCGACGGCAGCAGCAGAGGCAACAGAGGGCAAGAGGGGGGAGGGGGAGCACCCCTCAAAGAAGGGGGAACGAGGGTCACCACGAGAGGCTCCTACAGCGACTATACTCTTCTCAGCTGCCAGGAGGCGCTCCTCGAGGAGGTCAACGGTGAGGGTGGTGGGGCAAACAGAGAGGAAGTGGTCCCTGACCGAGCGAAGGGAGTCAGGGAGCCGGGTGACTATGTAGTAGAGGGTGATGTACATGGGGGGGGGTTCTTGGCGCAGAACTCAGCAGGAAGCACAACGCGGTAGCGAGTGTCACTAGTGCGAAGGTGCGTAATGAGGTCAGCGACTGTGGGAAAGGCGGCGAGGTCAGGGAACAGGTACGGCAGCATGAGGCGGCTAAGCGCAGCAGTGGCAGGGGAAGAGTAGCGCGCAACTACAGCGTCGTACAAGGTCTTAGCACTCTTGTACTGACTAAAGTGCGCGCGCTCAGTGGACGGCAGGTGACTACGCACAGCAAGGCGGGCAGCAGCATCGCGTGTGGCCCACTGTGAGCGAACAGTACTGTCAGCATCGGCAGCAGGGGCAGCAGAGGCGCCAGACGTGAGATCAAACAGTGAGAGACCGTCCTTCCTATCGCACTGTAGGAAAAGCTGCAGATCATCTACCCAGACCTCAAAGTCAACAGCCCGACCCTCAGCATCAAAGGTGAGAACGCTAGGGGTAGTCATGACAGCAGCAGCAGCAGGCTAGCAGCAGTAGCAGAGGCGCGGCTCGGCAGTGCTCTTACCAGGGCGGGTGGGTAGAGGTCCGCAAGTGATGGGGCAGGGCCGAGGCGCGCCGGCAGGGACAAGGCCGCGACAGGGCGGCAGAGGAGTGCCGCTCCTCTCTGCAGGGCAGGGCCGGGACGACGGCGGCGGCTGCTGCTGTCCGCGGCGGCGGCCGCTGCTGTCGGTGGCGGCGGCGGCTGCGGCCCCGGCAGCGGCGGCAGCGGCTGCTGCTGTCGGCAGCTGCGGCGGTGGCGGCCCCGGCAGTGGATGCGGCGGCTGTTACGGCGCGACGGCTGCTGCTGCTAGGGCGGCGACGGCGGGGCGGCAGGGCCGTGAAGGGGCCGTGAAGGGCAGCGACGGGGCTGAGAAGGGGCCGCGAGGGGCCACGAAGGGGTCGCGAAGGGCCGCAAAGAGCGGCGAAGGGGCCGCGAGGGGCCGCAAGGAGCCACGAAGGGCCGTGAGAGGGGCCGCGAAGGGCGGCGGAGGGGCCGCGAGGGAGCCGCGAAGGGGCCGCGAGGGGCCGTGAGAGGGGCCGCGACAGGGCCGTAAGAGGGCGCGACGGGCCGCTAAGGGCAGGGGACGCGACGGGAGGGCAGGCACACGGGGCGCGACTCGGGCAGGGGCGAAGCGCGCTCCGGGCAGAAAAAAAAAATTTCGATTTTCGTGGTGGGCCCTTGAAAAAGTTCCCACTAGGGAACCTGCTCTATACCATGTGAAAGAACGAGGAATGATTGACTAAGGAATGAGTGTGATACAAATATGAAACCCTAGAATTGTGTACCCCTTAGTGTCTAACCCGCTGCAGCTTACACAGGCTAGATCATATAAGTCTGACACTGAGGCACTCGCCCTTGTGAAGTTGGAGCTGCAGAAGAGACACACGTGCACAGACCTGGGTGAGCTGCGCAGCTATCTTGGCTTGCAGATCACCCGGGACAAAGCACTCCGCACCATTACCCTGACTCACTCACACATGGTGCAGCAGGTCCTTCAGCGCTTTGGCTTCCAGTTCTCCTCACCACAGTCCACTCCTCTGCCTACCGGTCACTTGCTCTCAGCTCCACCTTCAGACGAGTCCGTAGAGCCGAGTGGCCCATATCCAGAGCTTGTGGGCTGCCTCATGTACCTGATGACCTACACTCGACCTGACCTTGCCTACCCTCTTAGCATCCTGGCTCGCTATGTTGCACCTAGGAGACATAGGCGAGAGCACTGGGAGGCTGCTAAGAGGGTGCTGCGCTACTTGTGCAGTACGTCGGGCATGGGGCTGGTGCTTGGAGGACAGGGTCCAGTTGTCCTTTTTGGACACTCAGACGCCTCTTGGGTTGACGACCTGGCTATGCAGCGGTCGTCACAGGGTTACACCTTCAGCCTTGGTTCCGGCTCTGTTTCTTGGCGGTCTACCTGCTCGTCTTCTATTCTCAGCTCCAGTTGTGAGGCTGAGATCTACGCAGGAGCCATGGCTGCACAGGAGTTACGCTGGCTCACCTACCTGCTGACCGACTTGGGAGAGCGGCCTAGTTCTCCTCCAGTTCTGTACGTAGACAACAAGGCCGCTATTGTCTTGTATCAGGAGCATAGTGTGGAGCACAGAACTAAGCAATGTCTGCGCTACTTCCTGGCTCGAGAGTTGCAGCAGCGTGGCCAGCTTCGTCTTGCTTACGTGGCCACCCTTGCCAACACAGCTGATATCTTCACCAAGGCACTTCCGCCTGGTGATCATCAGCGTCTGTGTACTGCTTTAGGCCTTGTGCCTACGTTTGCTCACTTGCTCAGTGCGTGACCTTGCTTGTACGGTGATCTATGTATACCTGCATGCTTACACTTGCTAGGTTGTGATCACTGTACTGTTTGCTTTGTTTTATATAACTCTGCATGTGAACTGGCCTTGTGGCCATTTGCTTGTGCTCGGAGTGTGTGGTGACTTCGTGATCCACCCTAAGCTTGCTTTGCTTTTCTGTGACTGCTTGTACTCCCCCACTTTGCCTATGGGGGTGTGTTAAAACATTTTGCTATGTATGGTGTAGTGGGGTAGCAAATATGGGGTACAACCCAATTCGGGTCATACTTGTACCAACTCTCTGCTCAATGCATTCATTCCTGTTGTTAGATTCTAACAGGCCGATGCCGTCTGCTCCGACGGTCCAGATCCACTCCATTGTCTGTCGTTTCGAGTCAACTCTGACTCTTCGTGTTCATTCTTGATACTGCGTGCTTCACTTAGTTGTGGTCCGGAGTGCACAATCATATTTCACTATTCGTAACACTACATACCAAATATGCAGGTTTGGGTTTGGTGTACAGCGATGGACTTCTCGGTTCGTGTTTTGTCGTTTTGTTGAAGGCTCGTGGAAGGAATGTGTCGCGCGTCCCATAACTGTCCGGGCTGCCCCGAAGCTCGCTGGGTAGGGACCAAACATTTCCGTAAGCAAAATCGATCCAATGTGTTCAACCCTAATTTGGTGGGAGTTGAGCTCGGACATGTTTGCGCTAAAGACAAAAGGCAGTGAAAACTTTAGCGAATCTGCAATGCTGCCCCGCATCAGTGATGCGCGCATAGATGCTACCTCATCACGACGCACCATGCGCGCATAAGTGATGCCTCGGTTTGCCAGGGGAGGATGATTCCATGAACGAGGGTTTGGCCCCCAAATCGGGGGCCAAAAAGGTTGTTTGGCAGTAATTAAGCATCAGTTCAATTAGGTGCTCATGCGAGGAAACTTCCTACGAGTACCTCGCATCCGTAACCCCACTTAATCGGGACGAAGTTTCTTCAAGCTTTCTTTTCGATACACCCACCATCGAATCGTACAGTGCTAGCTCGGGCGAACACAGCACCGGGTATCACACTGGAGTACGCTTTCTTCTCGCCAAAACACTCAAGTTCGAAGGATGGCTTGCCTGTCGTAACTGTACGAAAGTAAATTTAACAGAATGTTGTGTTACATGATTTCTAGCAAAGCATGTCGCACAACAAAGTGCGAATTTCCCAGCGTATTTGCGATCGATAAACTCTAGCGAC
This sequence comes from Closterium sp. Yama58-4, assembly GCA_947470075.1. Taxonomy (NCBI): domain Eukaryota; kingdom Viridiplantae; phylum Streptophyta; class Zygnematophyceae; order Desmidiales; family Closteriaceae; genus Closterium; species Closterium sp. Yama58-4. Next base: position 350,147 of record CANIUD010000695.1, on the reverse strand, counting down.
GTCTGAAGTGTCGCATTTCATATTGAACGAATTTGCGCATTTTTTCAAAACGGGTGAACAAATACAGCGCACCATTGCGGGGGGTGTAAATTATTGCATGCAAAGTGTACTCAACGTCATGACAGGTTTAGTTCCGATATTGCACAGCGCGTTACTTCTCTGATCCTGACTTCTCGACCCTGAACAATCAGACTATATAACTTCCCAACACTGAGCAATCAGGGTGATGCTTTTCTGGAAAATATGCACCCATAATACAGAGGGGGGTTTTTTTTCCCGGATTCAGGGAGGCCTAATTTGAAACGTCAGCCCTGCTGCCGAGCTGGCAAAACGTGGTGGACTGGGCCAGTGCCAGGATTTCATGCGCACGGAGCGGGAGATGCGCACGGTCGTCGAAGCTGTACGAACGATGCTGCTCCACATGGGGGTGAAGCATCACTGATGGCACCTCGCCCTCCGCCACGCTGTCTGGGTGCGCAATTGTCTCGAACGGGCTTCCCTTCCTCCGAGGACGACGTCGTATGAACTGCTGTTCATGGTGCAGCAGCAGAAGCCGGATCTGACGCTGGCGCGCGTGTGGGGCTGCATGGTGCAGTTCATGGTTCCGGAGCAGCAACGCAGCGCAAAGTAGGCACCGAAAGCACGCTGGGGACTTCACCTCGGTGTTTCGCAGGAGAGCAAGGGCTGGGAGGTGCTAGACCTCACTGACAACCGCATTGTCACAACCGTGGAGGCAATTTTCTATGAGACGATGTCTGTGGAGGAGTGGAAGGTGGAGCATGGGCCTGCGTCAGAGCGAAAGAAGGTTTCTCCGCTGCCAGGTCCATCGACGGCGGCGATTTCATTGCTCGCTGCCGAGGACGACAGTCTGTCCAAAGATCCCCCTCCCTCCATTCTGCCCTCGTCGAAACCTCCTCCTCCTGCCTAAGTCGGCGTCGACGTCGGCCGCCAGCGATGAGGGGAGCATTGGTGCGTCGCCTTCGGCTCCGCCCATCGGCATCGCTGGCGGTCGACGTGCTCTGGTCAGCAAGCAAGTCGACGTTGGAGTGAAGTCTCCGCCGACAGGGGAGCTGTCGAAGGGGGAGCGTGTTTCAGAGGAGCCGTCGCAAGGGGAGTCGTCGAACGAGGAGCTCGCGTCAGAGGAGCGGACGACAAGGGAGCAGTTCGATGATGGCACATTGAGCGATGTTGTTGAAGTCGTCGGCAACGATGAAGGGGAGTTGTCGACTGCGGAGCAGTCGAGTGACAGCGAAGTGGTGGAAGTCTCGGCCGACAAGCCTGCAGTTCGACGTTCCACCCGCTCCAACTTTGGCAAGCCTCGCGAGAAGCTGAGCTACCATGCTTGCCTGCCGCCGACCTCCTACAGCACTTTGCTCGACGATGCGCAGTTCGATGTCAACGTGCCCGAGAGCTCGACCCTGATATGCACGCCGACCCGGAGCATCGCTGGGACATCGCTAACATGACAGTGAAGGAGGCGTTAGCGAGCTGGAAGGGCAAGGCGGTGAAAGCGGCGATGGACGAGGAGATTCGAAGTCTCATCACCAACGGCACATGGGAGCTTGTGGAGCGCCCGCGCGGCGTCAATGTCATGAAGAACCGCTGGGTTCTGATGACGAGGTACCATGTCGACGACACGGTTGCCCGCGAAAAAGCGCGCCTGGTGGTGAAGGGCTTCACGCAGGTCTACGGAGCTGACTACGACGGGACGTATGCACCGGTCGGAAGCTACGTCACACTGTGGATTGTCCTCAGCATTGTCGCCGTCCTCGACCTGCACCTCATGCAGTTAGACATGAAGAACGCCTTTCTGCAGAGCAAGCTCGACCGCGTGCTCTACATGGACCAGCCGGCTTACTACAACGACAGAACCGGCTGCGTCTGCAACTGCTAAAGAGTCTCTATGGGCTGAAGCGGAGCCCTCTGTTGTGGTACTCGGCGCTTGACGCTGTGCTTACGGGCACTGGCTGGAGCAAGATCCAGGTCGACGAGGCTCTCTATTTCAGAGTTGGCGACGACGGAGTGGCGTGCTGGGTGCTCGTCTACGTCGACGACCTGCTCGCTGCCAGCAGCAGCACCGCGATGCTGAAGGAGCTGAAGGAGCTGTTGGAGGCCGCCTTTGAGCTGCGCGAGATCAGCCCGGTCGAAAAGTAATTGGGGCTCGAAATCGTACGCGACCGTTCGGCGCAGAAGCTGTGGCTGCACGAGCAGTCCTATGTCGACAAGCTGCGTAGGCGCTTCATCAACGAGGAGCAGACTGCTCGGCGTCCGAAGGCTCATGTTTCCGTTGATGCGTACGCAGAGCTGACTTTCGACGACGAGGACTTCCAGTCGCGCGAAGAAGAGGAGTACCGTCACAAGGTCGATTCGCTGTAGTTCGCAGCCACGACAACTCGGCCCGACATCGCTTTTGCGTGCAGCAAGCTGGGGTCTGGTCTGACGGTGAGGAGCGACCAGCACTGGCGTGAGGTCGATCAATGCCTCACCTATCTCGCCGACACGCGCAATGTTGCTCTGGAGTTCGGCGGCGGGCCCGAGACTCTGAAACTGGTCGGCTACGCGGACGCGGACGACGCCTGCGATAAGCAGACGCGCAGTAGTACGAATGGCTACGTTTTCACATTCGGCGGCGCAACTATCTCCTGGACGAGCCAACGCATCAAGTGCGTGACTCTGTCCTCTACGGAGTCAGAGTACATCGCGTCCACTGAAGTGGCTAAGGAGGCTCGTCGACTTCGATTCCTCCTCGCCGAGTTCCAGCTCCTCGATGCTGGGATGCCGACTACTCTGAACGTGGACAATCAGTCCGCCATCGCGGTCGCTGAGGGCTTGGGGCTGAAGGGCAACCTCAAGCACATGGAGCGATGTTACGCTTGGCTGCAGCAGATGGTGAAGCGCAAGAAGATTGCGCTGGAATACATCCCGACATCCGAGCAGCCGGCGGACTTCCTCACGAAAGGGCTGCACTTTCCGGCCTTCAACCGTTGCTCTGTCGTGGTCGGTTAGGTTCGCTGCGACAAGCAGCAGTACACTTATCAGTCAATGATGGCATACACAATCCTGCTGAGAAACATCACTCCGAATCAGCAGCAGAACATTCGGTCTTACCGGGGATACGGCAACTCTGCCGAGCTCGCGTACAACCACCTGAAGAACCTGTATCAAGCAACGGACAGCGTCAATCAAAGTCGGTTGATGGCACAATTGACAACGGTGGAAATGAAACCGGGCGAAAAAGGAATGGCGTATATGAGTCGTTGTCGCGAATTGCGCGACAAACTCCTATGCGGAGGATCGATATCAGAAGACGCCTTCATCACAGTCGTCATCGGCGGTCTTGGTCCTCAATGGCGCTCCACTCGAGCCATTCTCCGAGCCCACAGGAAAATCTCCGAAGTGGCACTCTGCGCTGAGATTCACGCCGAGCAGCAAGATATGGACCTGCAAGAAGAACGGCACAAAAGAAAGACGTCAGTACCTGAGTACTCAACGACGCTACAGCAACAACAACCGGCCTCAACCGAAACTCGTACCTCCGTTCTGTCATCTCTGCAAGACATCAGGTCACCCCCGCACACACTGCCCAAACCGGCAGCAGCCAACACCAACGCAGTGGCAGCTCCGACCTTCAAGCAGTCAAGTCGCCTCAACGCAAGTGACACCCACCACTCAAGTACAAGCCTCAACAACGTCGACGGGACAATCTGCTAAAGGAACCAGAAACATCGTTAGTTGCATGGCCAAATTAACGGACTCCTGTATCACTGAGTCACCGCCACATTACTCACCGGAAGAACAACTCGACAACAGTACGCCTCGCCGCGAGTCACTCCAACCGAACCCGACGTACGCAGCCATCGCCCAAAGCGAACCTTCTGGGAAGGACACCTGGTTTTTGGACAGTTGCTGTGGACAACGCATGTGTTGTTCGGGTCGCTTCGTTCAATAGGAATACCAACTTCAACGCGAAGTCGTCATCACCGTCGCCAACAACCAGAACCTGCGCACACGACGACAAGGCGTAGTTCAACTTCAATCACGAGAGACAAACGTCATACTGCAAATGACGAAGGTCTTAATAGCAGAAGGACTCGGCTACAACTTACTAAGCGTCAGTCAATTAATGGCGAAAGGGATCCACCTCGAGGCAGACAGCTCCACTCAAGAATTCAAACTGTACCACGGGAAGGGCGGTCTTTATATCGGGAAGGCAGTATTGAAGAACAACGTCTTCGTCCTCGACTTCGTTCCAGATCTTGGCACCGCCGACAGCGTCGGCATCGTCATCTTTGCTCCTTGGACACATCCGCCGGATCTTGATCCCGACTTCAGTCCGAGCGGCTTCTAGCATTCCACACGATACCTGAAGCAGAACGAACAAGGGCATTAGCAACGATTCAACAATCGGCAGCAGCAGAAACAACATCGGCAGCAGCAGAAACAACATCGGCAGCAGCAGAGACAACGGTAGCAGCAGCGACAACAACGACACCGATCGCTAGCCCCTCAACGACACCCGTCTTCGTCGACAATTCGCCACCGACACCTGCACAACAACTAAAGCCAATTCCACGAGAAGTCCATCAAAGTGCCAACTTCACCGCCGGCTTCTACTCCAACTCCGACATGTATCGGCGCTCACCCGGATACCGCGCCAGCGAAGAAATCTGGCATGCAAGATTGGGACACCCAAGCAACACAAGGCTAAACAACACGATAAGAGCAGGAGTGCTCGACAAAGATTCACTACTACTGCACGACGGGAGAGAACTCCAACGAGTCAGAGGAACATGCTTCACCTGCCCTGAAGCCGACTTACCGCATCAGCCGTTCGTCTCTCACCACAACCCGAGCGCACCAGCGTACGCACCACTGGAGAAGGTGTACAGCGACATCCTGTACAACCGTGAACCCGGACAAGGAACATACAGCTACGTCATCACGTTCATAGACGCCGCCACACGCTACGTCTGGCACTTCAACCTTCCTAGCAGAGACATGGCCTTCGAAGCCTTCGTCGCCTGGCTCCCAGCGGCAGAACGAGAGTCAGGAGTAAAACTGAAAAGTTTCCAAACAGACGGGGGAGGAGAATATCGGTCACAGCGATTCGAGCAGCACCTGGCAGAACGAGGCATCAAAAGGCTCATCTCCCTCCCCTACGCCCATCAACAGCAAGGCGTGGCAGAAAGAATGAACAGGACTCTGCAGAACACCATGCGCAAACTGCTACGTGGCATGCGGCTACCCACTCACCAGTGGCCTGAAGCGATGGACCACGCTGTCATGCTGCACAACTTGCTCTCTTCGTCGTCACTCCCGAACAACGCATCACCGCATCTGCTGTGGACAGGAAAACTGGGCAGCACAAAAATGTTACGGGTTTTCGGCTGCATGGTACAGTACCGACCCCCAGCTGCAAGAGCCGGCCGATTCTCCCAACGCGCACAGTGGGGGCTACACCTGGGCATAAAAAAGAACTACAACGCGTGGAAATTTTTTTACGTCCACTCAAAAGAAACAGTAGCAGCACGTGATGTCATCTTCTACGAGCGGCTCACACTCCCGACGTACCTTGCCAACCTGGAAGAACAACGGGACCCCACAGGTGGTTTTCGCGGTGACCGAGCCTTCGCCTCGGCAGCGGACGAAGCTGACTTGGACGAGCAAAACGTAGACGGGGCCTCGGAGGAGGCCGGACCCCTGCCTTACTGTTCGGTTGATATCCCCATGGACGACGAAAATCCTCGCGAAAGTATCAACGCCGAAGTTTATTACGACCTCGTCGACACTGATTTTGTTCCACCCGCCCAAGTCAACACCAACGAAGCCGAACGCATAGGACCCAACTTCGTACCTGATCCAGAAGACGATAACGAAGCAGCTTATCCCGAGGACAGAAATCTCCCCCGCTACACACAGAGCGGCCTCCAGATCCTCGGCCTCGTCACCGCAGTCCATGGAACGGCGCCTCCTAAGGAGCCTGCCACGGTTCAGCAGGCTCTGGGGGGGGAGCATAGGGAAAAATGGCGCGAAGCCATGGACAGGGAGCTGAAAGCACTGGAGGAACGCAACATCTGGAAAGTCGTTCCTATCGGCGCGGTACAAAACAAAACCATCCTCACCGGAAAATGGGTCTTCCGTGTGAAAACTAAGGCCGACGGCACCATCGACAAGTTTAAAGCGCGCTGGGTCGTACGCGGCTTCGACCAAGAGCACGGACGCGACTTCACCAAGACATTTGCCCCGGTCAGCCGACACACCTCGCTGCGAATTCTCCTCGCCGTCGCCGCCATGAAGAAGAAGAAGCTACGCCAAATCGATGTCGCCAACGCATTCCTCTACGCACCTGTCGACGCAGAGATCTTCGTCGAACTACCGCACGGGTCCAATGGAAAACCCAATCACGTGTGCCAGCTACTGAAGTTTCTGAACGGCATCAAACAGGCCCCGAGACTGTGGCAGCAGCACCTGCACGCTCGACTCAATCGCATCGGATTCCGTCAGCTACCTCACGACCAAGGCATGTATCGGCTCACAAAGGGCGCCGACTACAATCTGTTGATTGTCTACGTAGATGACCTACTCTACATTGGCTCGACTGACGACGTCACCGCCTGGTTCGAAAGAGAGCTGCAGAAAGATCTCACGCTCACGGTTTCATCCACCGTCACGCAATACCTCGGCCTCAACATCCAAGAAGAAGAGAATGCAATCTACCTCAGCGCCGTGAAATACGCCGAAACTATCGCTAAACGCTTCGCACTCACGCCGACTACCATCTCCACACCATACCGCTACACGGCAGGAAATCACAAGGAAGGACCTGCTCCTCTAAGGCCCGCCGGCATACGCGACTACCAGAGAAAGCTGGGCTGCCTCCTCTTCGCAGCTGTCACCTGCCGTCCGGATCTATTCTACTCCGCAAGTCAACTCGCCACCTACCTCAAGAAACCCGAAGCAGAACATATGGCAGAGCTTGACCGCGCTCTTCACTACCTCGTCAGCACCCCGACAATCGGCCTGACCTACTACAAGAACGGAACTACAACGCCTAAGTTAATCGGCTACGTCGACGCCGACCACGCCGGAGATTCTGACAACAGGCGCTCGCGCACAGGCTACATCTACCGCTTCGGGCCTATCGACCTATCTCCTGGCAGTCGAGTAAGCAAGAACTAATCGCCCTCTCCTCAGCTGAAGCAGAATATATCGCACTCTGCTCAGCCACAAGTAAGGATTGTACCTTCGCGAACTACTGGAAGAAGCAAAGTTGGCTCAGTTACCCAACTTTTCCTTGTTCTGCGACAACCAGTCGGCGATCCGCATAGCAAACAAGAGCGGATTCGCGAACCGAACGAAACACATCGCCTTGCGATACTTCTTCGTGAAGGACGAGATCGAGAAGGGGAGACTCGAGCTGTCATACTGCCCCACGTCCGAGATGGCAGCCGATTACTTGACCAAGAAGCTCGGAAAGCAGAAGTTTGAGTACTGCATGCTGCTGACTGGACAGAGCCACGTCACCAACAGCGACACTCCAGAAGTGAAGGGGAGTGTTGGAAACAAATGATTTAAGCGCCTCTGTCGTGTCGAAACAGTAAACACAAACGGAGCAAGCAACAGCGCAGCAACGGCGAGTCAACCATCGGAGGTTGACAAGAAATGGTAACCGCTGGAGGTTACGCGAAGGTCAAAGGTCACGCGACCTTTGACTCGACAAAGTACAGTGCGACAGCAAGGACAAACAGCTGATTCGTTATTGAACAGCTGCCCGAGTCGTCACTATATCGAACCGCAACAGCAACCGTTGAAACGGTTATTAGTCATATCTCCCTGTATTCTCTGTAATCTTATAAAAGGCCTTGTATCTCCTTGCTTTAATCAATCTACTTTGCCCTCACATACCAGCGCAAGGTGGTTCAACAATCTTCATTAAACGCTTCCGCTATTACATCATTCCTACCAGGATTTTAGTCCTGTAAAAGATCCTAAGGGCTTTTCTCAGCCCAACACCAGTCAGGATCCGGTACCCGCAGGGACCGACGTCGCGCCCACTGCTGGCTTAGCCGCTGCTGCGGGCCGTACTCCTAGGACCCTCTGGTCCCCACTGTCGGGAGTGCTGTAGCTGCTGTCGCTGCGGCTGACACTGCTGCTGGTGCAGAACTCTAGCACACGCCATGGAAGGTGCTAGAGACGGCCGAGTGCGGTGGGGAGCGGCTAGGAGCGGTTGCTGGCTACAGCCTATTTTGCTTCTGGTTCTGCTGGGGGCAGGCAATGGTGCTGGTTCTGCTGGGGGCAGCCTATGCTGCTGCTGGTTCTGCTGGGGGCAGCCTAGGCTGCTACTAATTCTGCTGGGGGCAGCCTATGTGTCCCGATCAGTGTTAGCCTACACATTCTTAGCTGAAAATTTCAAGGTTATTTGAAACTTATACTGATGAGACAACACCCAACTCACGCTCCACAATACATTTCCCATCTTACGAAAACGCAGTCAATTATAAGTGTCATTTGACGCTCGAGAGCAAGGCTTAGTTTTGGTTATGTATTGTTACAATCCTTAACAGGACTTAGCCAGGGATCGACTCAGGGTTGTTCGCAGGTAAAATTACGGCGGAAGTGTTGACCAGAGTGAATGTAAATGATTGAGATGATAATAACAATGGAACAAAAATCGTCATAGCTGGCCATGTACTGAAACTCGAGAATACCGTTCTAGAGTCGTAGCATAGTGGGCTCCATAGCCCTTATTCTCGTCAATAGCCAGCATAGTTACGTCCACCCCCCCGCCCTATGCTAAGACTTTAGGAGCACATAGAGACGGAATTTCCTCGCGACTTTTTCGCGCAAAAAAAGTCCGACCAAGTAGCCAGCAGGACCCTTGGATTGATCACCACCGTGAGAATCACTCGTCGCCACTGAAGGTTATCCCAGCCCGCACTCAATGACGGTCCGCAATCTCGTTGTCCGCCCTCGCTCCCGTCATCATCGCGCCTCGTCGCTCTCTCTCTCTCTTCTGTCAAACTCTTTCTCGTCGCGCTCTCACTCCCCTCGCGCTCTCACTCCCATCGTTGTCACTCCCGTCGCTCTCTCTCTCTCTCCCGTCAAACTCTCTCTCCCGTCGCCCTATCACTGCCGTCGCCCTCTCCCACCCGTCGCTCTCTCACTCCCGCCGCTCTTACACTTCCGTCGCGCTCTCACTACCGTCGCGCTCTCACTTCCGTCGCGCTCTCACTCCCGCCGCTCTCTCGCTCCCATCGCTTTCTCTCTTCCGTCGCTCTCACTCTCGTCGCTCTCTCACTCCCGCCGCTCTCACACACGTCGCGCTCTCACACACGTCGCGCTCTCACACACGTCGCGCTCTCACACACATCGCGCTCTCACTTCCGTCGCTCTCTCATTCACTGTCGCGCTCTCACTCCCGTCACCCACGCCACCCGTTGGTAGCACATGTCGCGCACACGTGCAGCCCACGACTCACTAACGCATGTCCCTCTCCTCCTGTCCCTCTCCTCCTCTCACCTCCCTTGCCTCAATGTCCCCTCCTTCCCTTCCCGCCTCGCCTTTCTCACTACCGTGTTCCCGCTCATATGTGCTCCTCTCCCCCTCTTCCCCCTTTGCCCCCCCCCCCCGTTCCTCCTCTTCCCATCTTCCCCCGTCACTCACACACAACACACACGACATGCTCACACATGTTCCCATCTCCCCTCTCCTCCGTTCCCTCTACTCTCCTCACCTCCCTTCCCCCTCCTCCCCTTCTCTGTCTTCACCTCGCCTCCCCTCCCTAATACATCCCCTCTCCTTCCTTTCACTCTCGTCTCCTCTCCTTCCTTCCGTCTGTCCATTCTCCAGGAAGTTTTGGGAGGGGGACTGAGGAGGCTTCTCTTCCCTACTGACTGACTCACTCCCGTCTGTTACCCATATCAATCCTGTCAATCACTCCTGTCACTTGCTTTCGTCACTCTCCCACTCCTCCCTACTCTCTCTCTCACCCCCTCCCTCTCACACCGCTTCCATCTACCACTACTACAACTGGCGTGCCGTGCCGTGACGCAGGGTGCAGGTGATGGCGGCGTGTTTGCGTGGCTATGTGGCATTGTCAATGTCGGGGAGAAGGGGTGGGATTGGGAGGTGGAAGGGTCCCCCGTTCTACCCTTCAGCACCCCTGCCACACCTCCCCTCCTTCCACATCTGTTCATACCCTCCCTTCCCTTCCCTCCTTTTCCATCTCTCTCCTAGCTTCCTTTCCTGCTCTGCTCTCAATATGTCACATGGTAGCGTGGTTGGTGACCTCTCCATACGTCCCTTGCTGTTTCGCGCTCGCCACTCCCCCCTCTCCCTCTCTCGTCCAATCCCTCTAAGCTCATCCCCTCTGTTCCCTTACGGCCCCTCTCGCCCCTCCTTCCTCAGCCCCTCTCCTTTCCCACTCAGCCCTTTTCTCCTTTTATCTCTCCTCTGCCCGCTCTGCCCTTTCCTCTACCTTCCCTATCCTTATCTCCACCAACATGCCCTTCGATAAGCTCGCTGGGTTTCTCCCTCCCTGTTTCCTGTCCTTCACTCCGTTTCCCCCGTTGTCCTTTCCTCCCTTTCCCCCCGGTCCTTCCCTCCGTCTCACCAATTGTGACTGCCTCTCTTTCCCATTGTCCTCCCCTCCGTTTCGCCCCTTGTTCCTCCCAACCTTAACCCCGTGTCCTTCCTCCTGTATTCCCCCTTGTTTCTTCCTCCCTCTCCCACTGTCCCTCCTTCTCAAGACCCTTGTCCTTCCCTCGGGCTCCCTACTTCAGCCCTCCCTCCCTGTTCTTCCCTCCATGTTACTGGTCTCTCCCTCCCTTTCAGACCTGTCCTTCCCTCCGTTTCCCCCCTTGTTCGTTGCTCTGTATCCCCGTGTGCTGGATCCGTTTCCCCTCTTGTCTCCGTCTTTTTCCCTTTCCGCACCTCCCGTCCCTCCGATTTCCCCCCTGGTTTGCCCCTCCGTTGCCTTTCTCCCCTTCATCCCTCTTGCTCTCTGCCCACCCTCTGTTGCCCTGTGCCCCATGCCCCATGCCCCATGCCCCATACCTCACACCTCATGACCCATACCCTCAGTACGCACTGTTTCCCCACTCCCGGCCCCGCAGCTCCCCCTTCCCTATGCGCTGCTTCCCCAATTTCCACCACGCTGCACCCCCCTCCCTACTCGCTGCTTCCGGATTCCTCACTCCCCCAATCCTCCTTTTCACTCCTTCAGTTTCCCCCCATGCCATGTCTCTCGGGCGGCTCCCTTGCCTTTCTCGTCGTGTCACCCGTGCCCTTCCCTCCAATTTGCACTTACCCTTCCCTTCTTTCCTCTCTTGTTCTTCCCTCCTTTCTATTTTTGCCTTACCCTCCGCATCCCATTGCATTCCCCCCTTGCACTGCATCCCATTTCGTCATTCCTTCCAATTCCGCCTCCCATCACTCTCGTTTCCCCCCTTGTCCTTTCCCCTGTTCCCCCACTGGCCCCCCCTCCCTTTCCCCCTTTCCTTCCCTCCATTTTCGCCCATGTTTCTCTCGCCTTTCCACCCTGTCCTGAAGACCGGTTCCTCCCTTGTCCCTTCCTCCCTTCCCCCGCTGACCTTCCCTCCGTTCCCCCCCTCTCCCCTCCCTCCCTTTCCCCTGTGTACTCCCTCCCCTTGCCCCTCAATCCCTGGCTCCTTGTCCCTACCTCCCCTATCCCCTTGCTCCTTGTCCTTAGCCCGCCCAGCCTCAATCCCAAGACCCTTGTCCCTCCCTCCGTTTCCCCCATGTCCTTCCCTCTGGTTCCTCCGGATCCGTTTTCCCTCTTGTCCCCGTCGTTTTCCCTTTCCCCACCTCCCGTCCCTCTGATTCCCCCTCTTGTCCCTCCCCCCTTCCCCCTTGTCCTTCCTTCCGGTTTCCCCCCCTGTTTTCCCCTATGTTGGAATATACGCTCAGACCCTAAAGCGTATAGCGTTTACACGCTTGCGTTTATACTCAAAACGCTAAAAAGAAATCTTGTGTATACGGAAAGATGCGGAATCTCCTGGTGAGCATTTCGCCGAAGTCGAGATGCATTTCGGTGGTCTAGGGAAGCGGGAATCTGCCTTCAAAGTTATCAGTCACGTCTGGCAGTTCAGATCTACGATTTCATTTAGTACCGCCGAATATATCTCAGCGGACAAGCGAGCCCGCCCAGGGGAGCTCGCTGCCCACGGGCTAAAAAAATAAACCCCAGACGGGCATGCATCCGGTCAGGGAGCCTCAACCCTAAACGCGGGGAGGCATGGTGTTTAGGGTTGAGGCTCCCTCGGATGGCATGCCATCCGATGGGGTTTTAGTTTTTTTCTGCCCGGGGCAGCATGTCGTCAAGTCGTCAGAGGGTCGTCAGGCTTGACGACCCGTTTCCGCTGAGATTTTCCACATTGAAACCCTTCCCATCTACGAACTTCAACCTGTCAAATGTCCCCCCAACAAACCCCACTCACGCTACTTACCAGCCAGCCCAACTTCACTCGTCATTTCTAGTTTTCTTTCCCGCTTCCAACAGTCCGATTCCTACTCCTTCTAGCGATAATGTTTACTACACATCCCACCCCAATCGCCATTCAGATTTAGGAAAATGCTACGAAAATCTTAGTTAGAATAGGAATTACCTTCCCGATGTTGAGCACGACGGTTTTTTCACCCTACCTAGGAAAAAATTTTCCCTGCCCAGAAAAGCGTATGTCCAAACTGACCCTGAGCGTATAGCGTATACACGATAGCGTATATACGATACGCGTGTATACACTAAACACGTATATTCCAACATAGGTTTTCCCTCCCTTTCCCCTAGTCCTTTCCTCCGTTTTCCCCTTCTCCCTCTCCCTCTCCCTCCCTCTCCCTCCACGCTTCTCGCCCTTATCCCCGCACACGTCCGCCTCCCTTCCCTCCCTTCCCTCCCTTCTCTCACTGAACCCTCTCTTTCCTCCCCTCCCTCCTTCCATTTCTTCTAATTTCCGCCCTTCCCCCTCTTCGCCTCTCCTTCCCTCCTTCATTGTCCCTCTCTCTTCGCAACTCTTCCCTTCCCTTTCTGCTGGCCCCTTCGCTCCTTTCCCTCTCAGCCCCTCTCCTCTTTTCCCTCTCAGCCCCTCTCCTCTTTTCCCTCTCAGCCCCTCTCCTCCTTCCCCTCTCAGCCCCTCTCCATTGGCAAAAACCCTATGCCAAGTTTGGACGAATTTTGATTGCGATTGTCTTCGCGTAAAAAAATCCGGACCCAATTTCGACCGACGGTTGGAGTCATTTGATAGGAGATCCGAGACACATCTCGCGACAAGGTTTGGTGCGGTTCAAGTTCCAATTGGGCACGCGAGCTTTTCCGGATGACTTTCGGGCGCAATCCGTTTTGTTGCAAATTCGTGACCAAATTATTCAAAACTAAATTCTGAATTTGTTCATTTTGGAAATTGATGATTTCAAAATTGCATTTATTATTGCGATTTACAAGAACCATTATTCAGCATTCTAGCAACAAGCAGTCTTAGCACCAGGTCAAGTAGCCTACGCACTGGCGGGCCTTGAAAGCGCCCGGTGGGCAAGGACGACATCTCCAAGGTCGCCGTCGTCGATGAAGAACTTGTTTGGAAAGACGAACGCACCCACAGCCGGATCGTGGGGGATCCTCCGCTCCACGACAGCAAAATGGATCATCTGTTTGACCTTTTCGCACCACTCCTGGTAGTATGGCCTGTTCTGCTCCGGCTGGCTACTGATTCGCTTGCGACGCTTATCCTGCAGAAGGGGCCACTCGATCTGCAATGTGGTGTAGGGTTGGGTGGATGGTTTATGAGGAGGGTAGGTTATGGGTAAATGAGGCAACTGAAAGCGGTGATGCAGTCGTCACTATCTACGTAACTGCAAAGGCCTAATCGACCAGGGTTTAAGCTGAAGTACAGGCAAGGGGTTAAGGGGATGAGGCATGGGGGTACAAACACATATCTACATCCTTACCGAAAACAGGCCCCATGCCACCATGCGGCTCTTGAACTTGGTGAACACCGCCCCGCCCCTCTTGAAGGAGAGCTTGAACTGAAAAGCGAACAAGGGGTTGCTGAAGGGTGTCCCGGTGGCCTTGTCAAAGTGCCAGTTGAGGGCCCACTGTTCTGCTTTTTGGCAGGGAGGGTATGGGTTGGAAAGGGTTTTGTAGAGAGATCAAATGGGGGGATGAGAGTCAGGGTGAGCCACATCGCACGGTCATATGTAGCTGCCAACTGGCATATGGTAGGGCATATTGTGTTTTCGAGCTGCACTGCACATACCATCTCTGTACTCGGCTACGAGTTGATCGTCGTCGAACCAGGTCGTTGGGTGTAGCTCAGTGGGCAGGCTATCCACGAGATGGCTGTAATCGGCAAGGCCCATGCCGGTGGATGCTGCTGGCCTGAGGGTGGAGTTGATAGTTGACCTTGTTGAGGACAGCTGGTGGTTGAAGACTCCCATGGTTGACTTGTCATTGTGCAACCACAGCAGCTTCATTGCCTCGAGCCCTTCTGCAGACAAGTGGACAGAGAACGCTTCGAACACTTCCTCCGGTGCAGGGTAGTACAGTATTTTCTCCGGGGGGTTCAGAAACAGGAGCTGAGAGCACACTAAGTAGGCTTTGTTCTGCGCAGGGGTGTAAGGTATACAAGACGACATGGGAGAGAGAAACCAGCAGTTATGAGGGTGGCCGCGTGACCATGGGATGGTGACTAGCAACACTGTGTGAACTTGCCACGTCACATTCTGCGCCATCCGACACGTCCACCAACAACCCGGCCCACTTGCCACGTCACACCCCCCTACCACAAGCCACGTCACCCCCCACCCACCTGACACGCCTCGCTTCATCATGCGCAGTGGTCAGGTGTACCATTTCTAACTGCCACGTCAGACCCAACCCTCACCTTCCGCCACGTCACACCCTCTTTGTCCGCCACGTCCACCAACCAGCCCCACGTGCCACGTCATACCCTCCTGCATCCGCCACGTCCACCAACAACCAGCCCCACGTGCCACGTCACACCCACCCACCCCATGCCACGTCACCCCCCACCCACCTGACACGCGTCGCCTCGTCAGTGGCCGCTCCTGTGTACCATTCCAAACCTCCACGTCATCCCCAACCCTCACATGCCGCCACGTCACACCCTTTTGCATCCGCCAACAACCCGCCCTACTTGCCACGTCAACTAGCCAGCAACAGCGACGTCACCCCCCACCCACCTGAGACGCCTCGCTTCGTCATGCGCCGCTCACGTGTACCCTTTTAGGGTGCCACGTCATCCCCAACCCTCACCTTCCGCCACGTCACACCAACCTGCATCCGCCACGTCAGCCCCAACCCTCACATTCTGCCACGTCACACCCTTTTGCATCCGCCAACAACCCACCCTACTTGCCACGTCACACCCCCCACCAAGAGCCACGTCACCCCCCACCCACTTGAAACGCCTCGCGCCGTCATGCGGCACTCCCTTGCACCCTTTCACACCGCCACGTCATATTCCAGCCCTCACCTTTTGCCACGTCACACCCAACCCGCATCCGCCACGTCCACCAACATGCCGCGCCACTTGCCACGTCACACCCTCCCACCCCATGCCACGTCACACCCACCCACCCCATGCCACGTCACCCCCCACTCACCTGATACGCGTCGCCTCGTCACGCGCCGCTCCCGTGTTCCCTTCGAAACCGCCACGTCAGCCCCAACCCTGCCCTTGTTGCCACGTCAACCCCAACCCGCCCCATGTGGCCCGCCACATACCGGGAATGGGTTTGTCTCCTGCAACACTAGCACTCGTGCCTTGTCCACGGCACTCATCGGCGGCGGGGTACCAGCCATAGGCAGGGCTGCCGACCCGCTGGCATAGCTGGCAGGTACTCCACGACGTAGGCCGAGCTGTGCAAACATGGCGTACATCTCAGACCGCAGCGCCTGGAACTCCTCCCGTGTAACAAACTGCTCGTGCTCCGCACTTTCACCTAGGGCACCCATGTGCGGAGGAAAAGGGTGTGAAGAAACCCCCCTCTGGCCAAGGGGGTCAACGTCTTCTGCAGCAGTCCCGTGTGCCCTCACACTATCACGCTGGCGAGAAAAGGGGAGCTCAGGGAAGGGATTGGCATGACTGCCTGCCTGATGCCCGCGCGAAGGATCGGCGAGAGGGGAGACCGCCCTGCCCCGGACAGGAGAAGCGTGGAGTTGCCGAAATTGGTATGAGGGTGAGGCGAGTGGGGACTGCGTGATGGGGGCGAGTGGAGGGGATTCGGATTCTTGTCCTCTTGGCGCGTCTGGTGCCGTCGCAGCGACTTTGCTCGGGCCAGCCCATGGCGTGTAGTACCTTGGTGCTCCGGAGGAAAGCGGTGTAACACTCGCTCTTCCGGCAGCCTTCGTTAGATGCATTCGTTGCACGCATACGGGCGGCCGAATGCCTATAACGCGAGGGGCTGAGATATAGAGGGAGCCGGAAAAAAAAAAATAGAGTAGATCGGTTTCAAGGCGGGGCCAGACATGCATGCATATTCTGAAAGGTTTGAATCTAGATCGGGTTCAGGGTTGTACTGGTTTTGAGCAAGAGGGTTTACCTTGCTTGGCAGATTCGTCGACCTTCTCCTTCCCTGCATGGGAGAAACAATGTGAAAAAAGGGTGTTTTTTGGCACGGTTTAGCAGATGGTTCAACACGTCACGCCAGTTTTATTGGACACAATGCTCACCTTTCTGCTGTCCCTTCGGTTTTGGGGCAGCCTGCGCCTTCTCGTTGCCACCTTTCCGCGGGGTGCTTTGGCGGACGCTGCGACGTTTACTGGTACCATTTGGAACCCTTTGGCGCGGCCACCCTTTCCTCCTCCATCCCCTTTTGCTCCCTGGCTCCCTTGCTTTTTACCAACCCCTTCACCTTACGCGCCTTCGGTTTGCCTGCTGCTTCGCCGCGCGCAGCGTCAACTGCCCCGCGCTTTCGGGAAGGGCGAGTCCGGCCCCCCTCCTTCCCTGTACCACTCACCCGTCTGCCACGCCCGCCCCGTCCCTTCACTGGCGCCACATCCTCCTCCTCCTCCTCCTCCTCCTCCTCCTCCTCCTCCTCCTCCTCCTCTGCTGCCTCCTCCTCCTCCTCCTCCACATCCTCCTCCTCGTCGTCACCCTGCTCCTCCTCCTCCTCCTCCTCCTCCTCCTCCTCCTCCTCCTCCTCCTCCTCCTCATCCTCCTTCTCCTCCTCCTCTGCCTCCTCCACCTCCTCCTCCTCCTCCTCCTCCTCCTCATCCTCCTCCTCCTCCTCCTCCTCATCCTCCTCCTCCTCCTCCTCTTCGTCCTCCCCGCCATCATTCTCATCTTTTTCATCCTCCCCAACATCCGCGTCATCCTCCTCCGCTTCCTCTGCCACCTCCTCTCCCTCCGCATCCTCCTCCTCATCCTCCTCCTCCTCCGCATCACCGGGGTCTTCATCGCCCCGTTTCGGCTTTGTTCCCGTCGCTGCTTTCTTGCCTCTCCTTCCGCCGGATGCTTTTCTTGCTGCGGGTCGGCCCTTCTGGCGCAATGCTTGACTGCCCGCCTTGCCACTAGCTTCCTTGGCGCCTCGTGGTGTCCCAACTGCCGCGCCTCCGGCGTCGTCAGCACTACCTGTCGTCTGCCGCCTTTTCGCCCGCGTAATGAGGTCCCCGGGCACGGCGGTGTCATAATCGTCCTCCCCATCGCTCTTCCTCTGCCTACGCCTCCCCCGTCCACCAGAAGGTGGAGAGCCACCGACCAGCCCCACCGACTCGAGCTCCCCCACCTTGTCCTTATCCAGCACGGCTGCAGAAACTTCGACCACGGTCGGCCGGAGCAACGTCAGATGGTGTTGCGTTGCCGCCGCCTCGGACTCCTTGGTTGCGGCATGCTCGGCGCGGGGATCGCCTCCGTGATTGCCCTCCGTCGCCGATCCCTCCATCTCCGCCGACGGGACTGCAAGACTTGCGCTCCCTCGCCCCGGTTCTTTGTTGCCACCACTGGTGCCCTCGTTAGTCGGACCGGGCTCGGTTCCAGCAGAGGCATGATCCGCCTCTTTGTTCACTGTAGAAACACGGTTGCGTGCCGTTGGTTGCTTCCCTTTGTCTCCCACCTTCATGCCGGACTTCTTTTGACCGCGGGCGACCTTCTTTGCCACCACTTTTTTCATCCCCTTGCCACGCGCGACGGATGCATTAGTTTTTTTGGTGCCGGCGCCACCCTCCCTATCGTTCCGCTTCGACATCGTCCTTGTCGCACGGCGTCCGGCCTGTTCCTCCTCCATTGCTTGTAGACGTGTTGCACGTGTCATGGTAATTGTGGGAGGAGCAAAGTTGCAATTCGCGCGGAAGGGTTGAGCCGGTTTCGAAAGGGTTCTACAACTGAATCCCACGATGGGATTATCGACGGTCTATCACTGTTATGTGTTTCCGAAAACCGCCGCTTCAACTAAAACTGTCATAGTAGCCACTATGCTTCGCGCTAAGGCTGATCTGGAGAGGCGTGTGTCAAGGCAACGAGCAGCGTCAAAGTGTTGGCCCAGGGAGTGACGGAAGCAGGTGGGTGGGGCACGAGGGTGGTTGGGGTGGGCTGCGAGACTAGAGAGAGTCATGTAACCCTATCAGGCTATATTGGACGGTGTACGTGTAGCCACCCTAGCATAAACCCACATTCCGCTCGATCTCAGCCGCTCAATGGCTGAAGTACCTCTTGGCTAATGACTGTGTTGCGGGGGGAATCGTTTGAGATGCGTTGGCCAATCACGGTTGCCAACGCATCAATCACTACAAAGGGTAAAACCGGTGTGAAACCTACAGTGCGAAAGTACAGTGTTTTCGAGACCGCACAGTGTTACACGTAGAAGCTAAATTTTATTCAAACATACAACAATGCATTTCAACAAACTCTAAGTTGCAAATGGTTTACTACGGGGTTGGGGTAAGTTAATCGGTGATTCTTACGTCACACACACAACGACCGTCCAGAATTATTACTTGTGACAGATGTATTGTGCACTTTTAGGCTTTGCCACGATGCTTTAGGGCCAGCGGACGACATTCTAACACGATTATCAATAGTAACAAACGTGACTACGTTGTGGTATGGTGTTGCATTGGCATCCATTCTTGCACAGACATTGAACAGGGTGCTTGGAAGGAGTGGTATGAAGCACAGGCCCAACGCACAAGCGTAGATGCGTTATCGACAGCCATGGTTAGACTGTGCGACGATGCAGCGTTCAGGCCTGCGGGTTGCGCGACATGGTGAATCCGTTGTGGTATGGTGTTGCATTGGCATCCATTCTTGCACAGACATTGAACAGGGTGCTTGGAAGGAGTGGTATGAAGCACAGGCCCAACGCACAAGCGTAGATGCGTTATCGACAGCCATGGTTAGACTGTGCGACGATGCAGCGTTCAGGCCTGCGGGTTGCGCGACATGGTGAATCCGTTGTGGTATGGTGTTGCATTGGCATCCAACATTGCGTGGAGATTGAAACCGTTGTGCTATTGTACGACATTGTCATCCATTCTTGCATATTCATACAGCACGGTGCGTAGAGGTACACTACACCTCGAGAGTCACGCTATAGGTATTCGCTCCGCGCAACAATCATACGTTAGGGCATGGAGTTATTGGGTACTTCCCGTATCGTTATCAAGTAAGGGTTGTTCAACATCAGTCCGGAGGATATGAATGTTTACTAGTTATGAATGATTTGAGTGTCTTTAAGTTGTAATTGTACATTTGCATTTCCATGTTTGTTTGAAGCCTCTTGAGCTCACCTACGTGATGCCGATTTCCCCCCTATATCGAATTCGCGACACAATCACAGATCCAAACGGATCTCTTCCCGCTCTTCCAAAATCCCCCTCGACTCTCACGCACGGGTCATAAATACAAGTTCTTGACTCAATAGGCACGTCCTTCTCACCGTGCTCGCGACGCATTTACACGACCGTGAGACTTAAGATCCAGTGCATTCTCCTCTGCTCACGTCGTGGTCACTCTAGACGGGGGCGACACGCCTTGTAGGGAAGACGGCCCGTGAGGTGGGCGGTCTCTATCGTGCCTGGTAACGAGCACGCGGCTCGACATCGTTAGCCAGTCATAAACATTAGCGCCAACGTCAAGTGCCAGTCGTGCAGTGATACAAGCCGCCCACCACAGTGCTTCGCATTGGCGATGATCGTGTAGCTGTCACAGGCTTCTTGAACGGAGTACTTAATGCGTTCACAAGCTTCATCACGGCTAGTAGCTTCTTAAGCGATTTCTCGACTCTACAACGGATCTGTAACACATGGGCTCTTTACCAGGCGTCGTCTGCGAGTTCTGCAACAGATGGTTCCCCAACGCCCAAGTTTATGGCGGTCATAAGTCACGGCGGACCCCTTGCCAAGGACTATCCGCCGTGGCAAGGCCCACGCGATCTGCACCGACCGCCAGTCTTCACGCTCTGCTATTCGTCCACGACATTCTGTCGGACGCTCCAGCCGCTCCCGGTTCACCTACAGCGTCTAACGCATCCAACGCCGTCAGTGAGAGCGGTCCTCCACGCGTGCCTGAAGCTGACGTTGACGAAACTCCCAACGACGTGAACGAGGGGCCTCCTGAAGATGAACATCGACCACAACCAGGAGCTCCCGTGGCTGACACGAGTGACCATCCTGAGAGTCGGCCCGAAGGGAGTCATGCCGCGCCGCCATCAATCATCTCCGGACAGAGCAATGCCACGCCCCTCAATCCGCTCGCGTTGAAGCTGCTGCATTTCGTTCGGCGCGTGAATGGCGGAATGGGAATGGCCGAGGTTGACATCAACGGCCTGCTTCAGCTAGTAGTAGAGCCCGGCCTTGCGCCTCTTGTGATCTCGGAGCTCCGGAACTGCAAGGATCTGGAGCGGTTCGAGATGGAGCGCTTGGCAGGGCTCAATCGCGGATGGTCGGTGGCGACCTTCGAGATTGACGGTCATCCACCACAGCGCTTGCTCTTTCAAAACTCAGCCCAGGTAAGCCGCCTTTGCATTCAAGGCCGTGAAATGATGATGAGGCACACTGGGTTTGCATGTACGTAGTTATCCTTGTATTAACCGTACACCCACCTTCAGCGCCACTAACCATGCCTCTCCTCTCACCTGCCTTCGCCACCGTACACCAGGCATTCGCTGAAATGTTTGGACATCCCAACAATGCGCCCGGCTTCAAGCTCAAGGCGCGTGTTGATGAGGACCCTGATGCAGGCGGCCGTTGCTATACCACGCCTGAAACAGGAACGTGGTGGAATGATGCACAGGTAAGGAAAGACCACGTTGCCACCCCAAACCCAATCCTTCCTCATGCCCCGGTCGCTGCACTGATCTGTCAAGAGCATCTTGAGTGTTAAACTGTGTGTCCGTTGCCGCTTTGTCGTGCACTGCAGGAACACTTCGGTTGGTCCGAAGTTGTGGGGGGGATCATCTTATATTCCGATGTGACGCACATGAGCAACAACGGCCGGAAGAAGGCGTGGCCGCTCATGATGACGCTGGCCAACATCTCCCAGGCCAAGCGATGGGGGAAAGCCGGGCACACACTACTTGCCCTCCTTCCTATCCCCCCGTCTGCAATGTCTGCCGTGGAGAAGGTGATGCTCTTCCAGCGATGCGTCATCACCGTGCTGCAGCCGCTTCTTGATGGCATCGCCAGGTCCGTACTCGGTTTGCATCTTCCTAACACATCATCTCACCACCTGCATGGTATGCAAACCCTCTCTGTATGTAGCATGTCTCTTTGCCCCTCGTCGTTCTGTCAACGGGAGTTGTATGTTGGCCCCGTCCTCGCTTGGGCGGAGCCGACTTCGTGGTCCGGGGTAGGGTGCAGCCGACCTGCAGCAGTGGGCGAGTTGGTCGACGAGGTTGGTCGACCTGCACGGGGAGCCACTGCATGGGCGCCGACTTCGTGAGGGCGCCAACTTCGGGTGTCGACCTGGGCAGTCGACCAGATCTTCTGGTCGACCTGGAAAGTCGATCAGACCTTCTGGTCGACCTGGTAGGTCAACCAGCCCTTCTGGTCGACCTGGGAAGTCGACCAGACCTTCTGGTCGACCTGGTAAGTCGACCAGCCCTTCTGGTCGACCTGGTAAGTCGACCAGACCTTCTGGTCGACCTGGTAAGTCGACCAGCCCTTCTGGTCGACCTGGGAAGTCGACCAGCCCTTCTGGTCGACCTGGGAAGTCGACCAGACCTTCTGGTCGACCTGGTAAGTCGACCAGCCCTTCTGGTCGACCTGGGAAGTCGACCAGACCTTCTGGTCGACCTGGTAAGTCGACCAGCCCTTCTGGTCGACCTGGGAAGTCGACCAGACCTTCTGGTCGACCTGGTAAGTCGACCAGCCCTTCTGGTCGACCTGGGAAGTCGACCAGACCTTCTGCCGTAAGTCGACCAGCCCTTCTGGTCGACCTGAGGAGTCGACCAGACCTTCTGGTCGACCTGGTAAGTCGACCAGCCCTTCTGGTCGACCTGGGAAGTCGACCAGACCTTCTGGTCGACCCGGTAAGTCGACCAGCCCTTCTGGTCGACCTGAGGAGTCGACCAGACCTTCTGGTCGACCTGGTAAGTCGACCAGCCCTTCTGGTCGACCTGGGAAGTCGACCAGACCTTCTGGTCGACCCGGTAAGTCGACCAGCCCTTCTGGTCGACCTGAGGAGTCGACCAGACCTTCTGGTCGACCTGGAGTGACGTCGACTTGGAGCTGGTCGACCAGGGGGTAGTGGTCGACCTGGGGAGGTCGACTGGAGGTGGCCGTCGACTTGGGAGGTCGACCGGCACATACCAGAGGCAGTGGTCGACCTGGGGAGGTCGACCGGAAGTGGTCGTCGACCTGGGTGGTCGACGGGCACGCACAGGAGCCTCTGGTCGACCTGGTTGCTCGGTCGACCAGGTTACCTGGGTGACGAGGTTCTGCGGAGGCATGCGACGTTCGCCCGGGTGGTTTTGGCGAGGACGACCTCGGTGATGGTATCCCGAGGTCGACGTGGTGCATCAGAGGCAGTCGTCAGCACGTAGTTGATGTGGTGTGTGCGCTGTGCAGGTGACGAGGCACTGCACGCCAATCATCTGCGAAGTAGGTGCGCTGCTGTCCTGCGGGAGCAACGTCGGCGCGCCGTCAACCTGCGATGTTGGCACGCCGTCGACCTGCAGTGTTGGCAAGCCGCGACTCTGCACTGCTGGGGCGCGGTCGACCAGGTCGTGCTGGCACGCGGTCGACCGTGCTGCGCTGGCAGTCGTCCTGCTTGCATGCTAGCTCTGATGTAGTCTTGCCTTGCCAACTTCATTGTATCATTGTTGTCAACTTTCTCTAGTAAAACTCTTGCCAAATTACCTTGTGAACTAGCAAGCAGTGTGTACACTAGGAAAACGACTAAGGACCAACGAACGCAGAGATCACACGAGCACCCGTGCCTAGCCCGTAGTCTAGCTCCCGTTGTAGTAGTTATCTTCGCATGGTGCGGTGAGCGTGGACGGCACACGACTTACTTTTCAGTCGGGTCGACGTAGACATCACTTACCTAATTCGTCGTTGTAGGCCGGCAGCTGTGCGTTGGTCACTATGGTAGGAGCCGTAGGTGACGCAGGGGTGGTGGACACCCTGGAGGCACGGCTGGAGGACGCGAGGAGACGCCATGACGCCCAGGAGTACGGAGCAATACCCTGGGCGGTCGTCGAGGCTGGACTCCGCACCATGTGGGCGACGGAGCACCCTTCTCGACCTGCCTCTCCTCGACCGGTGAACGACGAAGGCGGCGTCGACATGGGCGTCAACGCCGGTGGTGGTCAAGTCGGCAGCAGTGCAGGAGGCACGTCGAGGCAGCGTGGTGTGATTCACGCCGATGAAGTCGGCGTCGTTCAGGCGCGAGGGATGCGGTCGTCGGCGGCTGCAGGCTCCTTGCAGGGTGACGTCGGAGGTCGACGAAGTGGATCTGTGCCGATGTCGGCGACCCAGGTGACAGCAGGCGGGATTGCACCGAGCTACGGCTACTTCAAGTTCACGCCGGACAGGATCTTGGTCACTCCGCCGCTCACTGGTCGACCCGACATACTCACCTGGAAGGAAGCCATCGAGCCCCAGCTGGAAATGGCCGGGCTGATCAGCTTTGCTCGAGGCACCGTGGCGACGCCGGACGATCCCGACTTGCGTGCGGAGTTTCGTGCCGTGCAGCTGTTGACCTTCACAGTCATCTCCCGGTGCTGCTCGCCAGGCGTGCAGATCGCCTTGAAGTGGTGCCGAGAGTACCTCGACGCCGGCCACCGGGCGTGGCACTTCATCGAGTCGACCTACCAAGTCACCGACGACTTGTTCATCGCACAGCTGGAGGGGCAGCTGACGCACCTGCGTATGGGCGACGAGGAGACGGCGACCGACTACTGCAATCGGGCCCGGCGAATTCTCGCCACCATCAGGATGGCTGGCGCGCAGTACTCGACGGCGTCGTACGTCACCCACGTCATGCAGGGACTCTCGAGTAGCTACAACCTTCTGAAGCGGCTGTCAATGGCGCCGAGCACCAGGACGACGCTCAACGAGGACAACTTGACCTCGTACATCCTGCAGGACGAGGCGATGCAGGAGGCCGAGCGGTCACAGGAGCTCTTGGCACAGGCGAACCTCGTCGCCCCGGCGAAGCAAGGAAGTCGACCGGGGCAGCGCGGACAGCCTGGCGGCGGTGGTAGCAGTGGCTGGAAGCTGGCCAAGGAAGTCGACAAGAAGAAGTCGACCAAGGACAGCGGTCGAGGAGGAGGAAGTCGACGTCGGGAGTGCTGGCTGTGTGGCGACCCCGACCATCTCTCCTTCGAGTGCCCCGACCGCAGTGACTCCGACGACGACGACGCCAAGGGTGGCCGCGGGAGGTCGGGCAGTCGTCGTCCTCGGCGAGGAGGAAACCAGTCACGCAATGAGAAGACGTCGACCAAGTCGTCGACCTCGGCGAAGGACGCCGACTCCTCTGCTGGCGGCAAGGGGAAGGACGACAAGTCGGCGTCGTGCTCTCTGGTCGGCGTCGTGGAGCCGACCGTCTCGCTGGCGCCAGAGGCCGGCGAGGACTTCCAAGCGGTGGCGGCAGCTGTGCAGGCGAATCCGGCGGTGGTCCTGCTCGACAGCGGCTGCTCCCACCACCTGATGGGGACGAAGGACGCCTTCGTCGACTTGGGGCCAAGCGGCGACGTGAAGCACGTGCGTGGCTTCAATGGGGCGCTGCAGGACGTCCAGGGCCGCGGCACCGTCGCCCTGCAAGGCGAGGCCGGGAAGCAGGTGCTCATCCCCGACGTACTGTACGTCCCGGGTGTGCGGGCAAACCTGCTGTCGTCTGGCCAGCTGAAGGAGCACGGCGTGAAGCTGCACGAGGACGGCGACGGGATGCTGCTCGTCTCGGCAGCAGGAGAGGTGCTTGGTCGGGCGACGTACTCCGGGCGAGTCCTCTGCACCGACCTGCGTCCCTGCTCGACGAAGTCGACGTCACCCACGCCGGAGGTTGTGGCCCTGCGGGCGATCGTCTCGAAGACGAGGTCGACGCCGGACAGGCTGCATGCTCGGCTTGCACACATTGGCATGGACACCATCAGGCGCTCGGCGAAGAACGAGGTCGTCATTGGGCTGGACCTCAAGTCGGCGACGGGCGCCGACTCACCGTGTGTCTCGTGTGTCGGCGGGAAGCTGGCGAGGCACACCTTCCCCGACCACGGCTCCGACGCCGACGACGTGTTGGCCGTCGTACACATCGACTTGTGCGGGCCATTCCGCGTGGCTGCCAAGGACGGCAGCCTGTACTTCTTGCTGCTAAAGGACCGCAAGACTCGCTACGTGTGGGTGCGGCCGGTCGCCAAGAAGTCCGACGTGCTGCGGGAGTTCGAGCAGTGGCTGGTGATGGCGGAGCGACAGACCAAGAAGTCGGTGCTAATGCTGCGCTCTGACCGGGGAGGGGAGTTCCTCGGAAAGGACTTCACCGCCCTCGTGGACGGCAAGGGGATCCTCCACGACCTCACCTGCCCATACACTCCGCAGCAGAACGGCATGGCGGAGCGGGAGATGAGGACGGTGGTGGAGTCGGTGCGGACGATGCTGCTGCACATGGGCGTCCAGCACCACTGGTGGCACCTCGCTTTGCGGCAGGCTGTCTGGGTCCGCAACTGCCTGGAGAGGTCGGCGACGCCGGGGACGACACCGTACCAGTTGCTCACCGGGAAGAAGCCCGACTTGTCGCTGGCGCGCGTGTGGGGCTGCATGGCGCAGTTCCTCGTCCCCGAGCAGCAGCGTGGTGGGAAGCTGAAGCCGAAGGCCCGATGGGGCCTTCATCTCGGCGTGTCGGAGGAGAGCAAAGGCTGGGAGCTCCTCGACATTGCCGACAACCGGGTGGTCACCACGTCGGACGTGGTGTTCTACGAGGACATGTCGCTGGAGGTGTGGAAGTCGGAGCACGGGCCAGTGTCCGGACGGACGCCGAGCACTCCGCCGACCGACACCTCGACGGCGACGCTGCCTCTGCTCGCGGCGGTCGGTGAGCTCGCTGCTGGGGACATCGCGGTCGACCATCCTCCTTCCCCTCCTCCCACGACCCATGTTTCTCCCCTCGTGGCCGACATGCGTGGACTGACTCCGGTGTCGGCCTCCGGCGATGAGGGGAGTAGTGGGACGTCGCCTGCGGCCAAGAGCATCGCCGGTGGCCGACGTGACGGGCAGCAAGTCGACGTGGGAGTGAAGTCGACGCCGACAGGGGAGCAGGCAGCAACAAGGCCGACCAAGGAGCAGTCGGCGACCTGGCAGTCGACAGGGGAGCTGACCGCAGGGGAGGAATCGGTCGGGACGCCGACCGAGGTGCAGCAGGACGACGAGGACGATGAAGGGGAGCAGTTGGGCGACGAGGAGTCCACCGACAGTGACGTGGGAGAGGCCCAGGCTGGACCACGGCGTACAGGCCGCCTTCGGAGGCCTCCCGACTTCTTCGTCCCGGCCGCCTTCACCACGGTGTATGACGTGGTCGACGAGGACGACGACCTGCTGTACGACGACGTTGATGAGGATGTAGACCTGCTGGAGCTCGACCCCGACATGCACGCCGACCCCGAGCACCGTTGGGATATCTCCACGATGACGGTGAAGGAGGCGCTGGCTAGCTGGAAGGGTCCGGCGGTGAAGGCCGCCATGGAGGAGGAGATCCGCAGCCTCATCGGCATGGGGACGTGGGAGCTGGTCGAACGCCCACCCGGGGTCAACATCATGAAGAACCGGTGGGTGTTGACGACGAAGTACCACATCGACGACACCGTCGAGCACGAGAAGGCGAGGCTGGTCGTGAAGGGCTTCACGCAGGTGTATGGCGCCGACTACGACGAGACGTACGCGCCGGTGAGCAGCTACGTCACGCTGCGGATTTTCCTCAGCATCGTCGCCGTCTTCGACCTCAACCTGATGCAGCTCGACATGAAGAATGCCTTCCTGCAGAGCAAGCTCGACCGCGTGCTGTACATGTACCAGCCGGACTACTTCAATGACGGGACCGGCCGGGTGTGCAAGCTGCTGAAGAGCCTGTACGGGCTGAAGCAGTCGCCGCTGCTGTGGTACAAGGCTCTCAACGACGTGCTGGTCGGCGCTGGCTGGAAGAAGAGTCAGGTCAACGAGGCTCTCTACTTCAAGGTCGGCGTCGACAAGGTGACCTGTTGGGTGCTGGTCTACGTCGACGACCTGCACGCCGCCAGCAGCAGCACCAAGATGCTGAAGGAGCTGAAGGAGCTGCTGGAGGCCGCCTTCGAGCTGCGCGAGATCTCGCCGGTGCAGAAGTACCTCGGGCTGGAGATCATGCGCGACAGGTCGGCGGGGAAGCTGTGGCTGCACCAGCAGGGCTACGCCGACAAGCTGCGTAGGCGTTTCATCGATGAGGAGCAGGGCGGTCGGACCCCGAAGACGCCGGTCTCGGTCGACGCCTACGCTGAGCTCACCTTCGACGACGAGGAGGCGCAGGAGCGACAGGAGGAGGAGTACCGGCAGAAGGTCGGCTCGCTGCAGTTCGCGGCGACGACGACGAGGCCGGACATCGCCTTCGCCTGCAGCAAGCTGGGGAGCGGCCTCACGGTGAGGAGCGACCAGCACTGGCGCGAGGTCGACCGCTGCCTTGCCTACCTCGCCAACACGCGTGACACCGCCCTGGAGTTCGGCGGTGGACCTGAGTCGCTGGAGCTGGTCGGCTACGTGGACGCCGACGATGCCGGCGACAAGCAGAACAGGACGAGCACGGGCGGCTACGTGTTCGTCTACGGAGGAGCCGCAGTCTCCTGGTCGAGCCAGCGCATCAAGTGCGCGACGCTGTCGTCGACCGAGTCGGAGTACGTGGCGGCCGTCGAAGCTGGCAAGGAGGGACGTCGACTTCGCTTCCTCCTGGCAGAGTTCCAGCAGCTAGATGCTGGGAGGCCGACGGTCCTAAGGGTGGACAACAAGTCGGCCATCACAGTCGCCGAGGGCATGGGGTTGACGGGCAACCTCAAGCACATGGAGCGGCGACAGGCCTGGCTGCAGCACATGGTGAAGCGGGGGAAGTTTGCGCTGCAGTACATCCCGACCGCTGAGCAGCCGGCCGACTTCTTGACGAAGGCGCTGCACTATCCGGCCTTCAACCGGTGCTCCGTTGCAATCGGCCAAGTGCGTCTGGCCGACGTGGGCGACGGCGACGACGACGTGCAGCAGTAGGTGCCATGCCCTCTTGCATGGCTGGTGCGGTGGACGACGTGCTGTGTGTTGGGTGCACGTCGACGAGCTTGTCTCCGAGAAGTACTGTCGTGTGGGCTGGGGGCCCAAGCGTGAACGCGGCAGGGGAGTGTCAACGGGAGTTGTATGTTGGCCCCGTCCTCGCTTGGGCGGAGCCGACTTCGTGGTCCGGGGTAGGGTGCAGCCGACCTGCAGCAGTGGGCGAGTTGGTCGACGAGGTTGGTCGACCTGCACGGGGAGCCACTGCATGGGCGCCGACTTCGTGAGGGCGCCAACTTCGGGTGGTCGACCTGGGCAGTCGACCAGACCTTCTGGTCGACCTGGGAAGTCGACCAGACCTTCTGGTCGACCTGGTAAGTCGACCAGCCCTTCTGGTCGACCTGGGAAGTCGACCAGACCTTCTGGTCGACCTGGTAAGTCGACCAGCCCTTCTGGTCGACCTGGGAAGTCGACCAGACCTTCTGGTCGACCTGGTAAGTCGACCAGCCCTTCTGGTCGACCTGGGAAGTCGACCAGCCCTTCTGGTCGACCTGGGAAGTCGACCAGACCTTCTGGTCGACCTGGTAAGTCGACCAGCCCTTCTGGTCGACCTGGGAAGTCGACCAGACCTTCTGGTCGACCCGGTAAGTCGACCAGCCCTTCTGGTCGACCTGAGGAGTCGACCAGACCTTCTGGTCGACCCGGTAAGTCGACCAGCCCTTCTGGTCGACCTGGGAAGTCGACCAGACCTTCTGGTCGACCTGGTAAGTCGACCAGCCCTTCTGGTCGACCTGGGAAGTCGACCAGACCTTCTGGTCGACCTGGTAAGTCGACCAGCCCTTCTGGTCGACCTGGGAAGTCGACCAGACCTTCTGGTCGACCCGGTAAGTCGACCAGCCCTTCTGGTCGACCTGAGGAGTCGACCAGACCTTCTGGTCGACCTGGTAAGTCGACCAGCCCTTCTGGTCGACCTGGGAAGTCGACCAGACCTTCTGGTCGACCCGGTAAGTCGACCAGCCCTTCTGGTCGACCTGAGGAGTCGACCAGACCTTCTGGTCGACCTGGAGTGACGTCGACTTGGAGCTGGTCGACCAGGGGGTAGTGGTCGACCTGGGGAGGTCGACTGGAGGTGGCCGTCGACTTGGGAGGTCGACCGGCACATACCAGAGGCAGTGGTCGACCTGGGGAGGTCGACCGGAAGTGGTCGTCGACCTGGGTGGTCGACGGGCACGCACAGGAGCCTCTGGTCGACCTGGTTGCTCGGTCGACCAGGTTACCTGGGTGACGAGGTTCTGCGGAGGCATGCGACGTTCGCCCGGGTGGTTTTGGCGAGGACGACCTCGGTGATGGTATCCCGAGGTCGACGTGGTGCATCAGAGGCAGTCGTCAGCACGTAGTTGATGTGGTGTGTGCGCTGTGCAGGTGACGAGGCACTGCACGCCAATCATCTGCGAAGTAGGTGCGCTGCTGTCCTGCGGGAGCAACGTCGGCGCGCCGTCAACCTGCGATGTTGGCACGCCGTCGACCTGCAGTGTTGGCAAGCCGCGACTCTGCACTGCTGGGGCGCGGTCGACCAGGTCGTGCTGGCACGCGGTCGACCGTGCTGCGCTGGCAGTCGTCCTGCTTGCATGCTAGCTCTGATGTAGTCTTGCCTTGCCAACTTCATTGTATCATTGTTGTCAACTTTCTCTAGTAAAACTCTTGCCAAATTACCTTGTGAACTAGCAAGCAGTGTGTACACTAGGAAAACGACTAAGGACCAACGAACGCAGAGATCACACGAGCACCCGTGCCTAGCCCGTAGTCTAGCTCCCGTTGTAGTAGTTATCTTCGCATGGTGCGGTGAGCGTGGACGGCACACGACTTACTTTTCAGTCGGGTCGACGTAGACATCACTTACCTAATTCGTCGTTGTAGGCCGGCAGCTGTGCGTTGGTCACTATGGTAGGAGCCGTAGGTGACGCAGGGGTGGTGGACACCCTGGAGGCACGGCTGGAGGACGCGAGGAGACGCCATGACGCCCAGGAGTACGGAGCAATACCCTGGGCGGTCGTCGAGGCTGGACTCCGCACCATGTGGGCGACGGAGCACCCTTCTCGACCTGCCTCTCCTCGACCGGTGAACGACGAAGGCGGCGTCGACATGGGCGTCAACGCCGGTGGTGGTCAAGTCGGCAGCAGTGCAGGAGGCACGTCGAGGCAGCGTGGTGTGATTCACGCCGATGAAGTCGGCGTCGTTCAGGCGCGAGGGATGCGGTCGTCGGCGGCTGCAGGCTCCTTGCAGGGTGACGTCGGAGGTCGACGAAGTGGATCTGTGCCGATGTCGGCGACCCAGGTGACAGCAGGCGGGATTGCACCGAGCTACGGCTACTTCAAGTTCACGCCGGACAGGATCTTGGTCACTCCGCCGCTCACTGGTCGACCCGACATACTCACCTGGAAGGAAGCCATCGAGCCCCAGCTGGAAATGGCCGGGCTGATCAGCTTTGCTCGAGGCACCGTGGCGACGCCGGACGATCCCGACTTGCGTGCGGAGTTTCGTGCCGTGCAGCTGTTGACCTTCACAGTCATCTCCCGGTGCTGCTCGCCAGGCGTGCAGATCGCCTTGAAGTGGTGCCGAGAGTACCTCGACGCCGGCCACCGGGCGTGGCACTTCATCGAGTCGACCTACCAAGTCACCGACGACTTGTTCATCGCACAGCTGGAGGGGCAGCTGACGCACCTGCGTATGGGCGACGAGGAGACGGCGACCGACTACTGCAATCGGGCCCGGCGAATTCTCGCCACCATCAGGATGGCTGGCGCGCAGTACTCGACGGCGTCGTACGTCACCCACGTCATGCAGGGACTCTCGAGTAGCTACAACCTTCTGAAGCGGCTGTCAATGGCGCCGAGCACCAGGACGACGCTCAACGAGGACAACTTGACCTCGTACATCCTGCAGGACGAGGCGATGCATGAGGCCGAGCGGTCACAGGAGCTCTTGGCACAGGCGAACCTCGTCGCCCCGGCGAAGCAAGGAAGTCGACCGGGGCAGCGCGGACAGCCTGGCGGCGGTGGTAGCAGTGGCTGGAAGCTGGCCAAGGAAGTCGACAAGAAGAAGTCGACCAAGGACAGCGGTCGAGGAGGAGGAAGTCGACGTCGGGAGTGCTGGCTGTGTGGCGACCCCGACCATCTCTCCTTCGAGTGCCCCGACCGCAGTGACTCCGACGACGACGACGCCAAGGGTGGCCGCGGGAGGTCGGGCAGTCGTCGTCCTCGGCGAGGAGGAAACCAGTCACGCAATGAGAAGACGTCGACCAAGTCGTCGACCTCGGCGAAGGACGCCGACTCCTCTGCTGGCGGCAAGGGGAAGGACGACAAGTCGGCGTCGTGCTCTCTGGTCGGCGTCGTGGAGCCGACCGTCTCGCTGGCGCCAGAGGCCGGCGAGGACTTCCAAGCGGTGGCGGCAGCTGTGCAGGCGAATCCGGCGGTGGTCCTGCTCGACAGCGGCTGCTCCCACCACCTGATGGGGACGAAGGACGCCTTCGTCGACTTGGGGCCAAGCGGCGACGTGAAGCACGTGCGTGGCTTCAATGGGGCGCTGCAGGACGTCCAGGGCCGCGGCACCGTCGCCCTGCAAGGCGAGGCCGGGAAGCAGGTGCTCATCCCCGACGTACTGTACGTCCCGGGTGTGCGGGCAAACCTGCTGTCGTCTGGCCAGCTGAAGGAGCACGGCGTGAAGCTGCACGAGGACGGCGACGGGATGCTGCTCGTCTCGGCAGCAGGAGAGGTGCTTGGTCGGGCGACGTACTCCGGGCGAGTCCTCTGCACCGACCTGCGTCCCTGCTCGACGAAGTCGACGTCACCCACGCCGGAGGTTGTGGCCCTGCGGGCGATCGTCTCGAAGACGAGGTCGACGCCGGACAGGCTGCATGCTCGGCTTGCACACATTGGCATGGACACCATCAGGCGCTCGGCGAAGAACGAGGTCGTCATTGGGCTGGACCTCAAGTCGGCGACGGGCGCCGACTCACCGTGTGTCTCGTGTGTCGGCGGGAAGCTGGCGAGGCACACCTTCCCCGACCACGGCTCCGACGCCGACGACGTGTTGGCCGTCGTACACATCGACTTGTGCGGGCCATTCCGCGTGGCTGCCAAGGACGGCAGCCTGTACTTCTTGCTGCTAAAGGACCGCAAGACTCGCTACGTGTGGGTGCGGCCGGTCGCCAAGAAGTCCGACGTGCTGCGGGAGTTCGAGCAGTGGCTGGTGATGGCGGAGCGACAGACCAAGAAGTCGGTGCTAATGCTGCGCTCTGACCGGGGAGGGGAGTTCCTCGGAAAGGACTTCACCGCCCTCGTGGACGGCAAGGGGATCCTCCACGACCTCACCTGCCCATACACTCCGCAGCAGAACGGCATGGCGGAGCGGGAGATGAGGACGGTGGTGGAGTCGGTGCGGACGATGCTGCTGCACATGGGCGTCCAGCACCACTGGTGGCACCTCGCTTTGCGGCAGGCTGTCTGGGTCCGCAACTGCCTGGAGAGGTCGGCGACGCCGGGGACGACACCGTACCAGTTGCTCACCGGGAAGAAGCCCGACTTGTCGCTGGCGCGCGTGTGGGGCTGCATGGCGCAGTTCCTCGTCCCCGAGCAGCAGCGTGGTGGGAAGCTGAAGCCGAAGGCCCGATGGGGCCTTCATCTCGGCGTGTCGGAGGAGAGCAAAGGCTGGGAGCTCCTCGACATTGCCGACAACCGGGTGGTCACCACGTCGGACGTGGTGTTCTACGAGGACATGTCGCTGGAGGTGTGGAAGTCGGAGCACGGGCCAGTGTCCGGACGGACGCCGAGCACTCCGCCGACCGACACCTCGACGGCGACGCTGCCTCTGCTCGCGGCGGTCGGTGAGCTCGCTGCTGGGGACATCGCGGTCGACCATCCTCCTTCCCCTCCTCCCACGACCCATGTTTCTCCCCTCGTGGCCGACATGCGTGGACTGACTCCGGTGTCGGCCTCCGGCGATGAGGGGAGTAGTGGGACGTCGCCTGCGGCCAAGAGCATCGCCGGTGGCCGACGTGACGGGCAGCAAGTCGACGTGGGAGTGAAGTCGACGCCGACAGGGGAGCAGGCAGCAACAAGGCCGACCAAGGAGCAGTCGGCGACCTGGCAGTCGACAGGGGAGCTGACCGCAGGGGAGGAATCGGTCGGGACGCCGACCGAGGTGCAGCAGGACGACGAGGACGATGAAGGGGAGCAGTTGGGCGACGAGGAGTCCACCGACAGTGACGTGGGAGAGGCCCAGGCTGGACCACGGCGTACAGGCCGCCTTCGGAGGCCTCCCGACTTCTTCGTCCCGGCCGCCTTCACCACGGTGTATGACGTGGTCGACGAGGACGACGACCTGCTGTACGACGACGTTGATGAGGATGTAGACCTGCTGGAGCTCGACCCCGACATGCACGCCGACCCCGAGCACCGTTGGGATATCTCCACGATGACGGTGAAGGAGGCGCTGGCTAGCTGGAAGGGTCCGGCGGTGAAGGCCGCCATGGAGGAGGAGATCCGCAGCCTCATCGGCATGGGGACGTGGGAGCTGGTCGAACGCCCACCCGGGGTCAACATCATGAAGAACCGGTGGGTGTTGACGACGAAGTACCACATCGACGACACCGTCGAGCGCGAGAAGGCGAGGCTGGTCGTGAAGGGCTTCACGCAGGTGTATGGCGCCGACTACGACGAGACGTACGCGCCGGTGAGCAGCTACGTCACGCTGCGGATTTTCCTCAGCATCGTCGCCGTCTTCGACCTCAACCTGATGCAGCTCGACATGAAGAATGCCTTCCTGCAGAGCAAGCTCGACCGCGTGCTGTACATGTACCAGCCGGACTACTTCAATGACGGGACCGGCCGGGTGTGCAAGCTGCTGAAGAGCCTGTACGGGCTGAAGCAGTCGCCGCTGCTGTGGTACAAGGCTCTCAACGACGTGCTGGTCGGCGCTGGCTGGAAGAAGAGTCAGGTCAACGAGGCTCTCTACTTCAAGGTCGGCGTCGACAAGGTGACCTGCTGGATGCTGGTCTACGTCGACGACCTGCACGCCGCCAGCAGCAGCACCAAGATGCTGAAGGAGCTGAAGGAGCTGCTGGAGGCCGCCTTCGAGCTGCGCGAGATCTCGCCGGTGCAGAAGTACCTCGGGCTGGAGATCATGCGCGACAGGTCGGCGGGGAAGCTGTGGCTGCACCAGCAGGGCTACGCCGACAAGCTGCGTAGGCGTTTCATCGATGAGGAGCAGGGCGGTCGGACCCCGAAGACGCCGGTCTCGGTCGACGCCTACGCTGAGCTCACCTTCGACGACGAGGAGGCGCAGGAGCGACAGGAGGAGGAGTACCGGCAGAAGGTCGGCTCGCTGCAGTTCGCGGCGACGACGACGAGGCCGGACATCGCCTTCGCCTGCAGCAAGCTGGGGAGCGGCCTCACGGTGAGGAGCGACCAGCACTGGCGCGAGGTCGACCGCTGCCTTGCCTACCTCGCCAACACGCGTGACACCGCCCTGGAGTTCGGCGGTGGACCTGAGTCGCTGGAGCTGGTCGGCTACGTGGACGCCGACGATGCCGGCGACAAGCAGAACAGGACGAGCACGGGCGGCTACGTGTTCGTCTACGGAGGAGCCGCAGTCTCCTGGTCGAGCCAGCGCATCAAGTGCGCGACGCTGTCGTCGACCGAGTCGGAGTACGTGGCGGCCGTCGAAGCTGGCAAGGAGGGACGTCGACTTCGCTTCCTCCTGGCAGAGTTCCAGCAGCTAGATGCTGGGAGGCCGACGGTCCTAAGGGTGGACAACAAGTCGGCCATCACAGTCGCCGAGGGCATGGGGTTGACGGGCAACCTCAAGCACATGGAGCGGCGACAGGCCTGGCTGCAGCACATGGTGAAGCGGGGGAAGTTTGCGCTGCAGTACATCCCGACCGCTGAGCAGCCGGCCGACTTCTTGACGAAGGCGCTGCACTATCCGGCCTTCAACCGGTGCTCCGTTGCAATCGGCCAAGTGCGTCTGGCCGACGTGGGCGACGGCGACGACGACGTGCAGCAGTAGGTGCCATGCCCTCTTGCATGGCTGGTGCGGTGGACGACGTGCTGTGTGTTGGGTGCACGTCGACGAGCTTGTCTCCGAGAAGTACTGTCGTGTGGGCTGGGGGCCCAAGCGTGAACGCGGCAGGGGAGTGTCAACGGGAGTTGTATGTTGGCCCCGTCCTCGCTTGGGCGGAGCCGACTTCGTGGTCCGGGGTAGGGTGCAGCCGACCTGCAGCAGTGGGCGAGTTGGTCGACGAGGTTGGTCGACCTGCACGGGGAGCCACTGCATGGGCGCCGACTTCGTGAGGGCGCCAACTTCGGGTGGTCGACCTGGGCAGTCGACCAGACCTTCTGGTCGACCTGGGAAGTCGACCAGACCTTCTGGTCGACCTGGTAAGTCGACCAGCCCTTCTGGTCGACCTGGGAAGTCGACCAGACCTTCTGGTCGACCTGGTAAGTCGACCAGCCCTTTTGGTCGACCTGGGAAGTCGACCAGACCTTCTGGTCGACCTGGTAAGTCGACCAGCCCTTCTGGTCGACCTGGGAAGTCGACCAGCCCTTCTGGTCGACCTGGGAAGTCGACCAGACCTTCTGGTCGACCTGGTAAGTCGACCAGCCCTTCTGGTCGACCTGGGAAGTCGACCAGACCTTCTGGTCGACCCGGTAAGTCGACCAGCCCTTCTGGTCGACCTGAGGAGTCGACCAGACCTTCTGGTCGACCCGGTAAGTCGACCAGCCCTTCTGGTCGACCTGGGAAGTCGACCAGACCTTCTGGTCGACCCGGTAAGTCGACCAGCCCTTCTGGTCGACCTGGGAAGTCGACCAGACCTTCTGGTCGACCCGGTAAGTCGACCAGCCCTTCTGGTCGACCTGAGGAGTCGACCAGACCTTCTGGTCGACCTGGTAAGTCGACCAGCCCTTCTGGTCGACCTGGGAAGTCGACCAGACCTTCTGGTCGACCCGGTAAGTCGACCAGCCCTTCTGGTCGACCTGAGGAGTCGACCAGACCTTCTGGTCGACCTGGAGTGACGTCGACTTGGAGCTGGTCGACCAGGGGGTAGTGGTCGACCTGGGGAGGTCGACTGGAGGTGGCCGTCGACTTGGGAGGTCGACCGGCACATACCAGAGGCAGTGGTCGACCTGGGGAGGTCGACCGGAAGTGGTCGTCGACCTGGGTGGTCGACGGGCACGCACAGGAGCCTCTGGTCGACCTGGTTGCTCGGTCGACCAGGTTACCTGGGTGACGAGGTTCTGCGGAGGCATGCGACGTTCGCCCGGGTGGTTTTGGCGAGGACGACCTCGGTGATGGTATCCCGAGGTCGACGTGGTGCATCAGAGGCAGTCGTCAGCACGTAGTTGATGTGGTGTGTGCGCTGTGCAGGTGACGAGGCACTGCACGCCAATCATCTGCGAAGTAGGTGCGCTGCTGTCCTGCGGGAGCAACGTCGGCGCGCCGTCAACCTGCGACGTTGGCACGCCGTCGACCTGCAGTGTTGGCAAGCCGCGACTCTGCACTGCTGGGGCGCGGTCGACCAGGTCGTGCTGGCACGCGGTCGACCGTGCTGCGCTGGCAGTCGTCCTGCTTGCATGCTAGCTCTGATGTAGTCTTGCCTTGCCAACTTCATTGTATCATTGTTGTCAACTTTCTCTAGTAAAACTCTTGCCAAATTACCTTGTGAACTAGCAAGCAGTGTGTACACTAGGAAAACGACTAAGGACCAACGAACGCAGAGATCACACGAGCACCCGTGCCTAGCCCGTAGTCTAGCTCCCGTTGTAGTAGTTATCTCCGCACGTTCCTCCCTAAAAGCCGTAACCCGAATTCCTGTTGCCACTCTACCTGTTCCTTGCAGCGGGTTCCGTCTCAGGGACCCTTTCGGTGATTGGCAAACCGTGCGCCCCCTGCTGTACGCCTGGGTGTGCGACTACCCCGAGAGCGGCAAGATCAGTTGCACACTCTCGCATGGATCGCGGATGCCGTGCAGCATCTGCTATGCTGCAAAGGTGAGGTCACATGCCATCTGCACGCATTCAAATACATTCTCGTTTGTGGGTCGCCTGATAGAATCCACATAGCTACCACCCTTACCTTTTCTATCCCATCCTAAACCCCCGTGCTACAACAGGAGCATCTGAGTGCGGTCAAGGCACGGAACACGCCGCGCACGCCTGAACAGCAGCAATGGATCGTTAACGAGGCGGCTGGGACGACAACTAGCCAGGACAACCCGTGCAAGGCCTACTCTACCTACCCTGTTGAAGTGAGCGACCTGTTTCCCCGGCCCATGAGTAGTCTATGCTCTCGCCCGCCGCGTCACGAATTGCCAAATGTGCTCTGCCCAATTGAACTCACCCCACTTGTGGATGAGGTTAGCTATCCACTCTCACGTACATCTCTCCTCCATTCCTCACCACATCCCCATTTCCAGTGCGTGCTCTGGAAGTGGGATGTCCCAGGGACCGCGTGGGGCAATCCCTACCTCGTGGTCATGCCTGACATCATGCACCAGGCGGACCTGGGCATCATGAGCCACATTGTGGCTGTCGTGCGCAAGATGAAGAAGCGGCGTGTGAAGCAGATGGACGGGTCAGTGTTTTGGGGATTGGATTCGTTGCTCTTAGTCTCTGGAACTCAAACCATAAGTTCTGTCCTATTACTGACATGTTTTCTGCCCTTTTGCCACCGCTGAACTGATGTGTATGGGCAGGCGCCTGTCCCTCATTCGCGACCGCACGCGCCTGAATCACATGCGCCTGCCGGAGAGCGCCTATTTCGAGACCGGAGCATGTGTCGCGGCCTATGAGCACAGGGCCGTCATGCAGGTGTGAACCCTCCATTCCCTGTTGCTTGTCCTGGCCTAAACCCTCAAGCAGTCTGCGAGTGCTGCCATTGTTTGTCCCAACTCCTCACACCATCTGTGCTCACCCTCCCCTTTGCTGCTATCCACATTCTTTGCAGGTCATGGTGTTTGTTTTTGCAGGCCTGCTTCAGATGGATGCCGTTCGTGCCTATCTTGGCTGGTACATCATGTGCTCCCAGCCTCAGGGGCACACTGAGCGGTCCCTCCGAGAGCTGAAGAAGATGACCTCTCGGTAATAATACCATGCATGTAAACCCCCGTGCATGGGATGAATGCTTGGCTACTGTAAATGTGCTCTTGTAGTAGGCAATGTTGTGAGGATGTTTGGTGCTAAACTTTGATAGGAAAGGATCAGGAAAAGGAAAACGATATGAATAAGTAGACTCTGTGATTGCATGTGTTGTCATCTCCCACTCCCACCAGGCTCGTTGAGCAGTTGCAGGCTGCGTTTCCAAAGCAGCCATCCTCTTGGTGCCTTGTGAAAACACATCTCATGTCGCACTACGTCGACTCCATACGTCGCGCGGGTCATGTGACTGAATTCAGCACCAACATGTTCGAGCACTTGCACGGACCGTTGGTAAAGAGGATCTACCGTCGGTCCAACAAGCGCAATGTAGATGGGCAGATCATGAAGTTCCATGCTAGGCGCATTCCGGATGTGGTGCCGGTGGATGATCCTGCTGGCCGGGACACCGCCATGCGGCAGGTAAATCTGTTTAGTGCTTGAATTGCATGGATATGAACTCAGAATGTAATAATATCAATAGCATATGTTGGCAGGCGATTGAGACCGACACATGGACGCTCATCAAGGAGTC
Organism: Closterium sp. Yama58-4; assembly: GCA_947470075.1. Lineage (NCBI taxonomy): Eukaryota > Viridiplantae > Streptophyta > Zygnematophyceae > Desmidiales > Closteriaceae > Closterium > Closterium sp. Yama58-4. Next base: position 310,741 of record CANIUD010000695.1, on the reverse strand, counting down.
ATACCTCCTCCCTGTGGAGTTACCAGAAGAACCCACCTCCACCAACTGGTTTGCAAGGAAGTGGGCCAAGCAACACCCTCGTGCCCAAGCAGCCCTCAAGGATGCGCTTATGCGTTATGCAGGATGCGTCACCAAGATTCGAGTAAGTACTAGTTGCAAGTGTATGCAATCAACCATCATTTGGCTGGCTCGTATCATACATGACTAACATCAACTGTTATGCAGGCCCATGCATCGCTGGCAATCCCTGCAGCAGACGACGCCAGCTTCTCAAGAGTTTTTCACTTCGTTCGAGCGACCCCTAACTATTTTGAGAGGCCATGGTACTCGGATGTTGCAGTGGAGGGTGTAAGGTATGGTCGGAGAGAGGAGTGGTATGCAAGGTTGCTTCTGTTGTTCCATACAAAAATACGTGGAGAGAGGGAGGAGCTGGCTTACGTTAGATATTGGAATGCAAGCGGAGAGGATACAGCAACAGGATGCCTTCGCCTCAAGTGGACAACAGGAATGTACGCGTACTCCGTGATTCCGATTGAAGCGCTGCTCCGCCACGTCCATGTGGTGAAGGCATTCCATCTGGACAGTACCTATCTCCTTAATAAGTATCAAATGTGATGCATTTATCTTGTAATAAAATGGCCAGCATATTTTTAAGCAGACACATTTTAGGGAAGTCAAAGTTTAAAAAACCAATTACAAAATCACAACAAATTTGGCACGCTTCAAATAAACAGCAATGTACCGGAGTCGCGGATTTGATTTCGACTTCGACAAACAAACGCGTTCCGATTTCATTCCGCGATTGGTCGCGATAAGGCTTCGGAACTTCGCCAACCAAAACACCTGAAATGTACACCCCTTCGAACCCCCTTCAAAAACCAAGGTTTTTTGTGATGTCAGCGCGTCTCCTCCTCCCCCTCTCAGCCCGTCTCCTCCTTCCCCTCTCAGCCCCTCTCCTCCTTCCCCTCTCAGCCCTTCTCATTATCTTGTATGCTTACCTGCTACTCAGCCATGTCACATTATTTCCTGGTTTGTGTTTGTGCAGGCCCTCGACACATCTGGTTGTGGTGATGTGTTGGTGTTTGATCGTGTCAAATGTGTAGCCTGTAGTGAGGCTTGTCTTAGGGGGTACATCTGTTAGGGTTTCTATATGTACCCCAACCACATCAATGAAACAAGATTCTCTCATTCTAACATGGTATCAGCTAGTTGGATCCTATTGGATCCCGATCCTCCCATTCCCGTTTGTTACGTCCGAGCCTCTCGTTACTGTTACGCCCGAGCCTTCCGTTAGCGGTAGATCGCATGGTCGCGCCTTCCCCCCCGCTTCTCGTCGCGTCGCACCGCCCTTCCCCCCCCCCCTCCCCCTCCCCTGGCTCGTCGCCCTGGCCGCGCCCTAGCCTGTTTCCCTGGCCCGTCGCCCTAGCCGCGCCCTAGCCCGTCGCCCTAGACCGTCGCCCTAGCCCGTCGCCCTGCCCGCGCCCTAGCCCGTCGCCCTAGCTCGTCGCCCTAGCCCGTCGCCCTAGCCCGTCGCCCTGCCCGCGCCCTAGCCCGTCGCCCTAGCTCGTCGCCCTGGCCCGTCGCCCTGGCTGCGCCCTAGCCCGTCGCCCTAGCCCGTCGCCCAGGCCCGCGCCCCAGCCCGTCGCCCCAGCCTGTCGCCCCAGCCCGTCGCCCAGGCCCGCGCCCTAGCCCGTCGCCCAGGCCCGCGCCCCAGCCCGTCGCCCCAGCCCGCGCCCTAACTCGTCGCCCTGGCCCGCGCCCTAGCCCTTCGCCCAGGCTTGAGCCCTAGCCCGTCGCCCAGGCCCGCGCCCTGGCCCGTCGCCCCAGCCCGCGCCCTCGCCCGTCGCCCTTGCCTGCGCCCTAGCCCGTCGCCCAGGCCCGCGCCCCAGCCTACGCCCTACCTCTGCCGCCCGGCGCCTTTTCCCTACCCGCCCGGCGCCCCTGCCCTAGACCGCTCGCACGCTCCTCCCCTAGCCCACGTGCCCCTGCCCTAGTCCGCCCGCACGCACCTGCTCTTCCCACCCGTTCCCCCCTGCCTTACCCGCCCGCTGCGACCTGCCTTCCTAGCCTGTTACGACTGTCGCTGCGCCCTGCTTTCCCTGCTGCTTCGGTTTGCGAACAATGGCGATACCTCGCGTCCTTCGTTTCGATGCTGACGGTCGCCTGCTCGATTTCTCAGTCTGGCTCCTCCGCGCGCGTTGCCTGCTAGAGAGTCAGGTTCAGTCGGGAGAGACCCTCTGGGGGCACGCTGCTGGTGTTCTTCTTGCGCCCCCCGACCCCACGCCATTAGGCCCGGACCCAGACGACACTGCCCGCGACCGCTTTGACCGCCAGCGTGCCGCTCTTACGGCGTGGACGTCGCGTGACGCTGCGGCCTGCATCGCCCTCAGCAGCCTCCTCCCTGAGTCTGAGGAGGTTCACTTCACTCAGGTTCGCTCTGCTAGCGAGTTCCTGACTGCGATTAAGGCCCGCTACGCTACTCCCGCTACTGTCTCTCTTGGTCGTCTTTTCCTCCCATTCCTATTCCCTGATCTCGCTTCGTTTGAGCGCTCAGCTGACTTGGTCGCTCACCTCCGCTCGCTTGACTCTAGCTACCGCGCTGCCTGCACTGACGCACAGCTCGCACTGCTCCCTCCCCGGTGGCGATTACTATCTATTTCATCGCCACTAGCCTCCCTCGCCGCCTTGCCTCTGTTCGTGACGCGCTTCTTCTGAAGCACCCTAGTGAGCTCACTATCGAGGTCCTTGAGTCCGCACTCAAGGACGTCGAGAGCAACCTTTGCTCTATAGCCGCTGCCTCTGGCGTTGTGCCCCCCCACTGTTCCACGGGTGCACAGTTCCACAGCTGCCCACCTTTACTGCCTCTCTAGCCACTGCTGCCACTGACGTCACTGCAGTAGCTGCTATGACTTCCTCGCGGTCCCGGAGTAGGGGCAGCAGGAAGGGCGGTTCGGGTTCGGGCGGTGGGGGTGGTGGAGGTGGAGGAGGTGGTGGGAGTGACGTCGCGCCTGGAGGTGGTGGAGGAGCTGAGTCTGGAGAGGCGTCCCGAGCGGCGACCACTGACTCCCTTGCTGGTGCTGGCGACGTCCGCGTTCGTCAGTCGCCTCCTGGACTCCCGGCCGCGGCGGGTAGAGCAGCCGCGGAAAATAGAGAGTGAACAGATTGAGCAGCTGAAAATAGAGTGAACAGGAAGAAACAAAGCAAGTAGGGGGAAAGAGAGTGAGCAGGGGGAAAGAGAGTGAGTAGGGGGAAACAGAGTGAGCAAAGGGGAAGAGAATGAGTAGGGGAAGCAGAGTGATCTGGGGGGAAGAGAATGAGCAAGAGTGAGCCGGGGAAGAGAATGAGCAGGAGTGAGCCGGGGAAGAGAATGAGCAGGAGTGAGCCGAGGAAGAGAATGAGCAGGAGTGAGTCGGGGAAGAGAATGAGCAAGAGTGAGCCAGGGAAGAGAATGAGCAGGAGTTGTCAGAATGTGATATTTGGCTAGTCTGCAATGGGGTACTCTACAGTGAGTACAACTCGGTTAGGGTTTGCTATTTGTATCCCAACTGCCTGCTAGTGCAATCCTTGCCAGAATCCCAGCCACTAACCACTGGGATAAAAGGGCTTGTTTGTGTAGCGAGTGAGTGCGCCCATAACCCCCCAGGCCGACGTGTGTGTAACCCTTCCGTAGGATCAATCGGGAATCTCCAATGGGCCTGTAACAACCCCCCGCACTGGGATGTCCGAGGTGCACGTTCTGGGGTTTGAACCCGAGACCTTCGCTCTAATAACATGTCAAAATTCCAGACACTAACCACTGGGATAAAAGGGCTTGTTTGTATAGCGGGTGAGTGCGCCCATAACCCCCCAGGCCGACGTGCCTGTAACCCTTCCCTAGGATCAATCAGGGATCTCCAGTGGACCTCTGACACCCCCCCACACTGGGATGCCCGAGGTGCACATACCGGAGTTCGAATTCGAGACCTTCATTCTAATAATATGTCAGAATCCCAGCCACTAACTACTGGGATAAAAGGGCTTGTTTGTGTAGCAGGTGAGTGCGCCCATAACCCCCCAGGCCGACGTGCCTGTAACCCTTCCCTAGGATCAATCGGGGATCTCCAGTGGACCTCTGACAATCCTCTCTTCCTTTCATTCCTGTTTTACCTAGTATTCTCAACATGGTATTAGAGCGTCTACGCTCCTGGCCTGTGGGCTCACATGCTTCCGCTGCTGTCCTGTCTGTCGCGCGCCCCGTGGCGCGCGACGTTTTTTCTTCCCAACACGCACTCGGGGCGCGTGGCGGTTTTCTACCCGCCACGCGCTCGGGGCGCGCGGCGGTTCCCTGCCCGCCGTGCGCCCTGGGCGCGCGCAGCGGTTTCACGCTCCGTCGCGGCGCCCCCGGGGACCCGTGCGCCGCCCCCCGTCGCCCGTCGCGGCGCCCCCGGGGACTTGCGCGCTCCCCCTGTCGCCCGTCGCGGCGCCCCAGGGGACCCGCGCGCCGTCCCCCGTCGCCTGTCGCGGCGCCCCCGGGGACCCGCGTGTCGCCCCTTAACCCCGTGCTCTGCGGGGCTGCTTCCCCCCCGCCCCTCCCCTTTCTCCTTCCTCTCCCTCCTGCGCGTGCGGCTATGGGGGTGGCGGGTATGGGGGTGGCGGGTGTGTGAGCCGTCCCCTGCTCCTCCTCCTCCTCCATCTCCCACTGCTGCAGCTGCCGCTGAGGGGGGTGGATGTGTGGGAGCCGAGGGAGTGGCGCTAGGGGGGTGCCGTGGGAGTGGAGCTAGGGGTGCATAGGGGGGTGTGTGAAAGGGGGTCTTCGACAGTGGGGGAGGTTGAACGGAGGTAGGCGTTGTAGAGCTAGCAGCGCCAGTAGTCCGGATGCCCTTCCTCCGGTAGCCAGCGATCCCGTTACGCCAGTCGCCCGTGGGTCCGTTGCTCCAGCCGCTCGTCGTAGCCGCGGAGCCAGTTACTCTAGTAGTCCGAGGCCCTTACTCCGATAGCCCGTGTGCCAGTTGCTCCAGTAGCCCGTGTGCCAGCAGCTTCAGCCGCCGCCTCCAATCTCCTCTCCTCTCACAGTCCCTCCTCCTCACGTGTCCTCTATGTCTCCCACTAGCTTTGCTTGTGAACTTATTATGTGACTGCTTGCTGTGCTGATTATACCCCACTTTGCCTATGGGGGTGTGTCAGAATGTGATATTTGTCTAGTCTGCAGTGGGGTACTCTATAGTGAGTACAGCCCGGTTAGGGTTTGCTATTTGTGTCCCAACTGCCTGCTAGTGCAATCCTCTCTTCCTTTCATTCCTATTTTACCTAGTATTCTCAACAGGAATGAGCCGGGGAAGAGAATGAGCAGGAGTGAGCTGGGGAGAAGAGAATGAGCAGGCCGGGGAAGAGAATGAGCAGGAGTGAGCCGGGGAAGAGAATGAGAAGGAGTGAGCCGGGGAAGAGAATGAGCGGGAGTGAGCCGGGGAAGAGAATGAGCAGGAGTGAGCAGGGGAAGAGAATGAGCAGGAGTGAGCAGAGGAAGAGAATGAGTAGGAGTGAGCCGGGGAAGAGAATGAGCAGGAGGGCGATGGGAGGGGGAAGCGAGGGCGATGGGAGGGGGAAGCGAGGGCGATGGAAGGGGAAGAGAAGAGAGGGCGATGGGAGGGGGAAGAGAAGAGAGGGCGATGGGAGGGGGAAGAAAGGGCGATGGGAGGGGGAAGAGAGGAAGATGGGAGGGGGAAGCGAGGGCGATGGGAGGGGGAAGAGAGGGCGATGGGAGGGGGAAGCGAGGGCGATGGGAGGGGAAGAGAGGGCGATGGGAGGGGGAAGCGAGGGCGATGGGAGGGGGAAGAGAGGGCGATGGGAGGTTGAAGCGAGGGCGATGGGAGGGGGAAGCGAGGACGATAGGAGGGGGAAGAGAGGGCGATGGGAGGGGGAAGCGAGGGCGGTGGGAGGGGCAAGAGAGGGCGATGGGAGGTTGAAGCGAGGGCGATGGGAGGGGGAAGCAAGGGCGATGGGAGGGGGAAGAGAGGGCGATGGGAGGGGGAAGTGAGTGGGAAGCGAGGGCGATGGGAGGGGGAAGCGAGGGCGATGGGAGGGGGAAGCGAGGGTGATGGGAGGGGGAAGCGAGGGTGATAGGAGGGGGAAGCGAGGGCGATGGGAGGGGGAAGCGAGGGTGATGGGAGGGGGAAGCGAGGGCGATAGGAGGGGGAAGCGAGTGGGAAGCGAGGGCGATGGGAGGGGGAAGCGAGGGCGATGGGAGGGGGAAGCGAGGGTGATGGGAGGGGGAAGCGAGGGTGATGGGAGGGGGAAGCGAGGGCGATGGGAGGGGGAAGCGAGGGTGATGGGAGGGGGAAGCGAGGGCGATGGGAGGGGGAAGCGAGCGCGATGGGAGGGGGAAGCGAGGGTGATGGAAGGGGGAAGCGAGCGCGATGGGAGGGGGAAGCGAGGGCGATGGGAGGGGGAAGCGAGGGTGATGGGAGGGGGAAGTGAGGGCGATGGGAGGGGGAAGCGAGCGCGATGGGAGGGGGAAGCGAGGGCGATGAGAGGGGGACGCGAGGGTGACGGGAGGGGGAAGCGCGGACGATGGGAGGGGGAAGCGAGGGTGATGGGAGGGGAAGCGAGGGCGATGGGAGGGTGAAGCAAGGGCGACGGGAGGGGGAAGCGAGGGCGATGGGAGGGGGAAGCGAGGGCGACGGGAGGGGGATGTGAGGGCGTCGGGAGGGGGAAGTGAGGGCGATGGGAGGGGGAAGCGAGGGCGATGGGAGGGGGAAGCGACGGCGATGGAAGGAGGAAGCTAGGGCGACGGACGGTGGATGCGAGATCGACGCACGGGGAAAGCGAGGTCGACAACGCTCTAATTTCTCACGTCGTGCCACACATTATCTCCGTGCTTCACACTCGCATTCGCGCGGCATTCCCTCCCTCGGTCCTCTGCTTCCTCGATTTCGGCCTAAAAGTATATATTCTCACATGTTGTACCTAGTTATTTTAGTCTACATACCTAGTTTCCTAACACTTACGTACTATCCGGTACTTACGCACGCTGTTTTGAGCATGCTCCAAGAGTGGGCTTGCGGACTTGGCAAAAAGAAATGTGTTGTGAGCTGCGTGAGATAGAGTGGTTGGGTTTGGTTTTGTCGGTAGTGTTTTTTCAAGTTTCTTGAAGTTGAAGTTGATGTTGCGATACACTGTGCAGCATTCCACCTTCTCCACCTCCCTCGGGCGAATTTTTCTCTCGTCAACCTTCGTGCAACCCTTTTCAAGTTCAGTATTTATGAACCATTACCATTCTATGCGCGTGCTTTAAAGCAAGGGTGCACTTTGGGGGGGTGGAAGCAAAGGTTTATCACTTCCACGTGGTTACCCTGTTTGTGTTAGGGTCTGACGCGAAACACACTTCAGTGTTGGCGGACTTGCGCGGGTTGTCTCTCCCCCGTCGTCAATCGAGACAGGCCAACTGGGAGTTGGGAACTTGAGTCACCACTAGGCAGTTTATGAACCATGACACACTTGATGTCCCTACCACAACACACATATTGCAAGCAGGTCATAGCTTAGCAACCCATAACGCACCGCCATCATCAGAGCATCAGTTTCATGCAATCGATAAACTAGACAGTGAGAGTGGCACAGTTACGCCGTCGTCAAAAGCCCAACATAGGGTTACTGCCATCGAATTTATCGCGCCCACCTCGTGTTTATTTCTCCCGCCCTGGATGCGTTGTACTTCTGCAACATCGCACAGCAACATAGGCGCACATTTCGCCGCGGCGGCGCACGCAGCAAGCGCCTTTCGTATCTGGTGGATGGCTACCGCGCGCACAAATCGCGTTGAACACGAGGTGGAATCCAGTGCGATTTCTCCTCGCACTTTGTCTTGCTCGGATGTTCTCAAATTTTAATTCCCCTATCCGTCCAATAGCGCGTGCTTTAGCCTTAGCCAGTGTGATAGAAGATTCTCATCCGCGAAAGCCGTGAGAGGGAGGGAGCAGCAAATCCGAGCGAGGGGCAGACGGGAGTGAGCAGCGATTTCGCGCTAGAAGCGGACAGGAGCAACGTGCGATTACCTGCGAGTGGCGGACTGGAGTGAGCAGCGATTTCGCGCGAAGGGCGGACGTGTGAGTGAGCTGTGATTTCGCGCGAAGGGCGGACGTGTGAGTGAGCCTCGAAATCGTGCGAGGGGCGGACGTGTGTGAGGGGCGACGGGGAAGGGAGGCGACGGGACGTCGATGAGCAGCGATAACGCGAAGGTGCGAGGGGGACGGAAGGAGCCGCGAGAAAACGCGGGGGAGTAGGCAGTCTCTGGTGTGCAGGGGGCTGCTTCAGGTCGCAACTCCGTCCGCACATTGCAACTACTTCACATCTCCCTTCCCCCCCTTTCCTCTCTCTGCCTTACTCCCTTCTTCCCCCCTTCCCCTCTCTACCTTACTCCCTTCTCCCCCCTTTCCCCTCTCTACCTTACTCCCTTCTTTCCCCTTTTCCCTCTCTGCCTTAACTCCCTTCTTCCCCTTTTCCCCTCTCTGCCTTCCTCCCTTCTCCCCATGCGCCACAGGGCGTATCCCGTCGGCCAACCCATCGCATGCCTCGCTAGGACAGCGCATCGGATGCGCCTCTTGTCAGAGGTCCACTGTGTAAAAGATTGAGAAGCTAGAATGAATGCATTGAAACAGAACTGGGTACAAGTACTAACCCTAAAGTTCGGTTGTACCCCTTATGGGCTACCCCACTACAGCCTAGACAATATGAACAACATTCTAGTTTGACACACCCCCATAGGCGAAGTGGGGGAGAACTAGGGGTCACAAGACCAGTCAAGAAAGGCAAAGCAAGCTCAGGGTGGATCACGAAGTCACCACACATTTCGAGCACAAGCAAATGGCCACAAGGCCAGTTCACATGCAGAGTTATATAAAACAAAGCAAGCAGTACCGTGATTACAACCTAGCAAATGTAAGCATGCAAGGATATATATAGATCACAGTACAAGCAAGGTCAAGCAGTGAGCAAGTGTGAGAAAGTAGGCACGAGATCTAGAGCAGCGCAATGACGCTGATGATCACTAGGCGGAAGTGCCTTGGTGAATATATCAGCTGTGTTGGCCCGCGTGTCCACGTACGCAAGACGAAGCTGGCCGCGCTGCTGCAGCTCTCGAGCAAGAAAGTAACGCAGAGCGATGTGCTTCGTTCTGTGCTCCAGTCTGTGCTCCTGACACAAGGCGAGGGCTGCCTTGTTGTCGCCGTACAGAACTGGAGGAGAACGAGGCCGCTCTCCCAAGTCAGTCAGCAGGTAGGTCAGCCAGCGTAGCTCCTGTGCAGCCATGGCTGTGTACAGCGTAGATCTCAGCCTCACAACTGGAGCTGAGAACAGAAGAAGAGCGCGTAGACCGCCAAGAGACAATGCCGGAACCAAGGCTGAAGGTGTAACCCTGTGACGACCGCTGCGTAGCCAGGTCGTCAACCCAAGAAGCGTCTGAGTGTCCAGTGAGGACAACATCACCCCGTCCTCCAAGCACCAGCCCCATGCCTGATGTACTGCACAAGTAGCGCAGCACCCTCTTAGCAGCCTCCCAGTGCTCTCGCCGGTGTCTCCCAGGCGCAACGTAGCGAGCAAGGATGCTAAGAGGGTACGCAAGGTCAGGTCGAGTGCAGGTCATGAGGTACATGAGGCAGCCCACAAGCTCTGGGTACGGGCCACTTGGCTCTATGGACTCTCTGAGAGCGAGTGGCTGGTAGACAGAGGAGTGGACTGTGGTGAGGAGAACTGGAAGCCGAAGCGCTGAAGGACCTGCTGCACCATGTGTGACTGGGTCAGGGTAATGGTGCGGCGTGCTCTGTCCCGGGTGATCTGCAAGCCAAGGTAGCTGCGCAGCTCACCCAGATCAGTGCAGGTGTGTCTCTTCTGCAGCTCCGACTTCACAAGGGCGAGAGCCTCGGTGTCAGCAGTGGCAAAGACCAAGTCGTCGACGTAAACGAGGATGTAGAACGGCGGCAGCGAAGTGTCAGTGCGCAGAAACAGCGACGGGTCAGCAGTGGACGGAGCAAACCCAAGAGCCGCAAGTGCCGCCCTCAATGTGTCGTGCCACTCACGAGGTGCCTGATGGAGACCGTAGAATGGCCACTGGAGGCTCCACTGGGTACCAGGAGGGAACGACCCAGTGAAGCCAGGTGGGCGGCGCAGCTAGATCTCCTCGTGCAGGCTACCCTGTAAGAACGTTGTGCTGAAATCAAGAGAGTGAAGCTCGTAGTCACGCTGAGCGGCAACGTGCAGCAACACCCGAAGAGTGGTCATCTTCGGGGTGGGGGAGAAGGTCTGAAAGAAGTCAACTCCCTATCCGCTGACTGAAGCCTCGTGCAACGTAACGAGCCTTGAAGACAGGCGGAGAACCCGGCGGCCGCTTCACCCTGAAAATCCACATGCCATCGACTATGTTCGCCGCAGAGGGGGGGAACCTCGTCGACGTAGGTGCCTGTGGACTTCCAGGATGCCATCTCTGTGTCCATGGCTGTCTGCCACTGAGAGGAGTAGGGACCCGTAATCGTGGGGTCGGGATGTCTAGTGCATCCGGGTCTCCCTCAGGCGCAAGCAGCCAGGCCACGAGATGAGGTACAGCAGCCGCAAGACACTCAAAGTCCTCCTGCCTGTTCTCAAGGACGTCCGTGCCAAGAGCACACTCACCCCCAACGGACGAAGGACACACAGACTCAGACTGAGCAACAAGTGTGGTGGCGTAGACTAGACGACACACAGTAGCAAAGTCGACCAGCTCAGCAACTAAGGTAGATGCAGCAGCAAACTCAAACGACGGGTCAGTGACAACAGTGGCTAACAGACGCGTGACAGTAGGGTGAGCAGCACGAAGCAGGTCAGACTCAGTCGGGAACGTCAGGCAGAGAAGACGCAGGAGGAGACGGCAGGGGAACACGCTGTGGAACAGAGGAAGGACGAAGTGCCATAGTGTGCGTGCCGGGGACAGGAGGAGGGCGCGGACGCGGGATGCGACGAGCACGGGTAGCGGTGCGAGCAGGAGAGGCAGGACGAGACATAGGCCTACGACCCTTTGTAAGCGAGTCTGTCTGCTCAGGGTAAGGAGAAGGAGCAGGCAGTGGTGAGCCTGGCTGTAACGGGAGGCCAGTAGAAGACAGGAGGGTAAGAACCTAGTGAAGCACGGAGTCAGGCGGTGGCAGAGACGACGGGGACGACGGAGCGAAGAGGAGTCGCGGCTGCACAGTTCCACCAGTACCAGTCCCACCAGCACCAGCAGCTCCAGCGCCTCCAGCAGCTCCAGAACCTCCAGCGCAAGCACCTCCAACCCCGGCGCCACCAGCACCACCAGCACCACCAGCAGCAGCACCCCCAGAACCGGCACCTCCAGCTCCAGGGTCTCCAACTCCAGGGTCGACAGCACCAGCTCCAGGGCCTCCAGCCCCAGTACCTCCAGCAGCTCCAGACCCTCCGGCTCCAACGCCTCCAGCAGCAGCACCCCCAGAACCAGCACCTCCAGCTCCAGGGTCTCCAACTCCAGGGTCGACAGCACCAGCTCCAGGTCCAGAAACACCAGCACGCCGAGTGTCTCCACGACGAGCAGCTCCAACCTCAGCACCTCGGACTAGAGTACCTCTAGCAGCGGTACCTCCAGCTCCAGCAGCACGACTCCTCAGGCAGGCACGCCACGCAAGCCACTCGCGCAGCTGCTGTGGTGAGAGAGGCCCCCGTCGGGACGAGAGACCCGGAGGAACACCAGCAGACTCAGCACCCCCCGACCCGGCACCCGCGAGCCCAGCACCTCCAGTCTCCGCACTCTTAGGCTTAGCACTCCTAGGCCCCGCACTCGCAGGCTCAGAGCCCCCAGGCTCCGCACCCCCCAGCACCCGCAGGCTCAGCACCCCCAGACGCAGCACCCCGAGCAGCACCACCCGCAGCAGCACCTGAGTCACTAGTGACCTCGACAGGCTCAGCCAAGGGGAGTGGGTCTACCTGAGACACACCTGAAGGAGCAGGACCCTGAGGGGGAAGGGGGTCTACCGCAGGGAGACCTGGAGCGAGGAAAAGCGGCGGGGGAGGCAGAGGAGCAGTGCGGTAGGGGAAGAGACGGTAGAAAGGAACCGACTCATAGAAAGGAGCCAAGGAAGAGACAGGGAATGGTGCGAGAGGAGAGCTTGTCCGCGGACGTATCGCGGACAAGGGCACGAGAACCCCAGACCCGGAACACCGACGCATCGCCAACCTCTCCCGTCCAACGCAGTGTGGGCGAGGTCTTCGGCAAGGAGACACGGGGCCAGAGGTTGAGCTGCTGCGCAGCGTACCGAACCGCAAACGGCCACAGAAAATGGGGAGCCGCTGCATGGATCAAGGAGGTACGAGCAACCTCCATGATCAAGCCAATGCGGCGCTCAGCAATTCCATTCTGCTGCGGTGAGCCCGGAAGCGTGAACGACTGGAGGATGCCCTCCCCCTGACAGAAGGCCCGCAAGAGGTCGGAGGAGAACTCACCACCTCTGTCTGAGTGCAGACATAGGAAAGGAAGGTCCGTCTGGAACCTGCGGCGGAGCTGGAGACGAACTGCGCGGATCCAAGGGATCAAGACAGCAGGGACCTCACCCTTGGTGCGCAAGGGGAAGACCATGGTGTAACGCGAGTAGTCGTCGACAACCAGCAGAAAGTACCGCTCGCCGCCCTGTCCACGAATGCGGGCTGGGCCCCACACGTCCATGTGGAGGGTCTGCAGAGGAGCCTCTGTCGGGGGAAACGAGGAGGAGTGAGGAGCGGCGCGCTGCCGCCCCTCGACACAAGGAAGGCAAGGCGGCGCAGGCGAGGCAGGGAGGGGAGGGAGAGACCTGGGAAGACCAGACACAAGGAGGCGACGGTGCATGCTACACAGACGTGGCAAGGAGGGGTGACCCAGACGGTGTTGCAAGAGAAGAGTCTGGTGCGACAGGGATCGACACGAACAAGGGGAGGCTACCATACCTGACGCAGACACCTGAGCAATCGCAGGTACCTGAGGAGGGGCAGTGGTCAGTGTGTAAAGACTCGACCCTGGCCGACGGGTAAACGTGGCCAGGTGACGGCCCGTCCAGGCACACGTGCAGATCGCCACACGCTGTCCTCCAGGGATAAAGGTTTAACCCATTTATCCTGGAGAACTGCATTTCTCACCAAGTTCGTAGAGAACGAGGGGAGGTGGAGGCCTGACAGTGAGCCAGACGGAACCGCCGGGCACGGGAGCACAGTGGTGGACCGTGCAAGAACTGGGCCCCCTGAGGGGTCAGCGAGAGAGACTTCAACAGGTGCAGTGAGTGGTGCGAGTGTCGTACTGTCACGAAAGAAACAGCGGGAAGCACCTGAGTCAAGCGTGAAAGTGTGCAAGGCCTCAATGGGCGCAGTACCTGAGAGAGCAGACTCGCTAGCACCTGAGAGAGTAGACTCGCTAGCACCTAGAGCAGGAGCCTCTTTGCCTGGGTCAGGCGGCACACACAAGTAGCAGTCACCGTCACCGTCATAGGGAGATGGGATACTATGAAGTGGAGGGTCCAGTACATCGGAGGCGGGTTCTTAGCTCCGAAGTCGGCGGGAAGGGTGGCGCGAAGGCGAGTGTCACTAGTGCGAAGGTGGGTGATGAGATCGGCAACTGTGTCGAAGGTGGACAGCTCAGGAAACAGGTAGGGCAGCATGAGGCGGCTAAGCTCAGCAGTGGCAGGGGAGGTGTAGCGAGCAACTACAATGTCGTACAGGGGCTTAGCGGTTTTGTGATCGCCAAAGTGCGTGAGTTCAGCTAATGGTAGGTGGTTACGAATAGCTAGGCGAGCAGCAGCGTCACGAGTCTGCCACTGGGAACGGGCGCTAAGCTCAGCTGTGGTAGGAGGAGCGACTGAGGCACCAGAGGTGTGGTCAAAAAGTGAGACATTGTCCTTGCTATCGCTCATTAGGAACAGCTGCCGGTCATCGAGCCAGGTCTCGAACTGAATCGGGCGGCCCTCAGTGTCGAACGACAGAACGCGGAGGGTAGCCATAGCTGCTGGCTGTCAGAATGTGATATTTGTCTAGCCTGCAGTGGGGTACTCTATAGTGAGTACAGCCCGAATTAGGGTTTGCTATATGTACTCAACTGCCTGCTAGTGAAAACCCCTCTTTCCTGTTTCTAGATTGTGCCTGCTATTTTGACATGCTATCAGAGCAGGTCGACCCTCCTGGGTCGATCCTGTGGGTGGTCCCGCCCGATGCTTCCACTGCTGTTCTGCCTATCGTACGCCGTGGGCGCGAGATGTCTGCTGCCTGCCGTGCGCTCAGGGCGCGCGGTGCTTTTTTTTTTCTTCCCGCCGCGCGCTCGGGGCGCGCGGCGGTTTTCTGCCCCGTCGACCCGCGCGTCGCCACCGCCTCCCCCCCCCCCCCCCCCCCCCGTCGGCGGTCGCGTCGCCCCCCCGGGAGCCCGTCGCGTCGCCCCGCTGGCCCATGCGTCGCCCCCGCTACCCCGTCGCGACGCCCTGGGGAGCCGCGCGCGACCCCGCTGCCCCGTCGCGACGCCCTTCGGAGCCGCGCGCGGCCCCCCGCTGCCCCGTCGCGACGCCCTGGGGAGCCGCGCGCGGCCCCCCGCTGCCCCGTCGCGGCGCCCTGGGGAGCCGCGCGCGGCCCCCCGCTGCCCCGTCGAGGCGCCCTGGGGAGCCGCCCTCCCCGAAGCTGCTGCCCGTGCACCCCCCCCCCCCCCCGCTGCTGCCTGTGTTAGGGTTTGGGGGTGGCGAGTGTGGGGGTGGCGAGTATGGGGGTGACGGGTGTGTGCGGCCTCCCCTGCTCCTGCTCCTCCTCCTCCGTCTCCCACTGCTGCAGCTACCGCTGAGGGGGGTGGATGTGTTGGAGCCGTCGGAGTGGTACGAGGGGGGTGGCGTGTGAGCAGTGCTAGAGGTACAGCAGGGGGTGTGTGAAAGGGGTGTGGGACAGCTGGGGGAAGTTGAGTGGAGGCAGCCGTCTTGTCGTCCGCAGCGCCTGTAGTCCAGAGAGCCAGCTGCGTCTGTGGCCTGAGTAGTCCAGGGATGGCCTGGTAGCCACAGTGTGAGCACTCCTGGTAGTCCAGAGAGCCAGCTGCGTCTGTGGCCTGAGTAGTCCGGGGCTCTGCGCCTGGTAGCCACAGTGTGAGCACTCCTGGGAGCACAGAGAGCCAGCTGCGCCTGTCGCCGTGTAGTCCGGGTATAGCCTGGTAGCGACGGTTCTACGCACTCCTGTTGCCCGTGTGTCTGCAGCTTCAGCCGTCGCCTCCCATCTTCTCGCCTCCACAGTTTCTCCTCCTCCTCACTTGCCCTCTGTGATAGTCTCTAGCTTTGCTTATCATTGTGAACTATTGCTCTGCCTGCTTGTTGTGCTGATTATACCCCACTTTGACTATGGGGGTGTGTCAGAATGTGATGTTTGTCTAGCCTGCAGTGGGGTACTCTATAGCGAGTACAACCCGAATTAGGGTTTGCTATATGTACTCAACTGCCTACTAGTGAAACCCCCTCTTTCCTGTTTCTAGTTTGTGCCTGCTATTTTGACACTGGCGCGAGACTGGCAGGGTAGAGCGATTGCAGGTAAGTGGCAGCAGTAGGGGCGGCGCGCTGGGCTGAAGTGGGCGGCCGCAGGAGTGGCAAGCTGCACTAGGGGCTGCAGGCGGCCGGCAGGGCAGGCAGGATGGGCGGCGCGCAGGGTGCAGCAGGCAGCCACGGCAGGGGCAGGCAGCGCGTGGGGTGCAGCAGGCGGCGCACGGGGCTGCGGGGCAGCGGGGACGGGCGGCGCGCGGGGTGCAGCAGGCAGCCGCGGCAGGGGCAGGCGTCGCGTGTAGGGCAGCAAGCAGCCGTGAAAGTGGCAGGCGGCGCGCTGGGCTACACGCGGCCGGCAAGGCAGCAGGGTGGGCGGCGCGCAGGGCTGCAGGGCTGAGTGACGGGCGGCGCGCGGGCGCAGCAGGCAGCCGCGGTAGCCGGGTAGGCGGCACACGGGGCTGCGGGACAGTGTGACGAGCGGCGCGCGTGCGCAGCAGGTAGCCGCGGCGGTGGGGAGAGCGGCGCGCGGGGCTGCGGGGCAGCGCGACGGGCGGCGCGCGAGCACAGCAGGCAGCCGCGACAGCAGGGCGGGCGGTGTAGGGGGCTGCAGGGCAGCGCGACGGGCGGCACACTAGTAAAGCAGGCAGTCGCGACAGCATGGCAGGCGGCGCACGGGGCTGCGGGTCGCGCGCGAGGGGCGTAGCAGGCAGGGCAGCGCGCTAAAAATAAAAACGCGCGCTGCAGCAATGGCGCGCGGCCAGTGGGGGCAGCACGCAGGTTGCATGCGCGAGGCAGCGCGACGCGGGATAGGGCAGTGGGGTAACGCGGTAACCGCAGTTGGAATGGTGGGCCCAAAAAAATAACGGTCCTACGGACATACTGCTTTGATACCATGTCAAGATTGAGAAGCTAGAATGAATGCATTGAAACAGAACTGAGTACAAGTACTAACCCTAAAGTTGGGTTGTACCCCTTATGGGTTATCCCACTACTGCCTAGACAATATGAGCAACATTATAGTTTGACACACTGGAGATCCCCGATTGATCCTAGGGAAGGGTTACAGGCACGTCGGCCTGGAGGGTTATGGGCGCACTCACCCGCTACACAAACAAGCCCTTTTATCCCAATGGTTAGTGGCTGGGATTCTGACATGGTATCAGAGCGAAGGTCTCGGGTTCGAATCCCGGTGTGTGCACCTCGAGCATCCCAGTGCGGAAGGGTGTCAGAGGTCCACTGGAGATCCCCGATTGATCCTAGGGAAGGGTTACAGGCACGTCGGCCTGGGGGGTTATGGGCGCACTCACCCGCTACACAAACAAGCCATTTTATCCCAGTGGTTAGTGGCTGGGATTCTAACACCTCTTCCCTCGCCGTCTCATCTCCTCTCCCCATGCAGTCGTAGTGCCTCTCCCCTTTTCCATCGCATCGCCTTTCCCGGGGGTGTAACGTCGCCTCTTTGATTGCGGAAAAAATGTTTGTTACGCCACGCATCTCAATTCAGTACCCTCCACCTTCCTCCCTACTCGGCCAAACACCACTCCCTGCCCTTCCCTCCCTTCTCGCTCCCCTCAATTCCCTCTCTGTCCTATCACCCGTCTCTGTACTATCACCCCTCACCCCTCACCATCCCAGGCGAGCATGACAGAGGTCCAGACGAGCTGCATGGACGTGCCCTCACCTTCCTCCGCCTTTCATCATCTCAAAGGAGCTACATTGCGTAGATGCTCCGGCACCAGATTCACACGGAGCTAAGCCTCAAGCTACTACCGTAATCACCCGGACATGCCATCCGCTGAAATTGAAGACCCCCCGGGTGGCTTGTGCGGGGTGGGTGCTATAGCGGACCTACTATACCCCCCTTTTGGGGTGATTTTCTATAACACCCCCCTTTTTAATTATAGCTGTCAGCGAGTACTACAGAACATCGAGGAAATCACTTCGTCGATGAAACTACATGGTAATTTCGAAAGAATCTGCCGAAATCACCTCCCTCCCTCTTTTACGCTGCTGCCACGCTCGTAGATAGTTTGCTAACAGGTGGCCAAAAAGGTGCCACCTGGCAATTTCAAGGGGGGTGAAAAGGTTCTCGCCAAAACCCACATTCTCGCTTCTAGCTGTGATGTTAAACCAATTCTGAAAACACCCAAGTTGTCTTTGCATCAAAATTCTTACACAAAAAAATACCGTATTAAAAGACCCGGGTGTTATGTAGCTTTTTCCCATGACAAGACCCCCCCCCCCCCTTTTTTTTGCTATAGTTATCATAGCACCCTAGGGTGGTATGTCCGAGTGATTATGGTATCGTGATACTGCATGCTTATATCTGTTAAACTATATTTGTTGTTTGTATGTTGTAGGCTATAGTGGGGTAGCCACTAAGGGGTACAACCCCTTTAGGGTTTCATACTTGGTTCACATTCTTGTCTTAGTTCATCATCCTAGTCTATTATTCTGACATGGTATTAAGAGCCATGGGTCCTTAAGACCTAAGTTTCTTCATCGGGCCCACCTGTTACTACGTTACCCCACTGCCCTGCCTCGAGTCGCGCTGCCCCTGTTGTCAACAGAACTAGGCAAGAATGATTGAAAGGAGAGGGATTTCACTAGCAGCAGTTGGGGTACATATAGCAAACCCTAACTGGGTTGTACTCGCTACAGAGCACCCCACTACAGGCTAGACAATAATAACATTCTGACACACCCCCATAGCCAAAGTGGGGTGTAATCAGTACAATGAGCAGGCATAGCAATAGTTCACAATTATAAGCAAAGCTAGAGGTGATCATAGAGGGCAAGTGAGGAGGAGGAGAAACTGTGAGGGCGAGAAGATGAAAGGCGCCGACTGAAGCTGCAGACACACGGGCAACAGGAGCGGCGCGCACAGTGGCTACCGAGCGCACGAGGGCACCGGACTACGGGAGTATCTGGCTCCGCGGCTACGACGAGCACACACAGGAGCAACGGACCCACAGGCGACTGGCGAAGCAGGCTCGCTGGGCTACCGAAACGCGCGAGGGCATCCGGACTACTGGCGCTGCTGGCGTCACGACGGCTACCTCCACGCAACCTCCCCCGACCGTCCCACGCCCCTCTCACACACCCCCTGCTGACACCCTAGCTCCACTTCCACGGCACCCCCCTTAAACCCTAAACCCTCGGCTCCCACACACCCACCCCCCTCAGCGGCAGCTGCAGCAGTGGGAGACGGAGGAGGAGGAGGAGCCGCAGGTTACCCACACCGGTCACCCCCATGCCCGCCACCCCCAAACCCTAACGCAGGCAGGAGCGCGGGAAACAGCAGGGGCGGGGCACGGAGGGAAAGGGAGGCAGCGGGGTGGCTCTTGGGCGCCACGAAGAAGCAGGGCGCGGGCCCCCCGAGGGCGCCACGGCGGGTGACGGGAGGGGGGCCGCGCACGGGCCCCCGAGGGCGGCTCGACGGGCGACGGGAGGGGCCGCGCGCGGGCCCCCTAGGCGCCGCGACGAGGCGACGGGAGGGGGCGGCGCGCGGGCCCCCAAGGTGCCGCGACGAGGCGACGGGAGGGGGGGGACGCGCGGGCCCCCAGGGCGCCGCGACGAGGCGACGGGAGGAGGACGACGGGGGGCAGCGCGCAGGTCCCCGGGGGCGCCACGACGGGCAGGAAACCGCCGCGCGCCTCGGGGCGCACGGCGGGCAGAAAACCGCCGTACGCCCTGAGCGCACGGCAGGAAGAAGACGGCGCGCGCCCGAGGCGTGCGAGAAGCAGAATAGCAGCGGAAGCAGTTAGGTGGCGGGCCCACCCACAGGATCGACCCAAGGGGGTCGACCTGCTCTGATAGCATGTCAACAGAACTAGGCAAGAATGATTGAAAGGAGAGGGATTTCACTAGCAGCAGTTGGGGTACATATAGCAAACCCTAACTGGGTTGTACTCGCTACAGAGCACCCCACTACAGGCTAGACAATAATAACATTCTGACACCTGTTAGCCGCGCGCCACTGCTGAAGCGCGAATTTTTTTTAGCGCGCTGCTCTGCCTGCCCCACCCCACACGCGCTGCTGGCTGCGTCGCGCTGCTGTCACGTCGCCCCGCCGCCCGCGCGCCTGCCCTGCCCGTGCGCCGCCCGCCGCCGCGCCCCCTGTCCTGCCCGTGCGCAGCCCGCCGCCGCGCCCCCTGTCCTGCCCGTTCGCAGCCCGCCGCCGCGCCACCTGCCCTGCCCGTGCGCAGCCAACCGCCGCGCCACCCTACCCTGCCCGTGCGCAGCCCACCGCCGCGCCACCCTACCCTGCCCGTGCGCAGCCCGCAGCCGCGCCACCTGCCCTGCCCGTGCCCAGCCAGCCGCCGCGCCTCCCTGCCCTGCCCGTGCGCAGCCCGCCGCCGCGCCACCCTGCCCTGCCCGTGCACAGCCCGCAGCCGCGCCACCCTACCCTGCCCGTGCGCAGCGCCGCCCGCCACGCTCCCTACCCTGCGCGTGCGTGCAGTCCGCTTCCTCCCCTGCCAGCCGCCCCTAACCCAGTGAGCGCCGCCTCCTGCTGCCCTGTGCACGCATCCTGCCGCTTGCCCTTCCTGCCGCCTTGCTGCCCTGCGTTACCAACGATGGCGACTTACAATGTTCTCACCTTTGACGCAGAGGGCCGCCCGATCGAATTTGAGACCTGGTTAGACGACCTTAGGCTCTACCTTCAGTGCGAGTCTAAGGATCGTGTGTCCCTGTTCGCTCATATGTCTGGTAGCGCTGCCGCCCCTGCAGACACTGCTGACGCTGACACTCGTGACCAGTGGCTTATTCGCGACGCTGCTGCTCGCCTAGCTGTGCGAAACCACCTACCGCTAGCCGAGCGCGCGCACTTTAGCCAACAGAAAACCGCCAAGGACCTGTTCGACGCAGTCGTAGCTCGTTACACCCTCTATCTCCTAGTCTCTCCCCTCCCTGACTCTCTTCGCGCTGTCAGGGACACCTTCCTCGCCATGGACCCCACTGAGCTCACTATAGACCTCCTCGAAAAGCACCTTACAGCGGCCGAGGTTAGCATTAACGCTGTAGGCGCTTCTCGAGGCACTCCTCGCACCCCCTTCTTCGAGGGGTGTTCCCCCTCTCTGTTGCATAAGATCCGGTCAATTTAAAGACTTACGACGAATTCATTTCTCAACTAAACGCAAATCCGCTCGGTAGGATTGCGCGCGCTAGTCTTAGCTACCATTTGCAAGTTGAATCACTTGATTTCATGGTCTAGTGAGTGAGAACGAAGTAAAAACGTATAGCTGCTGCTTTCACTAGAATGGAATGGAGGAAGAGCAAACATTAGGCATAGCATAAGTAGTTGGGGGTTTCAAGAGAACCTTGTGAGGGAAGGCTCTCCAAATGCTTGGGAAGGATAGTAGGATCCTTCCTAGCATCAAAGATGCAACCCTCATAATGAGGTCCTTGATGTGTCACATGCAAAATCCAATCCAATTGGATTTTGCCTAGGTGTTTCAATATTTGCAACCCATGCTAGAAACTTCTAGCCACCCCAATCCAAAAGTCAAAGTTGCCTTCCTAACCACCCAACCAAAGATCCCTTTATAGTCATGACCCAATAATCGCCCAATTTAGTTAATATCCCAAATTAAGATAGAATTCCCAAATCTTGGAAATCTTGTAACTTGGGCGATCTTGGTCGGAATAAGGCGATCTTGGTATCGTTGGAAAGCTCTGGATTTCTCCTGCGCGATCATGCATTTAGACTTGGAGAAAAACACAGAGGTGATAAAATCCAACAGCCATGCATAATAAATTATGCTCATGCAAATGACGTAAGCATGAATTGCACGAGCACACAGCAGGACGTTAGGATGACATGCACTCACACTGACGTGCATACAACAAACTCCCCCTCAGACTAACGGACTGCATGCACACACACTCACACGCATGCAAACTCATCACACACACAAACACACATGCCCCCATGACATTCCTGGACACGCTAGTGCAACGCCATGCCACACATCTTAGCACACTTCCAATGTGCGCTCTCGGGAAGTCTCTTGGTAAGAAAATCAGCTGCCTGCTTGCTGGCCTTCACATAATGAAGCTCAATAGCCCCCTCCTTCACCATCTGCCTCACCCAGTGCCACTTAACCTTCATGTGCTTGTTCAGCCCATTCAGGATAGGATTAGTGGCCATGGCAATAGCACTCTCGCTGTCAGAGAAAAGTGGTGTAGGTCCCTCCTGTTCAGCTCCCATGTCCTCGAGCAGCTTTCTCAAGAGCACAATCTCCTTGATGGCATGGTACATCGCCATGTACTCTGCCTCTGCCGAAGACTGAGCAATCTCACTCTGCTTCTTGGACCTCCAAATGACTGGTCCTCCTCCGACCATGCACACATAGCCACCCACAGATGACTGATCCTCATCCTTCGAGGCCCATGTAGCGTCAGTGAAGCACGATAGCTTCAAGGTTCCAGGCATGATCCCATCTACTTCAGGTTGCTTCAGCTGTCCTCCAGCTGAAAACTGAAAACTGAACACCAGCAGATGCGGTAGAGCCGAGGTAGCGCACCATGCGCTTTGCCACCTCCAGATGCTCCTCTATGGGCTGCTGTACAACTCTGGCTAGCTGCCCCACTCCGAATGAAGCATCGGGTCGCACATGCACAGCTGCATACATAAGACTCCCAATGAGTGACTGGTACTCATGTCAGAAATAACTGAGCAGGAATGAATGAACTAGAACAGAGTTTGGTACAAGTAGGAAACCCTAACTTTGTGTACCCCCTAAGGTGTAACCCACTACAGCCTAGACAATATAAACATGCAATGTTTGACACACCCCCATAGGCGCAGTGGGAAACAACCACAGGGTCACAAGACCAGTCAAAGCAAAGCAAAACAAGCTCAGGGTGGATCTCAAGGATACCACACAAATTCCGAGCACAAACAAGTGGTCACAAGACCAGTTCACATGCAGGTTGATAATATAACAAGAGATACAGTGATAACAACCTAGCAAGTGTAAACATGCAGGCATATATATATAGTGATCACAGTACAAGTAAGGTCAAGAGGTAAGCAAGTGAGGCCCAGTAGGTACAAGGCCTAGCAGAGTGCAAAAGCGCTGATGGTCACAAGGCTGAAGCGCCTTGGTGAACACATCAGCAGTGTTGGCCTCCGTGGCCACGTAACGCAGACAAAGCTGACCACGCTGCTGCAGCTCTCGAGCAAGGAAGTACCGCAGAGCGATGTGCTTCGTTCTGTGCTCCAGTCTGTGCTCCTCACACAAGGCAATGGCAGCCTTGTTGTCGACGTACAGCACTGGAGGAGAACGAGGCCGCTCTCCGAGGTCGGTCAGCAGGTAGGTCAGCCAGCGTAGCTCCTGAGCAGCCATGGCTGTGGCGTAGATCTCAGCCTCACAACTGGAGCTGAGAACAGAAGAAGAGCGAGTAGAACGCCAAGAAACTGAGCCAGAGCCAAGGCTGAAGGTGTAACCCTGGGACGACCGCTGAGTAGCCTGGTCGTCTGCCCAAGAAGCGTCTGAGTGCCCTGTGAGAACAACCTGGTCTCGCCCTCCAAGCACAAGCCCCATGCCCGACGTACTGCACAGGTAGCGCAACACCCTCTTAGCAGCATCCATGTGCTCCTTCCGGTGACGGCCAGGAGCGACATAGCGTGCTAGGATGCTAAGAGGGTATGCAAGGTCAGGTCGAGTGCAGGTCATCAGGTACATGAGGCAGCCCACAAGCTCTGGATACGGGCCACTCGGCTCTACGGACTCATCCGAAGGCAGAGCTGAGAGCGAGTGACCGGTAGGCAGAGGAGTGGACTGAGGCGAGGAGTACGTGAAGCGGAAGCGCTGGAGGACCTGCTGCACCATGTGTGACTGAGTCAGGGTGATGGTGCGCCGTGCTCTGTCCCGGGTGATCCGCAAGCCAAGATAGCTCGTCAGCTCACCCAGGTCTGTGCACGTGTGTCTCCTCTGCAGCTCCGACTTCACGTGAGCGAGTGCCGCGGTGTCAGCAGTGGCAAAGACCAAGTCGTCGACGTACACGAGGATGTAGAACGGCGGCAGCGAGGTGTCGGTGCGTAGAAACAGCGACGGGTCAGCAGTAGAGGGAGCGAACCCAAGAGCCGCAAGTGTCGTCCTCAGTGTGTCGTGCCACTCACGTGGCGCCTGGCGGAGACCGTAGACCGGCCGCTGAAGCCTCCACTGGGTGCCAGGAGGAAATGACCCAGTGAAGCCAGGGGGGCGGCGCAGCCAGATCTCCTCGTGCAGGCTGCCCTGCAAGAAAGCAGTGCTGAAGTCAAGAGAGTGAAGCTCGTAGTCGCGGTGAGCGGCTATGTGCAGCAGCACCCGAAGAGTAGTCATCTTCGGGGTGGGGGAGAAGGTCTGAAAGAAGTCTACTCCCTCTCGCTGACTGAAGCCTCGAGCCACGTAGCGCGCCTTGAAGACAGGTGGAGAACCCGGAGGCCGCTTCACCCTGAAAATCCACATGCCACTGACGATGTTCGCCCCAGGAGGGGGAACCTCGTCTACGTAGGTGCCTGTGGACTTCCAGGAGGCCATCTCTGCGTCCATGGCTGTCTGCCACTGAGAGGAGTAGGGACCCGCCATCGCCTCAGCGTAAGAGCGTGGGGTCGGGATGTCTGGTGCATCCGGGTCTCCCTCAGGGGCAACTAGCAAGGACACGAGACGGGGCAAAGCAGCAGCAAGGCAGTGGAACTCCTCCTGTCTGTCCTCAAGGACGTCCGTGCCGAGGGCACACTCACCCCCGACGGACGGAGGACAGGCAGACGCAGACTCAGACCTAGCGACAAGGCTGGCAGCGTAGTCTAGGCGACAGCGAGCAGCAAAGTCAACCAACTCAGCGACCAGGGCAGACGCAGCAGAGGACTCAAAGGTCGGGTCAGTGACAACTGTAGCGAGGAGACGCGTAACAGTGGGACTGGCAGCACGACGGGAGTCAGACTCCGGGTCAGGAAGAGTAGGAAGAGAGGACGCAGGAGGAGACGGCAGCGGGACACGCTGCGGAGCAGTGGAGGGACGCAGAGTCATGTAGTGAGTGCCAGGGACAGGAGGAGGACGCTCACGTGGGACACGACGACCAGTGCGAGCAGTACGAACAGGCGACGCAGGACGAGACTCAGGCTCACGACGCTCTGTAAGACCTCCTGTGGGACCAGCGTAAGGGGAGGGAGCAGGGAGAGGCGAGACAGGCGGTAACTGTGACTGCGGCTGGACAGGCAGAGGACACTCGACGGAGGGAGGAGGACAAGGAGGAGGAGCCTGACCAAGAACCTGCTGAAGGAGCGGTACGAAGTACGGTCGCGGCCGCGCAGCGTCTCCAGAAGCAGCAGGGACACCAGTGGCAGCCCCAACGCCCGAGTCCTCAGCACCAGCAGCAGCTCCAACGCCCGAGTCCTCAGCACCAGCAGCAGCACCACCGGTCGGGTCCTCAGCACCAGCAGCAGCTCCAACGCCCGGG
This sequence comes from Closterium sp. Yama58-4, assembly GCA_947470075.1. NCBI lineage: Eukaryota > Viridiplantae > Streptophyta > Zygnematophyceae > Desmidiales > Closteriaceae > Closterium > Closterium sp. Yama58-4. Next base: position 285,824 of record CANIUD010000695.1, on the reverse strand, counting down.
TCCTCAACACCAGCAGTAGGGCCACTGGTCAGGTCCTCAGCACCAGCAGCAGCGCCACCGGTCGGGTCCTCAGCACCAGCAGTAGCTCCAACGCCCGGGTCCTCAGCACCAGCAGCAGCTCCAGCCCCCGGGTCCTCAGCACCAGCAGCAGCTCCAGCGTCCGGGTCCTCAGCACCAGCAACAGCACCACCGCTCGGGTCCGCAGTACCAGGAGCACCACTACGAAGACTGCAGCGCCGCGTGTACCACTCGCGGATCACCTGAATGGGGGGGAGCTCCTGGGTAGGAGGGGAAGTACCGGGACGAGCTCCAGAAGCACCTCTCCGGAGGCGGCAGTACTCGAGGTACCTCTCCTGCAGCTGCTGGGAGGAGGGGTCTCCTCCAGGTGGAGCACGCTCAGGCTCAGCACCCCCAGACTCAGCACCCCCAGACTCAGCACGTCCAGACTCAGCACCTCCAGGCTCCACACCTCCAGGCTCCGCACCTCCAGGCTCAGCACCCCCAGGCTCCACACCTCCAGGCTCAGCACCCCCAGGCTCCACACCTCCAGGCTCCGCACCTCCAGGCTCAGCACCCCCAGGCTCCGCACCTCCAGGCTCAGCACCCCCAGGCTCCGCACCCTCAAACGCAGCACTCCCAGGCTCAGCACCCCCAGACGCAGGACGCGAGTCAACAGCTACCTCGACAGGCTCAGCCGGGTCTACCTGGGACACACCTGAGGGAGCGGCACCCTGAGGGGGGAGGGGGTCTGGTACCTCAGCACCTGGAGCGAGGAAGAGAGGTGGGGGGGGGAGCGGGGCAGTGCGGTAGGGGAAGAGGCGGTAGAAGGGGACGGACTCGTCAAAAGTGACGTCCTGAGAGGCCAGAACCCGGCGCGAGGTGACGTGGTAAAACTGCCATCCAGGCGCGTCGGGAACAAAGCCAAGAAAGACACAGGGAACAGTGCGACGCGAGAGCTTGTCCGCGGACGTGTCGCGGACAAAAGCTCGAGATCCCCAGACCCGGAAACGCGACGCATCGCCAACCTCTCCCGTCCACCGTAGAGTCGGGGAAGTCTCCGGCAAGGAGACACGGGGCCAGAGGTTGAGCTGATGCGCTGCGTACCGGACCGCAAACGGCCACAGAAAGTGGGGAGCAGCCGCATGGGTCAGGGAGGTACGAGCGACCTCCATGACTAAGCCAATGCGGCGCTCAGCAACCCCATTCTGCTGTGGAGAGGCCGGAAGCGTGTACGACTGCTCAATGCCGTGCTCAGCACAGTAGGCTGCCAAGAGGTCGGAGGCGAACTCACCACCCCTGTCAGAGTGCAAGCGCAGGACAGGAAAGTCCGAGTGAAAGCGCTCGCCTAGCTGGAGACGGGCTCGGCTGATCCAGGGGATCAAAACACCAGGGACGTCACCCTTGGCGCGCAAGGGGAAGACCGTGGTGTAGCGCGAGTAGTCGTCAACAACTATCAGGAAGTACCTCTCCTGACCCTGACCACGGACGCGGGCCGGGCCCCACACGTCCATGTGGAGCGTCTGCAGGGGAGCGGTCGTCGGGGGAAAGGAGGAGGAGTGAGGAGCGGCGCGCTGCCGCCCCTCGACACAGGGAATGCAGTCAGGAGCAGGGGAGTCAGGAAGGGGAGGGAGCACCCTGGGAAGACCAGCAACAAGGTCCCGTTTGTGCATGGCCCGCAGGCGCTGCACAGACGGGTGACCAAGGCGGTGGTGCCAGAGGACGGTGTCGTTCGCCAGAGAGCGACACGAGCAGGGGGCGGACAGCTGACCTGACGCTGACGCAGACGCAGCTACCTGGGGGGACTCAGTGGTCAGTGTGTACAGGTCAGACCCCGGCTCTCGAGTGAAAGTAGCTAGGTGGCGGCCCGTCCGAGCACACGTGCAGTGAGTCACACGCTCGTAGGCAGGGGTGAACTGGTGAACACCCGAGTCCTGGAGCGCACTACCTGCCACCAAGTTCGTGGAGAACGAGGGGAGGTAGAGACCTGAGAGCGTGCCGGACGGAACCGCTGGACACGGAAGGGTGGTGGAGGAGGTCGCAAGGACCGGACCCCCAGAGGGGTCAGCAAGAGAGACAGCAACCGGCCGAGCTAGAGGCTCAAGGACAGTGCGGTCACGAAAGAAAGAGCGAGAAGCACCTGAGTCCAGTGTGAAGGTGTGCAGTGCTGCAGTCGACTCAGTACCAGGGGGCACAGACGCACAAGCACCTAGAGCAGCAGCTGCAGAAGTACCTGCGGAAGCAGACACACTAGCACCTAGAGCAGCAGCGGGGCTGGCCTGAATGCCCGGGTCGGGCGGAACACGCAAGTACTGAGCACCCTCTCCACTAATAGACATCGCATACATGGCAGTGAGAATAGCATCAAAGTCAAGTGCCCAAATATCAACACCCTTCCTGAGCAGATCAGCCCAGCGCGGCAGCTCACCCCCACCAGGAAACTGAGTGCGCCACGCATCGTTGAGGCGGGCGAAGCAGCGCTCCGTCTGGTGCGGCCCCCCACACGTCTGGCCAGTGCGGTCACCTGTACGAATAACGTACTGACAGGTGACGCTGCGCCGCGCATACCACTCACGGGCGGCCTGAAGGGTCGGGGCAGGCTGCTGACTCTGACCGCCCCCCGGGCCTCCACGACCACCACCCCCTCCGCCTCCGCCCCGGCCACCTCCACCCCTGCCGCTGCCACGACCACCTCCGCCTCCGCTGCCACCTCCGCCCCTGTCACCACTCCCAACACCGCTGTCACCTCCACCACCGCCGCCACTAGCCTCTCCAGTCGCACCTCCACCGCCACCACCTCCACCCCCGCCTCCTCCGCCACCACCCCCACTCCTGCCACTCCTGCCCCTGCGTCGTCCGCCTGAAGCAGACGCAGCCCCGACCTTCTCAGCACCAAGGAGGTCGACAGCAGCAGCAGAGGCGACAGAGGGGAGGAGGGGGGAAGGGGAGCACCCCTCGAAGAAGGGGCCGCGGGGGTCGCCACGAGAGGTGCCTACAGCGACGATACTAGCCTCGGCTGCAAGCAGTTCCTTCTCGAGGAGGGCTATGGTGAGCTCAGTGGGGGAGCGAGAGAGGAACTGGTCCCTGACAGGGCGCAGAGAGTCAGGGAGGCGGGTGACAACGTGGTAGAGAGTGATCCAGAGCGGGGGGGGGTTGCTAGCGAGGAACTCATCAGGCATGGCAGCGCGAAAGCGAGCCTCACTAGTCTTAAGGTGGGTGATGAGGTCTGCGACAGTGTGAAAAGAGGCTAGGTCGGGGAACAGGTAGGGGAGAGTGAGGCGGCCTAGTGTGGCAGAAGCGGGTGAGGAGTAGCGGGCCACTACAGCTGTGTAGAGGTCCTTAGCAGTCTTGCACTGGCCGAAGTGCTCGCGCTCATCTAGCGGCAGGGAGTTGCGAATAGCAAAGCGAGCGTGCGCGTCACGGGTCTGCCACTGTGAGCGCTCAGCTGGGGGGGCAGTAGCGAGTGGGGCGGTCGCATGGCCGAGAGCGTGGTCGTACAGTGTAATATCTTCCTTGGCAGTGAGCTGTAGGAAAAGGTGCAGGTCATCTAGCCAGGTTTCGAATTTGACCGGACGGCCCTCGGCATCGAAAGCTAGAACAGGAGGACTAGCCATAGCGACAGCGGCAGTAGTAGAAGCAGTAAAGTCACTGAACAGGCGTGCGCAGGGTCAGCAGGGCCGGTGGGGCCTACGGACTGTAGTGGCGCACAAGCAGCAGTAGTAGGAAGTGTAGTAGTAGGATCTGCAGTGGTGCACAGGCGCAGCAGGCGGCAGCGAGAGCCGGCGCAGCAGGGGCGGGCTCAGCAGCGGTGATACGCAGGCGGCAGCGGGCGCAGCAGCGGCGGTGCGCGGGCGGCGGCGGGCTCAGCAGCGGCGGTGCGCGGGCGGCGGCGGGTTCAGCAGCGGCGGTGCGCGGGCGGCTGCGGGCTCAGCAGCGGCGGGCCGGGAGCAGTGCGGGCAGCGTGCGGGCCGGCGGCGGTCAGCGCACGAGCCGCGCAGGCTCAGCGCGGGCTGTGCGGGCTGCTCGCGGGCTGCGTAAGCGGGTCGCGGGCGGCTCGCGGGGGTTCGCGGGCAGGTCGCGGGCTGCTCGCGGGCAGTTCGCGGGCTGTGCGCGGGCTGCGCGGGCTGGTCGCGGGCTGCGCAGGCGGGTCGCGGGCTGTGCGCGGGCGGTTCGCGGGCTGTGAGCGCGGCGCGCTGTGCGGTTCGCGGGCGGCGTGACGGGGCCGATCGGGGCGCTAAGGGGCGACGCGACGGGGGCCGTGAGAGGCCGCTAAAAAAAAATTTCGACGGGGCCGCAGGGCCGCTAGATCGTGCTAGATCGACGGGGCCAGCGGGGCCGGAAACAAGCGAAGGTAAGCAGGTAGGTAAGTCGGTGGGCCCTAAGAACAGTCCTAGTGAAGGACCTGCTCTGAAACCATGTCAGAAATAACTGAGCAGGAATGAATGAACTAGAACAGAGTTTGGTACAAGTAGGAAACCCTAACTTTGTGTACCCCCTAAGGTGTAACCCACTACAGCCTAGACAATATAAACATGCAATGTTTGACAACTCATTCTGCAGCTCATCCTCGAGCACATCATCATCCTCAGCTGCTTTCTGTAACTTGTAGCCTGCAGGAAATGGCGTCATCACAGTGCGACCCCCAGTCACACCATAACGCTCCATCACGCCAGAGATGTAGTGTGACTGATGCATTTTCAGCCACTTCCTCTCGACATCTCGCTCAATCTGCAGCCCCAAGTAATAGTGGACATCCCCAAGCATCTTGCACTTGAAACTGTCCATAAGCAGCTTTTGAGCCCTTTCAATCTGCTCCATGGAAGGTGAGAACAGCAGTATGTCGTCGACATACACCAGCAGCAAGAGCCGCTGCTCCCCCTCTCCGAGCAGGAACAAGCTGTGGTCAGCTTGGGATGTTTTGAAGCCTCCAGCTAGCAGCACCTGCTCGAGCTTCTCGTACCAGCACCTAGGTGCTTGCTTAAGGCCATAGATAGCCTTCTTAAGCTTGCACACCCGGCCAGTACCATCATCATAGCCGTCAGGCTGCTTCATGTAAATATCCTCCAACAGTATTCCATTCAGGAATGCAGTGGTGATATCCATCTGCTTCACATTCCATCCCTTCACAGCTGCGCCAGCCAGCAAAGTCCTCAATGTTACTGGCTTAGCCACAGGAGCAAAGATCGCCTTGAAGTCGATCTTTTCTTTCTGCTGAAACCCCTTGGCGACCAAGCGGCTCTTGAACCGCTCCAGTGCTCCATCAGCATCCGTCTTCACTTTGAAGACCCACTTGCTGCTGATGGGCCGTCGCCCTTCGGGTAGCTCTACAAGCTCCCAAGTCCCATTCTCAATGAGACTGTTGAACTCCGCATCCATGGCAGCCTTCCACTCTTCCTTCTGGGGTCCATTGAGTGCCTCTTCCAACGTGGCTGGTTCTCCAGGCAAGGGTGTGAAGAAGCAAAAGGCCATCTCTTCATCATCCCCTTCATCAGCCTGAACAGCCATGGCACCCTGCTTGGGTCCTCCCAAACGGCTGTACTTCAGCCTTGAAGGTGGTGCTGCCACTCTCTTCTAGCAGCTTGCTGCCCAAATGGTGAAGCTCTTTTCTGCACACTCCCTTTTGTGACCTTGGCTTGAACAGCAGGCTCAGGCTGAGATGGTGAGTCAACATGCACTGACTCATCTTCCAACCCCTCCTCTGCAGCACGACCAGCAACTTGCTGATCACCACCGCCACTGTGGTCACTGGTCAGCTCTGACCCAGGGAGATCATCGAGGTGCAGTTGAACCTCTTCCACTGCGGACCGCTCTATCTCCTGCAGATGCAGGCCGATCTGCACTTGTTGCTGCTGCAGCCAGTCTTTGTACATGACGTCCTCCACAAATTTGACGTCACGATTGACCAGCATTTTCTTGCTCTTGGGGTCCCACATCAGCCACCCCTTCGAGTCAGGAGCCATCCCAAGATGGACAGCCCACACAGCAGCAACTTCGAGCTTGTGCCTCTGGTCCTTAGGAACCATCACGAGACCCATGCAGCCCCATACACGCAGCATGTCAATAGATGGCTTCTTGCCAAGCCAACACTCATACGGCACCCAGTGATTCTCGCCAACATGCGTCAAGACTCTGTTCTTGACAGTAATGACATGGCGAACAGCGTCAGGCCAGAACTTGTAGGGCATTCCAGCAGCCCCCAGCAAGGTTTTGGCCGCCTCGCCAATGGTCCGGTTGGCACGCTCGGCAATGCCGTTTTGCTGCGGTGTTCCAGGGCAGGTCAACTGGTGTCGTATGCCGTTCCTCTTGAGGAATTTGGTGAAATCAGTTCCAAGGAACTCACCACCACGGTCACTCCGAAGCACCTTTACCAGTCTCATGGACTGCCGCTCTACCATTGGCAGCCAATCCTCTTTGATTGCTGCAGCGGCATCACTCTTTTTGGACAAGGGACGCGCCCATGTGAATCGACTACATTCGTCCACCATGGTGAGGAAGTACAATGCTCCCCCAGTCCCCTCAGTCCGCATAGGACCTACAAGGTCCATGTGCACCACCTCCAATGGTGCCTTAGCTGATCCCTCCGCACGTGGGAACGGGAAACGCACGAACTTGTTCTGCATGCATGCCTCGCAGCCGCCAAAGGCAGCGCCATCACCATGCACTTGCAGGCCGTGTACGCACTTCTCCTTGTGCATCAACTCCAAAGTGGAGAGAGCCACATGTGCAAGTCGCCGATGCCAAGTCTCCCAATCAGCTTGGCCCGAGGTAGCTGACGCCTTCATGGCTGCACTTGCGCCAATCAGCTCCTCAATTTGCACACAATATTGCTCATCCATTGAAGCCACGGCAGCCGCTTTACCCGATTTGTGCCAAGGGAGAACATGTATTTGCCACATGCGCTTGTGGACATCTCCCTTGCGATGCAAGTCCCAGATAAGGCGCGTATCGTTGTATGCATGATAGCGCTCCGAGCCAATGGTCTCGGTATTCACACCTGTGTCTCCCAATCGGCCAGTTGAGATCAGGTTCGCGCACAAGTCCGGCACCCAGAGCACGTTCTTCAATCCCACAAGCTCACCATCCGCTCCCATGAACTTGGCGCATCCCATGCCCATGACTTTGGCCTTTGCGCCAGTCACGACTGTGACTGTAGAGATCGGAGCGGGCTGGATCTCATCAAGAAGATCCGCACGAGGAGTCATGTGCCAGGAGCTTCCAGAGTCAATCACCCAATGGGTGAGGGGATGAAGGAGAACCTTGGCAGCCATAGCGGGGTCGGTCATTCCTTCATTCACAAAGAAGAAGAACCCGGCCTTTCGCTTTTCAGGTTTGCCACCCTTCTTATCATCCTTCTCCTCTTCACTTGCTCCCATGACTCCCCCACTCCTCTTGCCACCATGCTGGTTGCTTGAGGAAGGCGGGGTCCAATCTTGGGGCCGTTGGTAGCATTTTCTCCAACGATGGCCGCGCTTCTTGCAATAGAAGCACACCTCCCCTTGGCCTCCGCCACTCTCCTCTCGGGAGTTTTCATTATTTTTGCCCTTCCACTTCTTTTTGAAGCCGCTCTTCCCACCTCCAACTCCATAACCAGCACCATCCCCTGAGTGCTCTACACTTCGGCGCCTCAGATCCTCTTCAAGGATTCGAGCTCGAATGTAATCTACACTCCATTGGGATTGCTGGGAGTTGAGGTTGATGGCTAGGGCAGACCACGACTCAGGAAGTCGGATCACGATCTCCACGTATTGAACAAGCTCAGGGTAGACAACGCCACCACTCTTGAGCTTCGTGAAGATGTCTCGCATCTCATCCAACACGGGCTGCATTGGCTCTCCATCAACAAATTTGATGTCGCGCAATCGTCGCGCAAGTAGCACAATGCCCGTAGCATGTGTTGGTGAGTGCACATCAAGGAGTTTCCTCCATGCCTTGGGTCCACACTCGGGATCACCCAATAGGCCTTTGATATGGTCAAGTTGGCGTCCACCAACCGCTTGGACCATGAGCATATACGCATCAAATGAGCGTTTTATCCATGCTCCTTTCAAGTCCACGGCCTCTGGCATCCTTTCCTTTCCTTCCACCACATCCAATAACTTGTATTGGGTAAACATGAGCCTCATACGAATATTCCAGTGCTCATAATCCTCCCCCATGAACTTCTCAATAGAGAAGACTTTCATAGGATCCACAGATATAGGAGATGGTGTAGTGGAAGAGGGTAGCACAGGGGTAGTTGGTTGGTGAGTTCCCACTCCACCACCAACTACTCTCCCTTGCTCTCCAGCCTCTCCACTCCCAGCCATTCCATCATTAGCACCTCTGGAGTCCGTCTCAGCCATCACAAGGCTTTAGGCACGGTGAAATCTTGAAAAAAACGCTTGGACAGTATTCTGCCAGAACTTTCGATTTTACGAAAAACGCCGTCACGGCTAGCACACTTCGAATTAGGACGCAATTTGACCACCAATCGAAATATCGCAAGCAGAATTACAATAAAATGGTCTCACTCATCAAAATTGGTTGAGAATTGATGACGATTCGTTGCTTCAAAGTCGACCACCCGCTCTGATACCACTTGTTGCATAAGGTCCGGTCACTTTAAAGACTTACGACGAACTTATTTCTCAACTAAACGCAAATCCGCTCAGTAGGATTGCGCGCGCTAGTCTTAGCTACCATTTGCAAGTTGAATCACTTGATTTCATGGTCTAGTGAGTGAGAACGAAGTAAAAACGTATAGCTGCTGCTTTCACTAGAATGGAATGGAGGAAGAACAAACATTAGGCATAGCATAAGGAGTTGGGGGTTTCAAGAGAACCTTGTGAGGGAAGGCTCTCCAAATGCTTGGGAAGGATAGTAGGATCCTTCCTAGCATCAAAGATGCAACCCTCATAATGAGGTCCTTGATGTGTCACATGCAAAATCCAATCCAATTGGATTTTGCCTAGGTGTTGCAACATTTGCAACCCATGCTAGAAACTTCTAGCCACCCCAATCCAAAAGTCAAAGTTGCCTTCCTAACCACCCAACCAAAGATCCCTTTATAGTCATGACCCAATAATCGCCCAATTTAGTTAATATCCCAAATTAAGATAGAATTCCCAAATCTTGGAAATCTTGTAACTTGGGCGATCTTGGTCGGAATAAGGCGATCTTGGTATCGTTGGAAAGCTCTGGATTTCTCCTGCGCGATCATGCATTTAGACTTGGAGAAAAACACAGAGGTGATAAAATCCAACAGCCATGCATAATAAATTATGCTCATGCAAATGACGTAAGCATGAATTGCACGAGCACACAGCAGGACGTTAGGATGACATGCACTCACACTGACGTGCATACAACACTCTCCCCTCCTCCCCTCTGTCGCCACTGCTGCTGCTGTCGACCTCCTTGGTGCTGAGGAGGTTGGGGTTGCGTCTGCTTCCAGTGGCAGGCGCCGCAGCGACAAGGGGAAGGGCGGCAAAGGTGGTGGGGGTGGTGGGGGTGGAGGTGGTGGTGGAGGCTCGGGTGGTGGCGGCGGGGGTGGTGGGAGCGGCGGGGGTGGGGGTGGGGGTGTTGGGGTCGGTGGTGGCGGCGGCAGTGGGGGTGGCAGCGGCGGAGGTGGTGGCGGTGGGAGTGGCAGCGGAGTCGGTGGCGGTGGTCGCAGTGGTGCGGCCCAGCGCGGCGGTTCTGGAGGCAGCCAGGCACAGCACCAGCAGCGCCAGCGCCTGCCCCATACGCCGCAGAACTTTCGTGAGTGGTACGCGCAGCGTCAGTCGCCTGGGGGTGGTGGTACCTGCCCGTATGTCATTCGTACGGGTGAGCGTGCTGGCCAGACCTGCGGGAGGTTGCACACTCAGCACCGCTGCTTTTCCCGCCTTAGTGACGCCTAGCGTGCTCAGTTTCCGGATTGCTCTGAGATGCCCAACTGGGCTGAGCTGCTTAGGAGGGGAGTAGAGATCTTTGATCTTGACTATGATGCTATCCTTGCTGCCATGTATGCATTGATTGTTAGTGCTGAGGGTGACTGTTACCTGTGTGTTCCGCCAGACCCTGGTATAGAGGCTGCTGCTCCAGGTGCTTGTGAGTCTGTTGCCCTGGGTGCTTGCGAGTCTGCTGCTCTAGGTGCTAGTGAGTCTGCTCCCTCAGGTACTGCGCCTACTGAGGCCTTGTACACTTTCACGCTAGACTCAGGTGCCTCCCGCTGCTTCTTCCGCGACAGCACCACAATCACACCGCTCCCTGCACCGGTTCCGGTCTCCCTTGCTGACCCCTTAGGGGGACCTGTCCTTGCACGTTCCTCCACTGTCCTCCACTGTCCGGCGGTCTCGTCTGGCTCACTTACAAGTCTCCACCTCCCCTCTTTCTCTACGAACCTGGAGAGTAAAGCCGTCATCCAGGATGAGTGGGTTGACACCTTCACCCCTGGAGGACGTCGTGTGGCGATCTGCACGTGTGCCCGCACGGGCCGCCACCTGGCCACGTTCACCCGTCGGCCTGGGTCGAGTCTGTACACCCTGACTGTCGGGTCTCCCCAGGTTGCTGCTACTGGTCAGGTGTCCTTGTCCGGACCGGAGTCTGCCCCTTGCTTGTGTCGTCGCCTGTCGCACCAGACTCTCCTCTGGCACCACCGCCTCGGTCACCCCTCTCTGCCGCGCCTCCGTGGCATGCACTCCCGTCTGCTTGTCTCTGGTCTTCCCCAGTCGCTGTCGTCGCTCCCACGCTCGCCTACCCCGCCGTCTCTTCAAGGCTCGTTACATTGCACGAGGCTTCAGTCAGCGACAGGGAGTTGACTTCTTCCAGACCTTCTCCCCTACCCCGAAGATGACCACTCTTCGGGTGTTTCTGCACGTTGCCGCTCTGCGTGACTACCAGCTTCACTCTCTTGACCTCATCACAGACTTCTTGCAGGGCAGCCTGCACGAGGAGATCTGGCTGCGCCGCCCTCCTGGCTTCACTGGGTCGTTCCCTCCCGGTACCCAGTGGAGGGTCCCGAGCGGCCAGTCTACGGTCTCCGCCAGGCACCTCGTGAGTGGCACGACACACTGAGGACGACTCTTGCGGCACTTGGGTTTGCTCCTTCGACTGCAGACCCGTCGCTGTTCCTCCGCACCGACACGTCCCTGCCGCCGTTCTACATCCTCGTGTACGTCGACGACCTGGTCTTTGCTACTGCTGGCACTGAGGCACTCGCTCTTCTGAAGTCGGACCTGGGTGAGCTGCGCAGCTACCTTGGCTTGCAGATCACCCGGGACAGAGCACGCCGCACCATCACCTTGACTCAGTCACACATGGTGCAGCAGGTCCTTCAGCGCTTCAGCTTCCAGTTCTCCTCACCACAGTCCACTCCTCTGTCTACCGGTCACTCTCTCTCAGCTCCACCTTCGGACGAGTCCGTAGAGCCGAGTGGCCCGTACCCAGAGCTTGTGGGCTGCCTCATGTACCTGATGACTTGCACACGACCTGACCTTGCGTACCCTCTTAGCATCCTGGCTCGCTACGTTGCGCCTGGGAGACACAGGCGAGAGCACTGGGAGGCTGCTAAGAGGGTGCTGCGCTACTTGTGCAGTACATCAGGCATGGCTCTGGTGCTTGGAGGACGGGGTGACGTTGTCCTCACTGGACACTCAGACGCCTCTTGGGTTGACGACCTGGCTACGCAGCGGTCGTCGCAGGGTTACACCTTCAGCCTTGGTTCTGGTTCTGTCTCTTGGCGGTCTACCCGTTCGTCTTCTGTTCTCAGCTCCAGTTGTGAGGCTGAGATTTACGCCACAGTTATGGCTGCACAGGAGTTACGCTGGCTCACTTACCTGCTGACTGACTTGGGAGAGCAGCCGCGTTCTCCTCCAGTTCTGTACGGCGACAACAAGGCAGCCCTTGCCTTGTGTCAGGAGCACAAACTGGAGCATAGGACAAAGCATATCGCTCTGCGTTACTTTCTTGCTCGAGAGCTACAGCAGCGCGGCCAGCTTCGCCTTGCTTACGTGGACACGCGGGCGAACACAGCTGATATATTCACCAAGGCACTTCCGCCTAGTGATCATCAGCGTCACTGCACTGCTCTGAGTCTCGTGCCTACGTTCTCACACTTGCTTACTGCTTGACCTTGCTTGTACTGTGATTCATTATATATACCTGCATGCCTACACTTGCTAGGTAGTGATCAGTGTTTTGTTTGCTCTCTCTTATATAACAGTGCTTGTGAACTGGCCTTGTGGCCCTCTTTGCTTGTGCTCAGAATGTGTGGTGACGTTGGGATCCACCCTGAGCTTGTCTTGCTTCTCTTGACTTGTCATGAGACCGCTTGTTCTCCCCCACTTTGTCTATGGGGGTGTGTTAAACTATATTTGTTGTTTGTACCGTCATACCCCGGATATAAGCGCCACCCTCGGATAAGCGCCTGGCGCTTTTAATTGGCGCATGGCGCTTATAAGCTGCTAGATTATAAGCGCACCCCCTGAAAAAACTTGTTTTATTATAAGCGCACGTAAACTTTAAATTTTGAAATGTGTTCGAAACACTGTAACGATATTTACTTTAGCAGGGGGATGTGTTGCAGATTCACTTCCCTTCACATTCGGACCCTGCACTGGATGCGGGTCCAGTCAGCAGGAGCAGTCAGGAGCTGTCAGAAGCTGTCAGAGGCTGTCAGAAGCTGTCAGAGTGGGTGTGTCTCTAGCGCGCGCAAGAATTTCACAGACGACCCCATGTAACTTCGACTCGATTGAAAAAGGCAAGCACGAGATCTACAGCTTGGTGTTAAAAAATATATAAAATATATATGTCGTTTTATAAATTTACTCGATTATAAGCCCACCCCCCTAAAAAAACCTGTTTTATTATTGCCCCCCATGGGGGTATATCCGGGGTATGACGGTATGTTGTAGGCTACAGTGGGGTAGCCACTAAGGGGTACAACTCCTTAAGGGTTTCATACTTGTATCACATTCTTGTCTTAGTTCATCATCCTAGTCTATTATTCTGACAATATCATGTGTATTTTCATCTCAAAAATGACACACAACACTAAGAGGCTACCATGACAGCTGCATGATCCTAAACTTGGGTACAGTATCAATACGTTGTAATAATATGCCGTCGTATGGCACAATGAGGGCACACAGTAGCCTAAATTAAAGTCATATCGAACTTTGTTGCTCCATGCTGAACATCAAAGCTCACAACAAGGGAGAAGGTGGGGAGAACTGGAAGGAAGGAGGGAAGGAATGGTGGGGAATGAGGGGTTGGACAGGGGAAATAAGGGAAAGGAGGTTGGTACATGAGGGAAAGAGAAGGGAGAGAGGAGGACAGGAGGAGAGCGGAGGACAGGACGGGGGAAAGAGACTCCAACAACACAACGTGCGCCTCTGCTGTGCGACTCTGCCCAATGGGGTGGGGCGGAACGGGGTGAGGCGGAGATGGTGCCTCGACGGGCGTCGCGGCGCCCCCGACTCAGCTTGACGGGGAGAACAAGGGATGGGGAGGTGGGAGATGGGGAGGTGAGAGATGGGGAGGTGAGAGATGGGGAGGTGTTGGATGGGGCGGTGAGGGATGGGGAGGTGAGGGATGGGGAAGTGAGGGATGGGAAGATGAGGGATGGGGAGGTGAGGGATGCGCAGAACAAGGGATGGAGAGGATGGATGGGGAGAGGATGGACGGGGAGAGGATGGATGAGGAGAGGATGGATGGGGAGAGGAGAGTGTACGAGAGTGTGGGGCGTGGGGCAGCAGGAGGAGGGGGAGGTGAGGAGCTGAGGGGTAAGTAAGAGAGGGGGGAGAGGATGGACGGGGAGAGGATGGATGAGGAGAGGATGGATGGGGAGAGGAGAGTGTACGAAAGTGTGGGGCGTGGGGCAGCAGGAGGAGGGGGAGGTGAGGAGCTGAGGGGTAAGTAAGAGAGGGGGGAGAGGAACGGCATAAGGGGTTGAAGGGATGGGGATGCGTGGGCGACGGGATGGGGATGCGTGGGCGACGGGATGGGGATGCGTGGGCGACGGGATGGGGATGCGTGGGCGACGGATGGGGATGCGTGGGCGACGGGATGGGGATGCGTGGGTGACGGGACATCAGAAAAATGTGAAACTGCCGAGTATGGAGGGGGGGGGGGGGGGGGGGGGGGGGGGGGGGGGGGGAGGGGGTCATTTTTTGAGTTGGAGGCTGATGGTTTTCCATCGTTTATGAGGTGATATCTGGTGCACCGTTTTTCCCGGCAGTTTATCATCTTGTGTGACGAGGAATTGCAGCAGATTGTCGAAGCCCCTTCTATCTCTGACTAGATAATCTCAGTTTCCAGACGCGCACTGTACACGTGGAGGACAAATCGTGGTTGGAGGTGGTTTACGTAGAGTTTCCGGTTGCGTGGTTGCGAGCGTTTTCATTGGTCGTTTTTTTGCTGGCTGAAATTGCGATAGATTGTGCGATGTCTGGAGCGTTTGCCACACAGACTGGTTGTCCTTTGGCGAGGAACCGTTTGTGGTGTGCTGGCCACGCCATGGAAGTGTAGGTTACCGCTATGTAACCAATTTCAAACATTCCAAACACAGCTTTGTTTCTGTTATGTATTTCATGTAATGGAACTAATTTTACACTGTTGGATTTGGTAGTAATTATGCAACAGAATGTTGGACTCAACTCCAGACTTAAACCTAGCCACCTTTCAACCGATGCTATTGTATAAACTAGGTAAGGTATTTGGGCGGGAAAACTTAGATAGGTTTGGCAAGGTCAGAACATGTTGTCGATCCAATGTGTCGCTGTTTATTTTACCTCTATTTTTTCACATGGTTCCCGAGTACATCCTATTCCCTAGCCATAGGAACTGGTTTGACCTCGTTCGCACAACTACGCAGCACGTTGCACAGGTTTGTACGTTTGCTGACCTGCATCTGTGCAAGGATAGGCCTGTGCGCAACATGTCAGCTCGCCAACGTCTGGATGCCTTTTCTAGCACTATTCCTTCACACTGTTCCCTACTACATACTATTTCCTAGCCATAGGTACTGGTTTGACCTCGTTCGCATAGCGCAGCACGTGGCGCTTGTTCGTACGTTTGCTGGCCTGAATCTGTGCAAGGATGGACCTGTGCGCAACATGTCAGCTCGCCAACGTCTGGATGCCTTTTCTAGCACTATTCCTTCACACTGTTCCCTACTACATCCTATTTCCTAGCCATATGAACTGGTTTGACCTCGTTCGCATAACTGCGCAGCACGTGACGCTTGTTTGTGCGTTTGCTGGCCTGAATCTGTGCAAGGATAGGCCTGTGCGCAACATGTCAGCTTGCCAACGTCTGGTGTTAGAATCTAGCAGCAGGAATGGATGAACTAACAGGATGCAGGAGTACAAGTAGTAAACCCTAACTAGGTTGTACCCCATATGGGCTACCCCACTACAGCCTAGACAATATGCAGCACATATAGTTTGACACACCCCCATAGGCAAAGTGGGGGAGAACAAGGGGTCACACGACCAGTCAAGAGAAGCAAAACAAGCTCAGGGTGGATCACAACGTCACCACGCATTCTGAGCACAAGCAAAGGGCCACTGGGCCAGTTCACATGCAGAGATATATATGCAGCAATAACAGTACAGTGATGGCTACCTAGCAAGAGCCAGCATGCATATATATATATATATATGTACAGATCACAGTACAAGCAGAGACTACAGCAAGTGTGGAAACGTAGGCACAAGGCCTAACAGAGTACAAAAGCGCTGATGATCACCGGACGGAAGTGCCTTGGTGAATATGTCAGCAGTGTTGGCCCGAGTGGCCACGTGGCGAAGACGAAGCTGGCCTCGCTGCTGCAACTCTCGAGCCAGGAAGTACCGCAGAGCAATGTGCTTCGTTCTGTGCTCCAGTCTGTGCTCCTCACACAAGGCAATGGCGGCCTTGTTGTCAACGTACAGCACTGGAGGAGAACGAGGCTGCTCTCCCAAGTCAGTCAGCAGGTAGGTGAGCCAGCGTAACTCCTGTGCAGCCATGGCGGTGGCGTAGATCTCAGCCTCACAACTGGAGCCGAGAACTGAAGTCGAGCGTGTAGAACGCCACGAAACTGAACCAGAGCCAAGGCTGAAGGTGTAACCCTGTGACGACCGCTGAGTAGCCAGGTCGTCAACCCAAGAAGCGTCTGAGTGCCCAGTGAGGACAACTGGGCTCGTCCCTCCAAGCACTAGCCCCATGCCTGATGTGCTGCACAAGTAACGCAGTACCCTCTTAGCAGCAGCCATGTGCTCAGGTCGGTGCCGACCAGGAGCCACGTAGCGAGCCAGGAGACCAAGAGGGTATGCGAGGTCAGGTCGAGTGCAAGTCATCAGGTACATGAGGCAGCCGACTAGCTCTGGGTAAGGACCACTCGGCTCTACGGACTCGTCCGAAGGTGGAGCTGAGAGCGTGTGACCTGTAGCCAGAGGAGTGGCCTGTGCTGAAGACCAGGTGAAGCCGAAGCGCTGAAGGACCTGCTGCACCATGTGTGACTGAGTCAAGGTGATGGTGCGACGTGCTCTGTCTCGGGTGATCTGCAAGCCAAGGTAGCTGCGCAGCTCACCCAAGTCTGTGCACGTGTGTCTCTTCTGCAGCTCCGACTTCACGTGGGCGAGAGCCTCAGTGTCAGCAGTGGCAAAAACCAAGTCGTCGACATACACGAGGATGTAGAACGGCGGCAGGGAAGTGTCGGTGCGCAGAAACAGCGACGGGTCAGCAGTAGAAGGCGCAAACCCAAGAGCCGCAAGCGTAGTCCTCAGTGTGTCGTGCCACTCACGTGGCGCCTGGCGGAGACCGTAGACCGGCCGCCGGAGGCTCCACTGGGTGCCAGGAGGGAACGACCCAGTGAAGCCCGGGGGGCGGCGCAGCCAGATCTCCTCGTGCAGGCTGCCCTGCAAGAAAGCTGTGCTGAAGTCAAGAGAGTGAAGCTCGTAGTCACGGTGAGCAGCAACATGCAGCAGCACCCGAAGAGTGGTCATCTTCGGGGTGGGGGAGAAGGTCTGGAAGAAGTCAACTCCCTCTCGCTGACTGAAGCCTCGAGCCACGTAACGCGCCTTGAAGACAGGCGGAGAACCCGGCGGCCGCTTCACCCTGAAAATCCACATGCCACTGACGATGTTCGCCCCAGGTGGGGGAACCTCGTCAACGTAGGTGCCTGTGGACTTCCAGGAAGCCATCTCTGCGTCCATGGCTGCCTGCCACTGAGAGGAGTAGGGACCCTCTATCGCCTCTGCGTAAGAGCGCGGAGTCGGGATGTCTGGTGCATCCGGGTCTCCCTCAGGGGCAAGTAGCGAGGACACAAGATGAGGTAAAGCAGCAGCAAGGCACTGGAACTCCTCCTGCCTGTCCTCAAGGACGTCCGTGCTAAGAGCACACTCACCCCCGACGGACGGAGGACAGACAGACTCAGACTCAGTAACAAGACTGGCAGTGAAGTCTAGACGACAGGCAGCAGCAAAGTCAACAAGCTCAGCGACAAGAGCAGACGCAGCAGCAGACTCAAACGACGGGTCAGTGACAACTGTGGCTAGTAGACGCGTGACAGTAGGGTGCTGAGCACGAAACCGGTCAGACGCAGGGTCCGGAACGTCAGGCAAAGAGGACGCAGGAGGAGACGGCAGAGGAACAGGCTGCGGAACAGAGGAAGGACGACGGACTACGAGGTGCGCGCTGGGGACAGCCGGCGGACGCGAACGAGGAACACGAGGACCGGTACGACCAGGACGAGCAGGCGAGACAGGACGCGACGCAGGCTCACGACGCACAGCAGGACTACCAGTCAGCTCAGCGTAAGGAGAAGGAGCAGGCAGCGGCGAGCCAGTCTGTAACGGAAGACCAGTAGACGACGGAAGAGTAAGAACCTGACGAAGAACAGAGGCAGACGGCGGCAGAGACGACGGAGACGGCGGAGCGAAGAACAGTCGTGTCGGCGCAGCTGCACCAGAACCAGCAGCTCCAGCAGCTCCAGTGCCTCCAGCAGCTCCAGTACCTCCAGCAGCTCCAGTACCTCCAGCAGCTCCAGAAGCTCCAGGCCCAGAGCCGACACCTCGAGTCCCAGGGTCTCCAACCTCTGTGTCTCCAGCAGCAGCACCCCCAGAACCAGCACCTCCAGTCCCAGGGTCTCCAACCGCAGGGTCTCCAGCAGTAGCACCCCCAGAACCAGCACCTCCAGCTCCAGGGTCTCCAACCTCAGCGTCTCCAGCAGCAGCACCCCCAGAGCCAGCACCTCCAGTCCAAGGGTCTCCAGCCTCAGTGTCTCCAGCACGAGCCCCTCCAGAACCAGCAACTCCAGCACCTCCAGTAGACAAAGGACCAGCACGACTCCGAGCTCCAGCAGCGCGACGCTGACGGCGACCGTACCAGTCCTGCAGCTGCTGTGGGGTGAGAGGCACACGGGGACGAAGGCGGCCACTCCAAGGAGACCGCGCAACAGCAGACTCAGAACCCTCAGCGCCCGCACCCCCAACGGCTCCAGAACCTCCGGTGTCAGTACCCTCAGCACCAGTACCTCCAGCGACTCCAGAACCTCCAGCGCGAGCACCCTCAACAGCTCCAGGACCTCCAGCTCCAGCGCCACCAGGACTAGGCCCTCCAGCAGCTCCTGAACCTCCAGCGCCAGCACCCTCAGTAGCTCCAGAACCTCCAGCGTCAGTACCGCCAAGCTCAGCACCCCCAGACCCCTCACACGCAGGCTCAGCACCACCAGGCTCTACACCCTCAAGCTCCGCACCCTCAGGCTCAGTACCCCCAGACTCAGCACCCCCAGGCTCCGCACCCCCAGGCTCAGCACCCCGAGCAGGACCACTCGCAGGAGGACCTGAGTCACCAGTGACCTCAACCGGCGCAGTCAAGGGAGGAGGGTCTACCTGAGAAACACCTGAAGGAGCAGGACCGGGAGCGGGGAGGGGGTCTACCTGGGGAGCACCTGGAGCAAGGAAGAGCGGCGGGGGGGGGAGCGAGGCAGTGCGGTAGGGGAAGAGACGGTAAAAGGGAACCGACTCGTCGAACGTGACGTCCTGAGACGCAAAGACACGGCGCGAGGTGGGGTGGTAAAACTGCCAACCAGGCGCGTCAGGGACAAAGCCAAGGAAGACACAGGGAACAGCGCGGGCGGAGAGCTTGTCCGCGGTGGTATCGCGGACAAAGGCACGAGCACCCCAGACCCGGAAACGCGACGCATCGCCAACCTTCCCCGTCCACAGCAGTGTGGGCGAGGTCTCCGGCAAGGAGACACGGGGCCAGAGGTTGAGCTGATGCGCGGCGTACCGGACCGCAAACGGCCACAGAAAATGGGGGGCAGCCGCATGGATCATGGAGGTACGAGCGACCTCCATGACTAAGCCAATGCGGCGCTCAGCAACCCCATTCTGCTGCGGAGAGGCCGGAAGCGTGAACGACTGGGTGATGCCGTGCTCCGCACAGTAGGCTGCCAAGAGGTCGGAGGAGAACTCACCACCTCTGTCAGAGTGCAGACGCAGGACAGGAAAGTCCGACCGGAACCGCTCGCGGAGCTGGAGACGAACAGCGCGGATCCAGGGGATCAAAACAGTAGGGACGTCCCCCTTGCTCTGCAAGGGGAAGACCGTGGTGTAACGCATGTAGTCGTCGACGACCAGCAGGAAGTACCGCTCGCGGCCCTGTCCCTGGACGCGGGCTGGGCCCCACACGTCCAGATGGAGCGTCTGCAGTGGAGCCTCTGTGGGAGGAAACGAGGAGGAGTGAGGAGCGGCGCGCTGCCGCCCCTCGACGCAAGGAATGCAGGGCGGCGCAGGCGAGGGAGGGAGGGCAGGCAGGGACCTGGGAAGACCAGAGACCAGGGAGCGAGAGTGCATGCTACGCAGGCGAGGCAAGGAGGGGTGACCAAGGCGGTGGTGCCACAGGAGAGTGTCGTGCGACAAAGCGCGACACTCGCAGGGGGCCGCCAGCTGACCAGACGCAGACGCAAACGCAGACGCAGCTACCTGAGGGGACTCAGTGGTCAGTGTGTACAGACTCGAGCCAGGTGCACGGGTGAACGTGGCCAAGTGCCGGCCCGTCCTAGCACACGTACAGTGAGTCACTCGCTGACTCGCAGGAGTGAACTGGTCAACCCCCCCATCCTGGAGGTCAGCTCCACTCACCAAGTTCGTAGAGAACGAGGGGAGGTAAAGACCTGACAGCGAGCCGGACGGGACGGCCGGACACGGCAGAACCGTGGAATAGTGGGCAAGGACTGGACCCCCAGAGGGGTCCGCCAGGGAGACCGGGACTGGCCGACGGAGCGGCGTAAGTGCGGTGCAGTCGCGAAAGAAGGAGCGGGAAGCTCCTGAGTCAAGGGTGAAGGTGTGCGAGACCGCAGTGGGCGCAGTACCAGAGAGAGCAGACACAGCAGCACCTGATGCCACGGCCTCACCAGTACCTAGAGCAGTAGACGTACTAGCACCGAGAGCAGCAGCCTCACCAGCACCTAGAGCAGGAGACGCACTAGCACCTAGGGCAGCAGCCTCACCAGGGTCAGGCGGTACGCACAGGCAACAGGCACGGTCAGCACTAGTAGACAATGCATACATGGCAGTGAGAATAGCATCATAGTCAAGCGCAAAGATATCTACCCTCTGTCTATGCAGCTCCAGCCACGTGGGGAGCTCAGCCTCGTCGCCAAACACTGTGCGCCAGTCGTCGCTCAGACGGGCGAAGCAGCGGGACTGTGTGTGACCAAGCGTCCCACAAGGCTGACCAGTCCTAGCACCTGTGCGAATGACGTACGGGCAGCGGACTGTACGCGTAGACCTGCTACACTGAGCGTACCACTCCTGGAGCTGCCGGGGCGTAAGTGTCTCACGTGGACGTCCCTGCAGCTGCAGCTGGCCACTGCCAGACGCTCCCAACTGACCAGCTCCAGGGCGACAGCTACGACGGCTACCGCGACAACCCCAGCTAGTATACCACTCACTAAGCTGCTGAGGCGTCAGAGGCTCGCGTGAATGTCGCTGGAGCTGCATCTGGCCACCTGCCAGTAGCAGTAGCGCAGGAAAGGCAGGCGCGGCAGGCAGGCAAGCAAGCAGGCAGGCAGGCAGGCCGGCAGGTAGGCAGGCAGCCAGGCAGGCAGGCAGGCAGGCAGACAGGCAGGCAGGTAGGCAGGCAGGCAGGCAGGCAAGTAGACACGCAGGCAGACAGGCAGGCAGGCAGGCAGGCCGGCAGGCAGGCAGGCAGCCAGGCCGGCAGGCAGGCAGGCAGACAGGCAGGCCGTCAGGCAGGCAGGCAGGCGCTCACCAAAGGCTGGGAGAGCAGGGCCGGCGCTCGAGTAGGCGCACGACAGCGGCGACGTCGGGGCCGCAAAACCGGCTGCAGAGCAGGGCCGAAACAGCTGGAGGGCGCTGCCGCGTCAGCGGCAGTAGCAGGGTGGGGCCGCGTCAGCGGCAGGTCGGGGTCGTGGCAGCTGCAGGGCGGGGCCGCATCAGCGGCAGGTCGGGGCCATGGCAGCTGCTGGGCGGGGCCGCATCAGCGGCAGGTCGGGGCCGAGGCAAAGGGCCGCGCGCGGCCGCGCTAGGGAGTAGCGGGCCGCGCGCGGCTCGGCGCGGGCTGTTGCGGGCCGCGCGCGGGCCGTGCGAGGCAGGAGCAGGCCTCGCGCGGCTCGGCACGAGCTGCTGCGGGCCGCGCGCGGGCTGCGCGAGGCCGTAGCAGGCCGCGCGCGGCTCGACGCGGGCTGCGCGGGCTCGGCGCGGGCTGCGCGCGGCAGCTGCGAGCTGCGCGCGGCTCGGTGCGGGCTGCGCGCGGTTGCAGCGGGCTGTGCGCGGCTCGGTGCAGGCTGCGCGCGGCTGCAGCGGGCTGCGCGCGGCTCGGTGCGGGCTGCGCGTGGCTGCAGCGGGCTGCGCGCGACTCGGGGCGGGCTGCGCGATCTCGGTGCGGGCAGCGCGCGGTAGCAGCGTGTGTGCGGGCCCGACAGGCGTGTAGAGGCGGCGCGCGGGCCTTACGGGCCTCTAGGGGAAGCGCGCAGGCAAGGCAAGGCAAGGCAAGGCATACAAGGCAAGGCAAGGCTACGTGGGGTAGCGCGGTAACCGCAGCGGTAGGTGGGCCCGAAAAAAAAACGGTCCTACGGACCTTAGTGCTCTGAAACCATGTTAGAATCTAGCAGCAGGAATGGATGAACTAACAGGATGCAGGAGTACAAGTAGTAAACCCTAACTAGGTTGTACCCCATATGGGCTACCCCACTACAGCCTAGACAATATGCAGCACATATAGTTTGACATCTGGATGCCTTTTCTAGCACCATTTCTTCACACTGTTCCCTACTACATCCTATTACCTAGCCGTAGGAACTGGTTTGACCTGGTTAGAACAACTACGCAGTACACGGCGCATGTTTGTGCGTTTGCTGGCCTGAATCTGTGCAAGGATAGGCCTGTGCGCAACATGTCAGCTCACCAACATCTGGATGCCTTTTCTAGCACCATTTCTTCACACTACTCCCTACTACATCCTATTACCTAACCGTAGGAACTGGTTTGACCTCGTTAGCACAACTACGCAGCTCGTGGCGCATGTTTGTGCGTTTGCTGGCCTGAATCTGTGCAAGGATAGGCCTGTGCGCAACATGTCAGCTCGCCAACGTCTGGATGCCTTTTCTAGCACCATTTCTTCACACTGCTCCATACTACATCCTATTACCTAACCGTAGGAACTGGTTTGACCTCGTTAGCACAACTACGCAGCTCGTGGCGCATGTTTGTGCGTTTGCTGGCCTGAATCTGTGCGAGGATAGGCCTGTGCGCAACATGTCAGCTCGCCAACGTCTGGATGCCTTTTCTAGCACCATTTCTCCACACTGCTCCCTACTACATCCTATTACCCAGCCGTAGGAACTGGTTTCACCTCGTTAGCACAACTACGCAGCTCGTGGCGCATGTTTGTGCGTTTGCTGGCCTGAATCTGTGCGAGGATAGGCCTGTGCGCAACACGTCAGCTCGCCAACATCTCGATGCCTTTTCTAGCACTATTTCTTCACACTGTTCCCTTCTACATCCTATTACCCAGCCGTAGGAACTGGTTTCACCTCGTTAGCACAACTATGCAGCACGCGGTGCATGTTTGTGCGTTTGCTGGCCTGAATCTGTGCAAGGATAGGCCTGTGCGCAACATGTCAGCTCGCCAACGTCTGGATGCCTTTTTTACCACTATTTCTTCACACTGTTCCCTACTACATCCTATTACCCAGCCGTAGGAACTGGTTTCACCTCGTTAGCACAACCATGCAGCACGCGGTGCATGTTTGCGTGTTTGCTGGCCTGAATCTGTGCGAGGATAGGCCTATGCGCAACATGTGAGCTCGCAAACGTCCGGATGCCTTTTTTACCACTGTTTCATCACACTTTCAGGTATTACATCCTATTCCCTTAAGTTAGGAACTCATTGTTGCTCGTTAGCACAACTACGCAGCTTCTGACGCTTGTTCGTATGTTTGTTGGCATGAATGCGTACAAGGCATGTACTCAACATGTCACCGTTTCAACGTTTAATCGATTTGTTTAGATCCATTTCTTCACATATTCAAGTAGTTCAATCAATTACCCTGCCAATGGTAAATGATGTTTCTTTTGACCATTGAACTATGTACGCATCGCATGTCGCACATGTATATCATTGCATAGTTTTCCTTGCTCAATTGTTTAAAACACCATATTATCCTTTCAGAAGCTGCGAACGGAACCAGATCTGTAGAGCATATCGCCCTATGGGTTGTGCGGATTTATTGTAATGACTCTGTTAAATTTCGCAAACATGCTAGGGTGTATGAAGTTAATTAAGGAGTTGTTTGTATGATCATTTTATTCGTTTAAAACTAAGGAAAATGCAGTAAGAAATCTTACTATTTGTGCTAGTTATAAGATATTGCCTACATTTGTTATCATTTGTGACAGTTTCTTTGTTTCATTTCCTACTTTCAAATTCGGGTCTGAAAAACAATTGAGCCAGCTAGCGGGTTGGTTTTGGCGAAAAATATTGTGTACAGTCGGTTAGAGAAACCGATAGCATTGCAGTTTCTCAAACTACTAGCTCGAGCTGGCAGCAGTACAGCCCACCCCGCCAATACGATTGCCGAGCAGTGCATCGTTGTACACGCGGTGTATCCCTCCAGCACGTGGTTCGACTAGGTTCAAATGTTACCAGCTGCGCTGGCAGTCGAACAAACCTGCCAACGCACACAGGGATAACTCTCGACGAATCAAGTTTCCTTTTGCCATCTCTGGCAGCACGTCTCTTGCCACGCGAGGATTTCTATGCCACGCTGGTTGCTTCTAGTGGATTCCAATCCAATTCATTCCTGGCGGTGCGCGAACTCGACCTCACCCTCCCCCCCCTCTCCCACTTTCTTGGAGGTTCACACACACCCCCAGCACTCGCTCTTCTTTGTTCCTCCCTCCTTTACATCTTCCTCGACGCCTATTACTCCAGCATTCCCCGTCATTCTTTACTCATTAGTTTCTGCTCGGTCGATGTGTCTGCTCCCGTCAGCCAGCTCCCATGACTCCACCTACCCCGAGACTAGTTCCTTCTTGAGGTACGACTGCCGTCTTCGTAAGCGTTTCGAATTTCCCAAGTGTTATTTCTCCTGTCCATCGTTCTCGACTCATATGGTTACGTAGTTGTCCGCGCCAACCAAGCCACGTCAGTTAATAATCTTGCTATTCTTGCTCGGTTTAGCCTGCGTAATTCTTTCTGCCACACATATGACGTGAGATCGTGTTCTTACAGTTACTAATTTTGCGATTAACCTGTTCAGTTTTGTTCTGTTTTAATCTTTACAGGCGTGCAAAATAAGCGCTTGCATTGGAGATACGCACGCTACCATTTGTAAGGTGCGGTAAGAACTCAGTCACGCTAGTCTCCTAAGAGTCCCTTGTTTGTTTCGTTGATGTTGTTTTGCAGGTCGCCTGTAATATCATGTTCACCTACTGAAGATATGAACTCCAAACACGCCAAGGTCGTGCCTGTAAGGCTTCCATGATTTTTTTTTCTTTCTCACTCACCGTCACTCCTGTTGTGCAGCTAGCCAAGTGTTATCTATGTGTCTAGATTGAGGGCTGGGAGTGTGTGTTTATGTAGTGGTTTCTTGTAGTTGTGTAGATCTGTTTTTGTGTTAATGTGGGTTTGGCAAGGTTGTACTTGTACTCTAATTATTGAAGTTTTGAAAATTATGAAACCATTTTCAAATAATCATGAAATGAATATAGCGTAGCAAAATTGTTACCAGGTTACTGTTAAACTGGTTACCAGGCCAGCTTAGTTACAAGTCCTGTTACCAGATTACAAACACATAAAAAAATTACGCTGCTTAACTGAAAAGCACTCTAGGAACTCTCGATAGAAAAGTGTATTGTTGTTACTGTTACAGGTGGTAACAGTCGTGCAATTCCGGATGCCGCCACTTCGACGATCGTAAACGGTCGTCTACAGTCGTTTACCCCCTCCATCTCGCCATAAATGGGGGCCTGTGTGGATCGCGGTTGACCCCTCAGCTAGTTTACCACTGCACTTTCCCCATTCGCGAACTGTGGTATACTACCGCCCAAACCCAATCAACCCCACATTACACTCCGACACTGTAGCTGAACAAACCGGCGTATATGCTGGTTCGGACCCCCCGCCGTTTTCGAATCACAAAGGGCAATACCCTTGGTGGTTTACTGCCTTCGAAGTAAATCGCAGTCTGCACAACACAAACGAGGCACAGGAGGGCGTTTATCACCCAAAACGCCCTCTACATTTTTGTGATGGATGGGGATGCGTGTGCAACGGGATGGGGATGCGTGGGCGACGGGATGGGGATGCGTGCGCGACGGGATGGGGATGCGTTGGCGACGGGATGGGGATGCGTGTGCGACGGGATGGGGATGCGTGTGCGACGGGATGGGGATGCGTGGGCGACGGGATGGGGATGCGTGGGCGACGGGATGAGGATGCGTGGGCGACGGGATGGGGATGCGTGGGCGACGGGATGGGGATGCATGGGCGACGGGATGAGGATTCATGAGCGACGGCATCAGAAATTTGTAGAAGGCGTTTTGGATCGTAAACGCCTTCTTGTGCGTGGTTTGTGTTGTGCAAACCATGATTCACCCCGAGGGCAATAAACCACCTACGGTATTGCCCTTTGTGTATGGAAAACGGGGGGGTGTCCGAACCAGCATATACGCCCGTTTGTTCAGCTATAGTGTTGGAGCGTGCGCTGGGGTTGATTGGGGTTGGGTGGTAGTTTACGATCGTTTGCGAATGGGGAAGGTTGGGTGGTAAACGACCTGAAGGGCCAACCACGATCCACACCACCCCCAATATCTGGCGAGATGTTGGTAGTAAACAGGGTTTTAGATCGTCGAAGTGCTGGCACCCGAAAATCGCTGGACGCGAATGTTACCATCTGTAACTGTTACAGCAATACACTTTTCAACCGAGTATTCTATACCGTGGTTGGAGTCGAATTACCATCGCGTCAAAAGCAGAGGCGAAAAAACAGAAAAGTGTTTGTTACCAGTGTGTAACACGTAACAAATTGAACGACCTCTCCTGGATTCGGAAACTTTTTCACTTATAATTAATCATTCTGGATTATGCTAGTAACCTAGTAACCTGATTTGTTACACAGCTCTAATTTAACGGTAGCAGGGTTGCAAGATTCCCACCCAATATTAACGTTATAAAATGTTTCAAATGTGAAATACAGAAAAAAATCTGTTCCAATATTTATAATTTGAATTTCCTAATATTAGAAAATTAATCTGAAACTAGTACACATGAGTGGTTAAAAAGCGCTTCGGGATTTTAACAACTTACGTACACACTACCAGAAAAAACTATAGAAAAACACGCTCCCATCCTTCAATAGGAATTCACACCTTTCCAAAACCCAGCACCAAGCCCTTGGGATCATCCTGCTTCAAGCAGGTGGGATTGTTAACCATCGCAGCGTGCAGAGCCGCCACAACAGCAGTAGTCTTGGCACGGACCAAGTTACTGTTGGTCAGCGGAACACCACCAAGAGAAGGCTGGCCATTCCCTGGCCTGTAGCTTTCAAGGGGGAGCTTCAACCTGCACGCATGCACAAGAAGCAACTGTTAGTGGTTACGCTACAGGTAACGTTAAATTTCTAAGCAAAGAACCTACCACAACACAAAGGTAAGCCAGCATGGGAATCTTCACGAAGACCAGGGTGGACGTGACAACAGAGAATGCAGCCAAAGCTGCCTTCTCAAAGCAATGTTGGCGAAGGGAATCCCTTCGCCATTAACATGCCACGAATATCCAAGAACAGCTGCACAAGAAACAACATGTAGATTAGTTTAGTGTAAAAACACCGAAACATACAACAGTAATACCGTAATTCTTACCGTGCCTGAAGTCTTCCAGCCACTTCATTTCTGTGCGCTTCCTGGACGGAATGATCTGCTCCACCGCCAGCAATACCCACTTGCTCTCATCCACCAAGCCACCCGCACCCCATGCATAGAAACGAATTTTCTTGTGGCTGTTTGAACGTTTCGTTTTGATTACCTTCATCACCAGCTTCTCGAACTCGATTCTACTACCGCCTGTCGCGTAGAAATACTCGTCGCGATTCACTCCACACAGCCGGTACTTGGTGATGAGATGAGGTTGGAAGACTTAGAACTCCATGCACTCCACTGGCGCATCTGTTATCAGCCACGTGAACGTCTCCAGAGCCTTTATCTGCGGTCGGGATGAAAGGGAAAACAGCAGAAACATAATAAAAAACAGATGATTACAGTACGGCCCACTAAATACAAGCACATAAAATGAACAAACGGATGGTCAAACAGCGCATGTTCCAACTCAAGAAACGAAACTTACGGCGAAATCCTTCGGCAGGAGGCTCGTCTTCAAAATAACGTTACCATTGTTGTCCCTTGTGAGATTCGCCGGGTTGACCTCGGGGCCTTCTGAAGACATGTCTGGTACTCCGCCCACCTGTTGCTCCTCAAGCTCAGCCAGTCGGGAACGGAGGATTTCGCACTCAGCCTCGACGGCGGCGAGCTTCTGCTGCGCCTCAACTTGAGAAATCTGTAGAATGTCAACTGTTGATTTAAGATCTTCAACCTGCGCCTGCAGTCCGCGATTGTGTCTGACCCAGTACGCATTGATACCTACAAAGAGGAACCACCGACGAGTTTAGTATGAAATAACAATGAATTGGAAATTTATCATCACAGATGGAAAATAAAACAAGTCGAATGTTCCAAGAATACACTCACCTTCCGATCGAGTTCCGCGGACGGCGCCGTTTTGTTCGCCGACCAGCTGTTGCTGCTGCTGAGCAAGCTGCTGCTGCTGAGCAATCTGTTGCTGCTGAGCAAGCTGCTGTTGAGCAAGCTGCTGCTGCTGAGAAAACTGCTGCTGCTGCTGTTCGTCGCCAGCTTCTTCCTCAGAATCCTCTTCCTCATCCTCGTCCTGCTCCTCGTCCTGTGCCTCGTCCAGCTCCTCGTCCAGCTCCTCGTCTAGCACCTTGTCGAAGGCGGAGCGGTTATTCGTCAATAAATCCCCAGCCAGCGCGCCGGTGGTTGCATCAGCGAGGAACTCAAGATTGTGCTGCTGGTGTTGCTGGGTAGGAGCAACAGGCTGCTGCTGCTGCTTCTGGGAAGCAACAGGCTGCTGCTTCTACTGCTGGGAAGCAACAGACTGCTGCTGCTGCTGCTGGGAAGCAAAAGGCTGCTGCTGCTGAGAAGCAACAGACTGCTGCAGCTGCTGCTGCTGGGAAGCAACAGACTGCTGCTGCTGGGAAGCAACAGACTGCTGCTGCTGCTGCTGCTGCTGCTGCTGGAAACCAACAGACTACTGCTGCTGCTGCTGCTGGAAACCAACAGACAGCTGTTGCTGTTGCTGCTGGAAACCAACAGACTGCTGCTGCTGCTGCTGCTGCTGGAAACCAACAGATCTGCTGCTGCTGCTGCTGCTGCTGGAAACCAATAGGCTGCTGCTGCTGCTGGGACGCAAAAGGATGATGCTGCTGCTAGGAAGCAGCAGACTGCTGGGAAGCAGCAGGCTGCTGCTGTTGCTGGGAAGCAACAGGCTGCTGCTGCTGCTGCAGGTTCCCGACAGGCAGCTGCTGCTGCTGCTGGGGAGTTGTAAAAGGCTGCTGCTTTGGAGTCGCGGGACGAGGACGGTTGGGGTGAGAGCTCGAGAGAAGCTGCTGGTGGGAACTCACGGGCAGGGCCGTCGGGCTCGTGAAAAGCTGTGGCGCATCTCCTTCTCGAGCATCGCATCACGATTCGCCTGTGGCGCATTCGGAATGCAAAAAGGTGCCGCCTCCCTGCCTCGAGGAACGTGGAGGAGCCAGGATCGACGAGGCAGCACCCGCACGCCCGTCCTTTGGGCCTGCAGGGGTATGTGGAAATATACCACAACGTTAAACCGTGTTAACGAACGATGGATGCAAAGGAGAAGACATAATTATCACTAGACCCATACCTTGATCATCTCTGTGTCGTACGTCTTTTTCGCTCCAAGCATGGGTGCGATTGCTTGCAACCGCAAGCGCTGCTCCTCGCTCTGTACAACCTGTGCGTTCACAGTGCGCTTGTTAGATGCGCGATATGGTGTTTTGATGAAGTCTATGTGCAAGTGCTCGTAGAGTTGGGCGGAGTAGTGCTCTGGCAGTCCTGCACGACGGATCGAGTCTATGAAGTGACTTATGAGGTGCATTTTGATGAAGTTCCAATCGGATGCCTGCTTGAAATGCGTTGTCAAGCCGTGTATCAACCTGCAGAAGAAAGAGTGAATGGATCAGAATGCAACCGGAGGGTGTATAAACAAGACATGTCACGCATTAGAGGGAACTTCACTCACCGGTGTGCCTTGGTCTTCAATTCGGGAAGACTCTTCTCGCTGTGCTCACACGCCCGTGCACACTCCAAATACCACTCGACGTATGAAACCAAAGCCTCCATCTGATGGTCATTAATGCACCCTTTCGCAATGAAAGGTAGAACTTGCATCACCGAACGATGCTCGTAGGCCTAGTAGTTTGCCCCCTTTGCAAAATATTCTCCCGATGGCAACCTCATGCCCCCCCCCCTCAATGACTTTCTAATCTCTTTTAGGCGTTGATCTAACAACTTCATCTTTGCAGGAAACGACTCCTTAACGTGCGCGCGTATGCTATCAACTATGTGCTCAAAAATGCCAAGGTCAGCTTGGTGCATTATATCGGGAAGCACGGCAAGTTGCGGCAGCTTCTCCTTTGGCACCTTGCATAGCAAGCAAGGAAATGAAGTCGTACCCGACTTTGTGCAAGTTACCTTGCACGACTCGGGGTAATCAGTAACATGTGCATACATCAATGGCCAAACATTGATAACCTTGCCCTCTGCATCCACCATATTTACACCAGTATGGGATGCATGCTTCAACCCCGCCATCACCTCATTCATAATATAGTGAAACACTTGTGCCTTATCTAGAGAGTCATATTCTTGGGGGTATTCAGGAAGCAAAGCAAGCAAACCATGCCCATACGGCTTCCACCTGTCCTCTTTGTCAATATTCCCAAGTGTGAGATACACTGGATGACCCTTAGCCTTCCCTCTCTGGTCCATATGTGTCTCGTCACTTGCAAGAATGAGTGCGGCCACCACACCCTCCGGGTTGACTTCTCGTATTTTCTCTTGGATTGTCTCCCACCACAATGCTGTTTCGAGCGTAGAATACACCCGCGTGTCACCGTCCATAACGACATGTGATTCCATCGTCATCTTAGAAGCCAGTTTTGGATGTTTCAACAAATCCTGCAACGCAACAAGGCCGTCACAATACCAATACTCAACCCATGCCTTGTTTCCAGCGCGCACGGTCTTGCGTCTCCATCCTCGATGCTTGTCGGGCGCAAGTGATTCAAGGTATTGTTGGACATCCCGAGCTGACTTCCATCCAACCATCTGCGAGAGTTGAAATGCTTGGTGGAAGAGTATGTCAAACAATGTCTTGATTGCCTTTTGGGATATGTTGTTCGCCAACAACCAATGGGCAAGTGCGTCCTTGCCGTTGAATGGTGGTTCGGCTGATGACTCAACTTGCTGACCCTCTCCGACCACTGCGGGGTGGTCATCGTGCGCAACATAATCATCCGCATCACAAGGCGGGCTCACATTTTCAGCATCACTAGAACTGCACGAGGAAGATGCACTGTTGTTCGTAATGTCGAAAAGCGAAACATTCCCGCCCGTGCATTCCATACGTCGAGAAAAATCAGGAATGGGATTGGGGGCCAGGGGTTGGTGGCGGGGCCGCTTGTGCAGGCTATGGCTGCTTGTGAAGTAGGGTTGATGTGACATGGCAATATTGGCAGGGCATGTTGAGCTGCGCATGTGACTCTCCATGCCAGCCTGGGTCAAAAAGGTGCATCGCTTGCAGTTGGGGTAGAGGAAGCTCATCTGAGATTGGGGGCAGTTGGATGGGGCAGAGAGGGCGGGGATTGGGCAGAGAGAAAGCAGATGGGGCAAAGGAAGGGCGGTTTGGGCAGATAGGGAGCGGATGGGCAGAGAGAGAATGGCTATTGGTGGACTGAAAATGCACATGGGGCAGAGAGAATGCAGATGGGGCAAAGTGATTGCGGATGGGTCAGAAAGATTGCAGATGGGGCAAATAGAAAAGGGTAGAGGAGGAGCGCAAGCGGGTTGGAATACCTTGACCAATCTGGAGTGTGCTGGACTGTCACAAGGGATAACGCCAAGTGTGGTGTTGGAACAGCCGCGAAGACCTGCATGGGACAATGAGTGAGAAAGAGTACAAGGTGCAGATCAAGGGAGGGAGGGAGAGAGAGAGAGAGAGAGAGAGAGAGAGAGAGAGAGAGAGAGAGAGAGAGAGAGAGAGAGAGAGAGAGAGGGTAGGAACGAGAGGGGGCTTGGGGACGAGATAGCAAGGGAGGCGGAGATAGAGAGAGAGCAAGGGAGGCGGAGATAGAGAGAGAGCAAGGGAGGCGTCGAGAGAGAGGGATTAAGGGAGGGGGACAGAGTGAGAGAGCAAGGGAGGCGGAGAGAAAGAGAGAGTATGGGAGGCGGAGAGAGAGAGAGCTCGACCAAGAAGGCGGAGAAGGAGACAGAGCAATGGAGGGGGACAGAGAGAGAGAGCAAGGGAGGGGGACACAGAGAGAAAGAGCAAGGGAGGCGGAGAGATAGAGAGAGCGTCAGAGGCGGAGAGAGAGAGAGCTCGACCAAGAAGGCGGAGAAGGAGACAGAGCAATGGAGGGGGACAGAGAGAGAGAGAGAGCAAGGGAGGGGGACAGAGAGAGAGAGAGCAAGGGAGGTGGAGAGATAGGGAGAGCGGCGGAGGAGGAGAGAGAGATAGATCGAGCAATGGAGGCGGAGATAGAGAGAGAGCAAGGGAGGTGGAGAGATGGATAGCTCGAGCAAGGGAGGCGGAGAGAAAGAGAGAGTATGGGAGGCGGAGAGATAGAGAGAGCGTCAGAGGCAGAGAGAGAGAGAGAGCTCGACCAAGAAGGCGGAGAAAGAGACAGAGCAATGGAGGGGGACAGAGAGAGAGAGCAAGGGAGGCGGACAGAGAGAGAGAGAGCAAGGGAGGCGGAGATAGAGAGAGAGCAAGGGAGGCGGAGAAAGAGAGAGCGCAAGGGAGGCGGAGAGATGGATAGCTCGAGCAAGGGAGGCGGGGAGATAGGGAGAGGGGCAGAGGAGGAGAGAGAGAGAGCTCGAGCAAGGGAGGCGGAGATAGAGAGAGAGCAAGGGAGGCGGAGATAGAGAGAGAGCAAGGGAGGCGTAGAGAGAGAGGGATTAAGGGAGGGGGACAGAGTGAGAGAGCAAGGGAGGCGGAGAGAAAGAGAGAGTATGGGAGGCGGAGAGAGAGAGAGAGCTCGACCAAGAAGGCGGAGAAGGAGACAGAGCAATGGAGGGGGACAGAGAGAGAGAGCAAGGGAGGGGGACACAGAGAGAAAGAGCAAGGGAGGCGGAGAGATAGAGAGAGCGTCAGAGGCGGAGAGAGAGAGAGCTCGACCAAGAAGGCGGAGAAGGAGACAGAGCAATGGAGGGGGACAGAGAGAGAGAGCAAGGGAGGGGGACAGAGAGAGAGAGAGCAAGGGAGGCGGGGAGATAGGGAGAGCGGCGGAGGAGGAGAGAGAGATAGATCGAGCAATGGAGGCGGAGATAGAGAGAGAGCAAGGGAGGTGGAGAGATGGATAGCTCGAGCAAGGGAGGCGGAGAGATAGAGAGAGTATGGGAGGCGGAGAGATAGAGAGAGCGTCAGAGGCAGAGAGAGAGAGAGAGCTCGACCAAGAAGGCGGAGAAAGAGACAGAGCAATGGAGGGGGACAGAGAGAGAGAGCAAGGGAGGCGGACAGAGAGAGAGAGAGCAAGGGAGGCGGAGATAGAGAGAGAGCAAGGGAGGCGGAGAAAGAGAGAGCGCAAGGGAGGCGGAGAGATGGATAGCTCGAGCAAGGGAGGCGGGGAGATAGGGAGAG
This sequence comes from Closterium sp. Yama58-4, assembly GCA_947470075.1. NCBI lineage: Eukaryota > Viridiplantae > Streptophyta > Zygnematophyceae > Desmidiales > Closteriaceae > Closterium > Closterium sp. Yama58-4. Next base: position 252,404 of record CANIUD010000695.1, on the reverse strand, counting down.
GGGCAGAGGAGGAGAGAGAGAGAGCTCGAGCAAGGGAGGCGGAGATAGAGAGAGAGCAAGGGAGGCGGAGATAGAGAGAGAGCAAGGGAGGCGTAGAGAGAGAGGGATTAAGGGAGGGGGGCAGAGTGAGAGAGCAAGGGAGGCGGAGAGAAAGAGAGAGTATGGGAGGCGGAGAGAGAGAGAGCTCGACCAAGAAGGCGGAGAAGGAGACAGAGCAATGGGGGGGACAGAGAGAGAGAGCAAGGGAGGGGGACACAGAGAGAAAGAGCAAGGGAGGTGGAGAGATAGAGAGAGCGTTAGAGGCGGAGAGAGAGAGAGCTCGACCAAGAAGGCGGAGAAGGAGACAGAGCAATGGAGGGGGACAGAGAGAGAGAGAGAGCAAGGGAGGGGGACAGAGAGAGAGAGAGCAAGGGAGGTGGAGAGATAGGGAGAGCGGCGGAGGAGGAGAGAGAGATAGATCGAGCAATGGAGGCGGAGATAGAGAGAGAGCAAGGGAGGTGGAGAGATGGATAGCTCGAGCAAGGGAGGCGGAGAGAAAGAGAGAGTATGGGAGGCGGAGAGATAGAGAGAGCATCAGAGGCGGAGAGAGAGAGAGCTCGACCAAGAAGGCGGAGAAAGAGACAGAGCAATGGAGGGGGACAGAGAGAGAGAGCAAGGGAGGCGGACAGAGAGAGAGAGAGAGAGCAAGGAGGCGGAGATAGAGAGAGAGCAAGGGAGGCGGAGAAAGAGAGAGCGCAAGGGAGGCGGAGAGATGGATAGCTCGAGCAAGGGAGGCGGAGAGATAGGGAGAGGGGCAGAGGAGGAGAGAGAGAGATCTCCAGCAAGGGAGGCGGAGATAGAGAGAGAGCAAGGGAGGCGGAGATAGAGAGAGAGCAAGGGAGGCGTAGAGAGAGAGGGATTAAGGGAGGGGGACAGAGTGAGAGAGCAAGGGAGGCGGAGAGATAGAGAGAGCGTCAGAGGCGGAGAGAGAGAGAGCTCGACCAAGAAGGCGGAGAAAGAGACAGAGCAATGGAGGGGGACAGAGAGAGAGAGCAAGGGAGGCGGACAGAGAGAGAGAGAGCAAGGGAGGGGGACAGAGAGAGAAAGCAAGGGAGGCGGAGAGATTGGGAGAGCGGCAGAGGAGGAGAGAGAGAGAGATCGAGCAATGGAGGCGGAGATAGAGAGAGAGCAAGGGAGGCGGAGAGATAGAGAGCTCGAGCAAGGGCGGCGGAGAGATAGAGAGAGTAAGGGAGGGGGGCAGAGTGAGAGAGCAAGGGAGGCGGAGAGATAGAGAGAGCGTTAGAGGCGGAGAGAGAGAGAGCTCGACCAAGAAGGCGGAGAAGGAGACAGAGCAATGGAGGGGGACAGAGAGAGAGAGCAAGGGAGGGGGACAGAGAGAGAGAGCAATGGAGGCGGAGAGATAGGGAGAGCGGCGGAGGAGGAGAGAGAGATAGATCGAGCAATGGAGGCGGAGATAGAGAGAGAGCAAGGGAGGCGGAGAGATAGAGAGAGTATGGGAGGCGGAGAGATAGAGAGAGCGTCAGAGGCCGAGAGAGAGAGAGCTCGACCAAGAAGGCGGAGAAAGAGACAGAGCAATGGAGGGGGACAGAGAGAGAGAGAGCAAGGAGGGGGACAGAGAGAGAAAGCAAGGGAGGCGGAGAGATTGGGAGAGCGGCAGAGGAGGAGAGAGAGAGAGATCGAGCAATGGAGGCGGAGATAGAGAGAGAGCAAGGGAGGCGGAGAGATAGAGAGCTCGAGCAAGGGCGGCGGAGAGATAGAGAGAGTAAGGGAGGGGGGCAGAGTGAGAGAGCAAGGGAGGCGGAGAGATAGAGAGAGCGTCAGAGGCGGAGAGAGAGAGAGCTCGACCAAGAAGGCGGAGAAGGAGACAGAGCAATGGAGGGGGACAGAGAGAGAGAGAGCAAGGGAGGGGGACAGAGAGAGAGAGCAAGGGAGGTTGAGAGATAGGGAGAGCGGCGGAGGAGGAGAGAGAGATAGATCGAGCAATGGAGGCGGAGATAGAGAGAGAGCAAGGGAGGCGGAGAGATAGAGAGAGTATGGGAGGCGGAGAGATAGAGAGAGCGTCAGAGGCGGAGAGAGAGAGAGCTCGACCAAGAAGGCGGAGAAAGAGACAGAGCAATGGAGGGGGACAGAGAGAGAGAGAGCAAGGGAGGCGGACAGAGAGAGAGAGCAAGGGAGGGGGACAGAGAGAGAAAGCAAGGGAGGCGGAGAGATTGGGAGAGCGGCAGAGGAGGAGAGAGAGAGAGATCAAGCAATGGAGGCGGAGATAGAGAGAGAGCAAGGCAGGCGGAGAGATAGAGAGCTCGAGCAAGGGCGGCGGAGAGATAGAGAGAGTAAGGGAGGGGGGCAGAGTGAGAGAGCAAGGGAGGCGGAGAGATAGAGAGAGCGTTAGAGGCGGAGAGAGAGAGAGCTCGACCAAGAAGGCGGAGAAGGAGACAGAGCAATGGAGGGGGACAGAGAGAGAGAGCAAGGGAGGGGGACAGAGAGAGAGAGAGCAAGGGAGGCGGGGAGATAGGGAGAGCGGCGGAGGAGGAGAGAGAGATAGATCGAGCAATGGAGGCGGAGATAGAGAGAGAGCAAGGGAGGTGGAGAGATGGATAGCTCGAGCAAGGGAGGCGGAGAGATAGAGAGAGTATGGGAGGCGGAGAGATAGAGAGAGCGTCAGAGGCAGAGAGAGAGAGAGAGCTCGACCAAGAAGGCGGAGAAAGAGACAGAGCAATGGAGGGGGACAGAGAGAGAGAGCAAGGGAGGCGGACAGAGAGAGAGAGAGCAAGGGAGGCGGAGATAGAGAGAGAGCAAGGGGGCGGAGAAAGAGAGAGCGCAAGGGAGGCGGAGAGATGGATAGCTCGAGCAAGGGAGGCGGGGAGATAGGGAGAGGGGCAGAGGAGGAGAGAGAGAGAGCTCGAGCAAGGGAGGCGGAGATAGAGAGAGAGCAAGGGAGGCGGAGATAGAGAGAGAGCAAGGGAGGCGTAGAGAGAGAGGGATTAAGGGAGGGGGACAGAGTGAGAGAGCAAGGGAGGCGGAGAGATAGAGAGAGCGTCAGAGGCGAGAGAGAGAGAGCTCGACCAAGAAGGCGGAGAAAGAGACAGAGCAATGGAGGGGGACAGAGAGAGAGAGCAAGGGAGGCGGACAGAGAGAGAGAGCAAGGGAGGGGGACAGATAGAGAGAGAAAGGGAGGCGGAGAGATTGGGAGAGCGGCAGAGGAGGAAAGAGAGAGAGAGATCGAGCAATGGAGGCGGAGATAGAGAGAGAGCAAGGGAGGCGGAGAGATAGAGAGCTCGAGCAAGGGCGGCGGAGAGATAGAGGGAGTAAGGGTTGGGGGCAGAGTGAGAGAGCAAGGGAGGCGGAGAGATAGAGAGAGCGTTAGAGGCGGAGAGAGAGAGAGAGCTCGACCAAGAAGGCGGAGAAAGAGAGAGAGCAAGGGAGGGGGACAGAGAGAGAGAGCAGGGGAGGGGGACAGAGAGAGAGAACAAGGGAGGCGGACAGAGAGAGAGAGATCTCGAGCAAGGGAGGCGGAGAAAGAGAGAGAGCAAGGGAGGGGGGAATAGAGAGAGAGCAGGGGAGGCGGAGTAAGAGAGAGCAAGGGAGGGGGACGGGGAAAGAGAGCAAGGGGCGGAGAGAGAGAGAGCTCAAGCAAGGGAGGAGGAGAGATAGAGAGAGAGCGACGGAAGGGGACAGAGAGAGAGAAAGAGAGCAACGGGTGCCAGAGAGAGAGAGAGACGGAGGCGGAGGGAGTGAGAGAGCAACGGTGGGTGAGTTTGAGCGACATAGAAGCGTCGAGAGAGAGAGAGAGTAAGGGTGTATAATCACTAAGTACATTGTAGCGACTACGCCCTACATTACAGGGTAACACTTGTTACCGCGTGTAACAAAACCTACACTGCATCCAATACAACATACATTAAGCTATGATGAATATGCAGCCAGGTTTATTTCCATTAAAATTAAAAACGGAGCCACAAAAACATCAACAATAAATAGTGGCAACACACAAGCACACAACCAACAGCACACACGGTCTAGAGTTCCTCGTCCTCGTCCTCGTCCTCCTCTCCATCCAGGCTTGTATCACCATCTGCAAAGTCATTGTCCTCCTTCTCATCCCCCACAATCTCCACCGTCAAATTCCTCACTTCATCCAAGGGTGGGTACTTGATGAAGACGTGGAAGTGCTTGCCGGGGCTATACCGCCATGCCTCTTCTTCAGCCACCCATACTGGCCCACCATCCTGCCCAGCCCACTGCAGGATGGCGGTCCTCAGCCAGTTGCGCACGATGGCGCACATGCGCGCGGCGTTGTGCACATTTGGGGAATCCTTCGTGGGGAGTCCCATCTTCCCACTGGTGTAATGCAGGATGGGATACTCAGCCTGCACCACAAGACTGGCGTTTTAGGCTGGCGTATTAAGGCAGCAGAACCGCAAATGACCCGGACCACGCATTCCGTTCGCGCTTTGTTGCGTGAACGACGGAAAATGTTGTTCACCGCCTTAGTGCTGCCTCTGTTCGTACTATCTATGGTTAACTGTAAATGCGAACGCAAGTTTGGGTCATCATCTGCCCACATCAACCACCGGATCGCAGATGCCTGCTGCGAAGTCAGAGCGGCAAGCTTAAGACGAGAGCAGGGCGAGGCGAACACCGTAGATGCAGCGCAACCACATAATGACACGACGCCACCTCCCGTCGCAGGAGAGCACAACTGCCATCCCAACATCACCGAGCAGCCAGAGGCGATGGTTACCGACACTAGACCGCCTATTCAAGGTGTCTCAGAAATGCTGCCTGATGACTCGGTCAATGCATCATTTGATACCAGACGGGAAGTGTTTAAGTTCATCAAGTCCTTCCGGAATGGCGTAGGCATGACCAAGGATGAGACTAAAGCATTCTTCAGGCTCATCAATCACCCTGGCTTCAACAGGGCCGATGTGGGTGCGTGGGGCGGACTCAAGGACGTCGATCGCTACGCCACTGATGTCTTAGGGCTCCATCACGGCACTTGGAAAAAGCGGATGGTGATGGTAGAGGGAATGACTGAACCGGTGGAGCTGGAGTATTGCGATTCTCTGGCCGTGAGTACTACCCGGGCAGTCTAGAGCCATCTAGATGTTTCCTTGTTCCAGGCGACATGCCATTCTGTATCAGGTCACGAGAGCAGCGGGGCTCAAGTTACCCAAACCCGACCGGTATTTTAAGGGTGGGGCTATTTTTTCGGCCGCGGAACATCGTGCCATGACGCAGGTCGCTCTCTTTGTCTTTGACGGCATCCTTGACGCGGATGAGATGCACCTCATTGTGTTGTTCCTGGAATGGTATGAGGCAAGCTTTCGCGTCTCCGGCCACACCGAAGCCTCCATCAATCTGGTGGCCCACAAAACAGAGTGAAGCGTGCAAGATGGCGGTTGCGGTGATAGAGATCACAATAGGAGTTACATTCAGGAAAGACAGCTCGCACACAAAGACGTTGAAGAGCAGAGAGAGAAAGAAGGTCGTGGCGGTAGGAAGGAACATAGAGGCCAGTCACAGCACCAGAGGGGGAGTCAGGACAGGGAAGAGAAGAGGTAGCAGTGCAAGTCATGGTCATGGTATCCCCAGCCCCTTGAATGGAGAGGGGACGGGGAAAAGAGCGAAGTACACCAGCATCACGAAAGACAGAGTCAGTAGCACCACTATCAAGAACAAACTCAAGCGTGTGAGGGAGAGAAATAGCAGCAGCTGTGGGACCAAGATACTGAGAATCATTGCCATTAACAGAAGGAGCAAACATCATGGCAAAACGAGGGTCCATAAGGGGAGAAGCCCCCAGAATGCTATCCTGACTAGGCATAGTCACACTGAGAGCAGAGGTCTGAGCACTTGCACCAGAGTCGGCGGCCGCAAGGACCGCCTGGGCAGAAGACTGGCGACGCTGACGAGAGAGTTGAAGCCAGTTGGGAGGGCGACCAGTGTTGCCAGCTAGGAACCAACCATCGGTGAGTTTCTGGAAGCAGGAGGTGGCGGGATGATTGGTGCGACCGCAGGGCTGACCCTTGCGGGGCCCCTGGCGAATGATGTAGGTGCAAGGAGGGAAGTTGTTGCGAGGGCGAGAGGAAGCAGCGGCGGCAGTGGTGGTGGAGAGAGAGGAGGGGGGGCAGAAGAGGGTGTGACAGCAGCGACAGTAGGAGGGAAGTTGCGGAGGTTGAGCTCTGCCTGGAGGAGGAAGGCAGAGACACGAGAGAACGACCACTGGTCGGCGGGGCGCTCACCATACAGGGTGACATGAACACTGTATTCAGGAGTGAGGCCCGTGAGGAGAAGGGCACCGCAGACATGATCAGAAAGTTCAAACTTTTGAGCGGCAAGTTGGGAGGACAGCGTGTGCACACGAGCGATGTAGTCTGCCATGGTGGTGAAGTCAGCAAGATGAAGAGATGTGAGCTCGCGCAAGAGGGCAATGACGTTGATGGGAGTCTGTGACTGAAAGCGCTCAGTGAGATAGCCGAGAAGGTCCTTGGCATAGCGGATGTGCGAGCATTGAGGGAGAAGAGTTGGAGGGAGGCGGGCAAGGATGACCTGGCAGGCACGTGCGTTGGCAACATGCCAGTCAGCGAGAAGGTCAGAGTGAGATGGAGCAGAGGAAAGGGGCGTAGAGGAAGAGCGAGGAGAAGGGGCAGCAAGGTGCTCAGTGAGGCGCTTGCGGGTGCTCTTGAGGGACTCAGCAAGAATACGAGCTAAGTCACGGGCAGCAGCATTGTCAGGAGCAGCAGTGGCGGTGGCTTGCGCAGTGGCGACAAGCCGCTCAGTTTCAGCAATGGCAGTACGGAGGCCATCAGCATAGGGGTCAGAGGAGGAAGAGGTGGGTGCAGAGGGAAAGGTAGGAATGGCGCCAGAACCACTCTGCTGAGTGACAAACCAGAGGTTAAAGCCACTCACGAGGGTGCCAGACAGCGTGCGCTCAAGACAGTTCAGCCAACTGGGGAAGTTGACTGCACTGCCATCGGGCACAAGCTGAAGGACCAGCAGAGGGAGGGAGGGGAGGGCGAGAGAAGTCGCCATAAGGAGGAGGAGACAGCTGCAGAGCAGATGTGAGGAGAGGTATAAGAAGCGGAGGAATAAGGGCGGGGTAGTCTGCTGCTGAGCCGCTGAGGGGAGAAACAAGAGGAGGAGGGAAAGTGGCGGAGTAGTCTGCTGCTGAGCCGATGCGGGGAGAAACCAGAGGAGGAGGGAAAATGGCGAAGTAGTCTGCTGGTGAGCCGATGAGGGGAGAAACAAGAGGATGAGGGAAAATGGCGAAGTAGTCTGCTGCTGCGCCGATGAGGGGAGAAACCAGAGGAGGAGGGATAGCGGCGGAGAAGTCTGCTGCTGTGCCGCTGAAGGGAGAAAGAAGAGGAGGAGGGAGAATTGTGAAGAATTTGCAGTTGAGCAGTTGAGAGGAGGATGGTGAGGAGGAGGGAAGGTGTGGAGGAACAACAGCTACACAACACAATCAGCTACCAGGTGCAGCAGATGAAGAGAGAAAAGAGGTGGAGGAGGGGTGAGATAATGGAGAGGGAACTAGTGGGAGAGAGAAGAGGAGGAGGAGGGTGAAGGGGTGGATTGTGGTAAGGGCAGGGCGCGCCACAAGGAGCTGCGAGCCGCAGCAGATGGGGAGGAAAAATAGGAGGAGGAAGAGGTGAGGTAGTGGGGGAAGCACAAAGGAGAGAGGGAAGGAGAAGGAGGGTGAGGGAAGGGGCGGATTGAGGAAGGGCAGGGCGCGCCGCAAGGAAGGGCAGGCGCGCGCGCTGCTGGACGGTGCTTAGCGCGCGCGGCGGCGGGAGCGCAATGCGTGCGCGACGGGACGGGGAAAGGGGGGGGGGGGGGGGGGGGGGGGGGGGGGGGGGGGGGGGGGGGGGGGGGGGGGGGGGGGGGGGGGGGCAGAGCGCGCTTTGGGTGGAAATGGGCGCGCGATCGCCAGAAACGGGAGGAGAGGGGAGGCGCGACGAATGGGAAGGCGCGAGAGGGTGATAAGTTCGGTATGGCGACACGCTACGGACTGGATTGAGGGATCCGAGAGAGTATCATGTGACAAAAAATGCGTTTTTTAAGAGTGACGGGAAAGAAAGGAGATAATAAAAAACCGTCTAGCTAAGTAGCGCGGAAATGGCCTAAGGGCCGGAGATTATCTAAGAAATACGGATAAACATGAAACGCCTAGGACTACGCTCTGAATACCATGTTAAGATGAGAGGAGCCATGGATGGCGAGAGTTAGGTAGAGTCGAAAAAGTTAGACTAGGAAGAACAATGTCGAGATACAAAAGAGAGAGGGTTGGAAACCCTAATTGAACCTAGGGTGTGTTCGGTTTGTACTAAGAACTACGAAATGAACCTAAAATGAACCTGAATGCGTAACTCTCTCTAAGCAGAGAGAAATAATATAAGAACACCAAAATAAAGACCTGATCGAGCTCTAGCCTACTCTAACAAGTACCGCTCACCTCCAGAATCTGATGGTACCACCACCATTCCTGGGGCGAGTGCGTGGAGATAAGTACGGACTCAAAGGCTAGAGACCACCTTGCCACGTTCACACGGAAGCCGTACAGACTACACACTGAGTCAGCTCAAGTGGTTGCGTCAGGTAAGGTAGCTATGTCTTGCTCGTGTCAACTACTCACGCACCCGTCTTTCCTCTGGCACCAATGTCTTGGTCACCTCTCTCTTCAGTGTCTCCGTCGCATGCAGTCGCGTTTCTTTGTCTTTGGGCTCCCTCCCTGCTCCCGCCGTCACTCGCACCGCCGTGCACTCCCTACGTTAAGAGGCGGCAGTGCTCTACTTCTCACTGCTCCTCGTTTCCTCCAACCACTGCTCCTTTTCCGATGCTCCACATGGGCGAGTGGGGCCCTGCCCCCATCAGTGCACCGCACCAAGAGCGTTGCTTTCTGCTGTTCGTCGACGACTTAACATGCTGCACCATAATGTTTTCCTTAGAGCATAAGGGTGACGTTCGTGTTTTCCAAATTCCTAGGATCCGCACTGTTCATTGCCAACTGAGCGCACTGTTATGGCAGGACCTCCCGATGCTCCGTCTTCACTCTGACCATGGTGGCGAGTTTGACTCTCGTCTCCTTAAGCATTTTTGTCGCTAGTCGTTCACGCTTCCGGCCTTACCAGAGTTGAATGGGATTGCTGAGCGAAGCATTGCCTTGATCATGGAGGTTGATCACACCTCCATGATTAATGCAACTGCTCCCCATTTCCTGTGGTTGTTTTGCGGTCCGATACGGCGCTCATCAGCTTAACCTCTGGCCCCGTGTCTCACAGCCCAAGACCTCGCCTACCCTCCTTTGGACGGGGGAGGTCGGCGATAAGGCGATCGCGAGTCCATACTCAAGCAAGTGGCAGACGGCTATGGAAGTAGAGATGCCATCCTGAAAGTCCACTGGAACCTCCGTTGAAGCAGTTCCCCCTCCCAGGGCGACATAATCGATGGCAAGTAGATTTTCAGGGTAAAGCGGCCGTCGGGTTGCCTGCTTGTCTCAAGCCGCGTTACGCTACACGAGGTCAATGTGACTTCTTTCAGACCTTTTCCCCCACCCCAAATATGACGACTCTTCGTGTGTTTACTACACGTTCAGCACATAATGACTACGAGCTGCACTCGCTCGACTTTCTCGACAGCTTTTTTGCAAGGCAGTCTCCACGAGAAAATTTGGTTGCGCCAACCACCTGGCTTTACTTGGTCATTTCCTGATGGTACCTTGTGGAGCCTCTAAAAGCCAGTCTACCGGCTCTGCCAGGCGCTCTGTGAGTGGCACGACACACTGAGGACGACGCTAGCATCTCTGGGCTTCGCTCCTTCGAGTGTTGACCCGTCCCTATTTCTGCGCACTGACTCCGCTTTGTAGTCGTTCTACGTCATTGTGTACGTCGACGACCTGGTCTTTGCGACTATTGGCACTGGCTCGTATAAAAGCCGAGCTCTAGAGGAGACGCACCTACACTAACCTGGGTGAATTGCGAACCTATCATGGGTCACAAATCACCCGGGACACTGCAGCACGCACCATCACTCTGACTCAGTCACAGATGGTGCAGCAGGTCCTGACGCACTTCCGCTTTCATTTCTCCTATGCACAGCCCACTCGCTCTCAGCTCCACCTTTGGACGAGTCCGTAGAGCCTAGTAGTCCGTATCCAGAGTTTGTGGTTTGCGTCATGTACCTGATGACGTGCAATTGGCCTGACCTTGCGTACCCTCTCAGCATCTTGGCTCGCTACATTGCTCCCGGGAGATACCAACCTGAGTACTAGCAGGCTGCTCAGAGGGTGCTGCGCTACTTGGCCAGTACACAGGCTTGGAGTTTGTGATTGGGAGACGAGGTCCAGTTGTGCTTACAAGACACTCCACACGACTTCCAGGTCTTCACAGGCTACGCTTTCAGCCTTGGCGCTGGTTTTGTCTCGTGGAGGTCCACTCGCTCGTGTTCTGTGCTCATCTTCACGTGTGAGGCCGAGATCTATGCTGGGGTTATGGTTGTGCAGAAGTTACGCTGATTGACCTACCTGCTCAACGACTTGGGTGAGCGGTCTTGTTATGCACTGGTTCTTTTTGCTCACAACAAAACCATAATCGCCTTGTGTCAGGAGCAGAGACCAGAGCATAGAACGACGCACATTGCCTTTCGTTGCATAGTTGCAGCAGCGTGGTCAGGTTCGCCTTGCCTACGTTTCCTTCGAGGGCAACACTGCTGATATTTTCACAATGGCCCTTGAATCTAGTGATGATCAACGTTTCTACACTGTTCTTGGACTTGTTCTTACTTTGCCTCACTTGCTTGCCTCTTGAGTTCATCTTATACTTGGTCTACTTTGATATATGTATGTGTACACATGCTAGGTTTTGATCATTATACTTCTCTTGCTACTATAACACTACATGTGATCACTTGCTTGTGCACGGAGTGTATGGTGTTTACGAGATCCACCCTGAGCTTCGTTTTGTTTCTTTGATTGATTGGTGTTGTGACCACTTGTTGTTCTTGCTACCCCTCACTTTGCCTAAAGGGGTGTGTCAAACATATTTGCATGTTTCTGAGTTAGGCTGTAGTCAGAATGGCTATATAGGGTACAACACTTTTAGGGTTTCTATTGGTATCACCCTTGTTCCTTAGTCAATCATTCCGTTGTTTCTATCATTCCGACAACGCGTGGCAAGGTGTGACACCAAGGGATTGCGGCAGTCGCTTCGGGGTGGCGATGAGGAGGAGTCGCGATGGGGTGTGACGGGGGGCGCGCAAATCATGCACTTTGGACAAATGTAATTAAGGTGCTACAGTATACTGCTTAGATCACGGTAACTATTAAAAAGTAGCTTCTACAAATGTTATAAGGGTACATTCTGCTCAGGACATGTCCCTTAAGAATGTATCGCAATCAGTTTTTGGCCGAGTCGCACCGAAATGTCTTGCGTCCTCATGTCACAAAGCGTCAATGTATTGCGACCCAGCACAATCATGCGAGAATTACAAGTGGTGCCCTGTGATTGGCCCCTTGCGTGCGAGACCCGCTCTTTGTAAACCTACGCTGAACCATCACGGGCAGCCAAAAGTCAGGTGCCACACTTGATCCAACATATGTCACGGAACAGCGAAAAGTCCGCTGACCCCAAATAATTGCAACAGCGCAACCACGAAGTAGAAAACCACCCGACTCCCCCACTCATTCACTACAAGATGCAAGATAGAAGCTAAACACAAGCAATCCTGACATCATGGCAGAGCCACGGAGCATCCTGTTTCTTCTTCGACTGCTCGTTGCATGGGTCACCTACTACACGGTTTTCCATGAAACGATCGCCAAGTCTTTCGTCGGGATGATTGAAGTTGGAATCATTGATGACCACAACGAGTCCTCGTCATCAGGGGGAGAGGACAGCGGGGAGAACCGCCGTCACCGTGCGCGTGTTAGGCGTCAACGCTTTCAGATGTGGGTTGACGACCTGCAGCATATGCGGGACATGTTCCGCATCAACAGAGCCATCCTTGAACACATAAAAGTGGGCATGCGCCACTGCATGGAACCAGTCGTTGAGAGGACAAGAATCACGATAGACACAGCACTACTTGTCGCGATCAACTATTTGGCCAGTGGCATCTCGTACGTGGACATGTCATACATGTTTGACATCTCCAAAACTCTGTGCCATGAACTTATCGACATCTTCCTCAAGGAGTTCCCGGCCGTCTACAAGGCCGACTGGGTTCGCTTTCCGACCCGAGATGAGCTTCAAGAAATGGAAGCTGAGTTTTGCGCCATAAAGGGGGTACCTGTGGTAGTGGGTGCTATAGACGGGACGCACATCTACATGAAGGGGATGGAGGGGCACCAGGCAGAGTATTGGACCCGAAAGTCCACATATGCTATGCAGCTGCAGGTCACATGTGATGCTCGCGGCATCATGTGGGACTATCTCATTGGGTATCCTGGCAGTGCTCACAACCAGCGCGTGTTGAAGAACAGTGCTACTCGAAAGGTTACAACAAGGGGATATAGCCTTGTACCAAATAGTTGGGGATGCGGCATATCCCCTCAGAGATTTCTGCCTAACCCCCCTTGCATGCCCCGCACGGAGATGAACTAATGGAAGATCGGGCACAGTGTTTCAAGTACTAGCAGAGCGCTACCAGCATGGCCGTCGAGCAGTGCATCGGGGCCTTCAAAGGCCGCTAGCATCTCTTTGCCGGCCGCAACGATTGCAAGTTATGGCGAGTGCTCGCTGGCGCCTCGTGCTGCGTCATCCTGCACAACATGTGCGAGCACATGGCATGTGTGAGGCGCACAAATATGGCATGGGCAAACCTGCCACGCAACCGAGATCCATAGTGGACTAGGGGGGTGATTCTGGAACATAAGTGGGAACCATGCAGTCCTTGAATACAGCCGGTGTTGAGGGAACGGCGGAAACGGTTAGGAGAGGAGTCTACAAGAAATGGCGGCTACAGGATTCTTACCTCAGTCGTCGGCGCTGCGCACCTATATCTCAACATCGTCCTCAGCAGGGTTAACCGAGTGGGCGTCGCCACCCTTGCCGCGAGGATGAATTGCATATTGAGCTTCGGATTCTGGCGCGGTGGATCGGGAGGTGGTGCTGATGCAGCACGAGGCAGCGGTGGACCGTCGTTGAACTCTGCACGTGTGGATTGGGGAGGAGGTGATTCCGCCATCCGCTCGTGGGCAAGGCGCAAGTCTTGTTGCATCCATTTGTAGACGAGGCTCTCAATCCGACTCATGGCGTCTCCGTGACAAACCTTGATGGTGTCCGAGACTAGCACCGCGGCTTGCATGGTCGCGGTCTCGCGGACCCTAGCGCGTTTTGAAGTCGGACTGTTTTGTGTAGGAGGGGCTATAAGAGGGTGTGGCAAGTGGCGTACTTGAGTTTGGGCTGATGGCATGACTGTAACTATGCATTGATATTGATGTGTAAAGATCCAACACATACAAAAGCCATGTGCATGCTCAAAATTATATCACCCGTGAAAGTCGGCGTTGATGTCTTTGGCTGAGTGGAGGTCGGCAACTCCATGTCGGCCTGCATGTTGACATTGGTCGCTCCACCGTCGTCGACTGCATGCGGGTCGGCAGCGGCGGTGTCCTTGTTGTACAGTTCCATGTAGGGCCACCACGGTGGTTTTTCCACCGACCCATTTCCCGACCCACCATCGCCACGTCTGAGCTCTTTCCAGAGGAGCATGAGATTGTGCCACTGCTTCTTCAACGCGTTGATTCCTCGGATCCAGTCGGGGTTCTCCTTCTTGATATGAGCGAGAAGGCGTGCCCAATATTGCGTGCCCTACTTTCCCTTGAGCGGCTGGATGTTCGTCCTTCGTGAACCAGCGAGTGGCTACGAAGATGACATTTTTGCGGTCCGACCACATACTCTTCTCGCGCAGGCATGCGACCGCTTTTTCGCTGGCACTTGACGGAGTTCATCTGCTGGCGCTTTGCCCTTCTGCTTATCCGCGTCGGTTGTCTTGCTGACGTTCCATTTAGGCGGCGGTGTCACGGGTTGCGTCTCTTCTTCCGCGGCGTCGTCGTCATCGTCGTCACCTTTTTCGTCCTCCGACTGACCGTCATCGTCCTCCTCGTCGTCATCATCATCGGTGCCAACTGTATAGCCATGGTAGTCTGAGTCAGACTCATCTTCATCCGGCTCTGCGACGGGCCGATGCGACGCGGCGGGCCTGGTTGGCTGACGCCGCACGTGAGACGGACCTGCGCGTGGCGACTGTGCAGTAGAACCCTGCGGGTCTGGCGCAACTAGAGCAGATAATCCAGTGCGAAGACGGCCGTTGGCGATTTGCTCATTCATCCATCGGATGTAGGGGATCTCGTTGAGGTCCTTGGGGCAGTCGTCACGGTCCTGGCCCTTACGCTTCCAAGGCATGGCTTCTGTGTGCGATGTTCCAGATCTAGAGGTGACATAATAGATCCAACAGCAGCAATGAGGCTTCAGAGCGGAGGGCTGTGGTACATCACGGGGAAAGAAGGGAGGGAAAGATGGGAGGAGGGGGGATGTGTATTGGGCCTTGGTAGGAGATTTGCGGGCATCACATGCGGGGGATTGTCAAGATGTTTTCGAGCTCTGAATTACCAATCCCATTTCGTTGTACGCGTTCATTCAACAATTACGAGCTGTAAATCCATGTCCAGGTACAGGCACATGGGCCTGACATTTGGGGCCGCGTGGAATGGCGGGTCCTAGTCGCGCCTGTGTGCAATTAGCAGGCAACTGTTCTGAGGCTCACGTCATCCAATCATAATCACTTTAGACGACTTTGTCACGCGGTCCAGAATTCCGACACTTGTTTGCATATGCTGTATGTACACGTCACAATTGATTGCGACACTTTCTTAGGGGATATGTCATGAGTGGAATGTACCCTAAATGGCATTTACCATTTAAATTTTGTGTCATGGTTCTTGCCAAGGCCTTTTTTTCAAGGGTAAAACATGTTAGAGACTAAGGACGGAGTCTAGAACATTTAGGGGCCGAAATATCTCAAAATCGTTGGACCTAATCTCTGGACAGAAATGTCGACTTCACAAGAAACGCCGTCGACGAAAACTTAACCGTTGGAATTCTCTCAAACTCGATTATGTTGTAGCCCTTGACCGTGGCTATCATTCCCAATTTGAATCGCATCCAAAGATGGAGTATAACTCGAGTTATGAATTTCGACGCACTAGGGGGTAAGCTGCCATAGAAACTTAACTCAATCACAAGAGTTCTCACAAGTTCCACAAAGAAGATTAGAGTAGCTAGAAACCAGGTGGGAGGGAAGAGGAGGACGAGAGGGAAGGTCCCAAGAGGGTCCCCAACCATGGAAACCCCATGCCACACAATTCCCTTCCCCATAGGCAACCCAACTTTGACATTTGTCACTTTCCCAACCTCCACAATCCACCTCACCCCAACTTGGCCACACTTGCCAACCTGGTTTGGCTTCTCCCAACCACATGGCAGCATCTACAGTAGGAGTTACGAATTTCCCAACCCCAAAAGTCTATACCCCTTATGGAGCAAACCCCACAACTTCCCATAGTCGCCACAACCGAATTTCAAGAGCATACGAACTTCAACCGTTCGTAACTTCCTCGTTCGTGCTCCGATTGAAGCAATCCTTGGCTCGTCGGAAAGCTCTTGAGCAGGGGAGTCATTTCAGATATCTGCTCAAGCAAGATCACATTCACATACACCCAGAAAATCCAAACCACACCAAACACAACATTCTTGCACACGCTCACACCACGCATGCAACGCACGAACATATGATGGGAGGCAGACAGACGTGAATGCGAATGATAGCATCACACAACAAACTCCCCCTCTGGCTGCCTACCATCATCCCACATGCCTCAGATCATGCATGCACATTCAATGCACACTCATTCCTGCAAGTTTCATCCCCTTCCAATGCTCAGGTTCTGCCAGGCGCTTGGTGAGAATGTCAGCCGCCTGCTGCTGAGTCTTCACAATCTCCAGCCGCACCTCCTTGTCCAGGAGCCTCCTCGTCCAATGCCACTTCGGCCTGATGTGCTTTGTCAGGCCATGAAGACAAGCATTCTTCGCAAGCTTCACCGTCGACTCATTGTCACAGAATATCACAGTCGGCTCCCTCTGACACACTCCGATTTCCTCCAACAAACGCTTGAGCCACACCACCTCCTTTGCCCCATGATGCAGGGCCATGTACTCTGTCTCACACGAGGACAGCCCCACCTCGTTCTGCTTCTTGCTGCGCCAGCTCACTGCACCACCTCCAAAGAGGCACACGTAGCCTCCAATGCTGGTGCCATCCGCCTTCACAGAGTTGAAGCTGGCGTCGGTGTAGCAAGTCAAGAGCATCTCCCCCTTGCTCAAATCAGCTGCACCCCTCTGCAGCCTCTGTCGCACAGCACTGTACTCCAAACCCACTGACGCTGTCGCGCTCACATAGCGGAGAAAAACCTCTTGGCCGCTTCCAGCTGCTCATGACTGGGGCGTGAAACCACACTGGCAAGCCTGGATGTAGCAAAGGCAATGTCAGGCCGCGTGTGGTTAGCCGCATAGTTGAGTGCCCCAACCATAGAATGAAACAGCTTCCTGTCACCTTCTCCCACCACCTCCTCATCAGCACAGGGCTCCACAGTGAACCCCGAAGGTAGTGGGGTGGCTGGCTTCCCTCCATCTTGCAGCCCATACTTCTCGGCCAGCCCCTCACAATACTTCCTCTGGTGCAACCTCAACACTCCCTTGTCAAGGTCCCTCTCCACATGCATCCCCAGGTAATACTTCACATCTCCCATCTTGGAACACTTGAACTGCATCTCCAGCATCTCCTCCACACGTTCAATCATTGCAGACGACTCGGAGAAAAGCAGGATGTCGTCCACATACACCAGGAGCATGAGAAACTGCTCCTTCTCTTGCAGCAGGAACAAGCTGTGGTCACATTCACTCTTCTTGAAACCCCCAGCCAGCAGTGTCTCCTCTAGCTTGTGGTACCACGCACGAGGAGCCTGCTTCAGGCCATAGATGGCCTTCTTCAGCCTGCACACCCTGCCGCTCCCATCATCCAACCCCTCAGGTTGCAGCATGTACAGCTCCTCCAAAATGATCCCATTGAGGAAGGCAGTGGTGATGTCCATCTGCTTGATCCTCCATCCGCGGTTTGCAGCCATTGCCAATGACACTCTCAGTGTTGTCCCTTTCCCCACAGGAGCAAAGATCTCGTCAAAGTCCTTGCCCTTTGTCTGCTGGAACCCCTTAGCCACAAGCCTCGACTTGTAGCGGGTCAGCTCCCCATCAGGGCCGTACTTATGCCTGAAGATCAGCTTGGAAGAAATGTGTCAGTAATAACGGACTGGAATGACTGTACTAACAGAAGGATGGATACAAATAGGAAACCCTAATCCAGTGTACCCCCTAAGGTATCACCCACTACTGCCTACAATCATATAAACATATAATGTTTGACACACCCCCATAGGCAAAGTGGGGGAGACCTAGGGGTCACAAGACCAGTCAAGGCAAAGCAAGGCAACAACAAGCTCAGGGTGGATCTCGAGGATTCCACACAAATTCCGAGCACAAGCTAGTGGTCACAAGACCAGTTCACATGCAGGTTTATAACAGAGCAAGAGATACAGTGATCACAACCTAGCAAGAGTAAACATGCAGGTATAGATATATATAGTGATCACAGTACAAGCAAAGTCAAGAGGTAAGCAAGTGAGGTCCAGTAGGCACAAGGCCTAGTAGAGTGCAGAAGCGCTGATGGTCACGAGGCTGAAGCGCCTTGGTGAACACATCAGCAGTGTTGGCCTCAGTGGCCACGTAGCGAATACAAAGCTGACCGCGCTGCTGCAGCTCACGAGCAAGGAAGTACCGCAGAGCGATGTGTTTCGTTCTGTGCTCCAGTCTGTGCTCCTCACACAAGGCAATGGCAGCCTTGTTGTCGACGTACAGTACTGGAGGAGAACGAGGCCGCTCTCCGAGGTCGGTCAGCAGGTAGGTCAGCCAGCGTAGCTCCTGGGCAGCCATGGCTGTAGCGTAGATCTCAGCCTCGCAACTGGAGCCGAGAACAGAAGAAGAGCGTGTAGAGCGCCAAGAAACTGAGCCAGAGCCAAGGCTGAAGGTGTAACCCTGAGACGACCGCTGAGTGGCCTGGTCGTCTGCCCAAGAAGCGTCTGAGTGCCCTGTGAGAACAACTCGGTCTCGCCCTCCAAGCACAAGCCCCATGCCCGACGTACTGCACAAGTAGTGCAACACCCTCTTAGCGGCATCCATGTGCTCCTTCCTGTGACGGCCAGGAGCGACATAGCGTGCAAGGATGCTAAGAGGGTATGCAAGGTCAGGTCGAGTGCAGGTCATCAGGTACATGAGGCAGCCCACAAGCTCTGGATACGGGCCACTCGGCTCTACGGACTCATCCGAAGGCAGAGCTGAGAGCGAGTGACCGGTAGGTAGAGGAGTGGACTGAGGCGAGGAGTACGTGAAGCGGAAGCGCTGGAGAACCTGCTGCACCATGTGTGACTGAGTCAGGGTGATGGTGCGCCGTGCTCTGTCCCGGGTGATCCGCAAGCCAAGATAGCTTGTCAGCTCACCCAGGTCTGTGCACGTGTGTCTCCTCTGCAGCTCCGACTTCACGTAGGCGAGTCCTGCAGTGTCAGCAGTGGCAAAGACCAAGTCGTCGACATACACGAGGATGTAGAACGGCGGCAGCGAAGTGTCGGTGCGCAGGAACAGCGACGGGTCAGCTGTAGAAGGCGCGAACCCAAGAGCCGCAAGTGTAGTCCTCAGTGTGTCGTGCCACTCACGCGGAGCCTGGCGGAGACCGTAGACCGGCCGCTGAAGCCTCCACTGGGTACCAGGAGGAAACGACCCAGTGAAGCCAGGTGGGCGGCGCAGCCAGATCTCCTCGTGCAGGTTGCCCTGCAAGAAAGCAGTGCTGAAGTCAAGTGAGTGAAGCTCGTAGTCGCGGTGAGCGGCTATGTGCAGCAGCACCCGAAGAGTAGTCATCTTCGGGGTGGGGGAGAAGGTCTGGAAGAAGTCAACTCCCTCTCGCTGACTGAAGCCTCGAGCCACGTAACGCGCCTTGAAGACAGGCGGAGAACCCAGCGGCCGCTTCACCCGGAAAATCCACATGCCACTGACGATGTTCGCCCCAGGAGGGGGAACCTCGTCGACGTAGGTGCGTGTGGACTTCCAGGAAGCCATCTCGGCGTCCATGGCTGTCTGCCACTGAGAGGAGTAGGGACCCGCCATCGCCTCAGCGTAAGTGCGCGGGGTCGGGATGTCTGGTGCATCCGGGTCTCCCTCAGGGGCAACTAGCAAGGACACGAGACGGGGCAAAGCAGCAGCAAGACACTGGAACTCCTCCTGTCTGTCCTCAAGAACGTCCGTGCCAAGAGCACACTCACCCCCGACGGACGGAGGACAGACAGACTCAGACTCAGACTCAGCAACAAGGCTAGCAGCGTAGTCTAGACGACAGACAGCAGCAAAGTCAACCAACTCAGCGACCAGAGCAGACGCAGCCGAGGACTCAAAGGTAGGGTCAGTGACAACAGTAGCAAGGAGACGCGTGACAGTAGGGTGCTCAGCACGATACCGGTCAGACTCAGGGTCCGGAACGTCAGGCAAAGAGGACGCAGGAGGAGACGGTAGAGGGACACGCTGAGGAGCAGTAGAGGGACGCAGAGTCATGTAGTGAGTGCCTGGGACAGGAGGAGGACGCTCACGACGGACACGACTACCAGTGCGAGCAGGACGAACAGGCGACGCAGGACGAGACTCAGGCTCACGACGCTCTGTAAGACCTCCTGTGGGACCAGTGTAAGGAGAGGGAGCAGGGAGAGGCGAGGTAGGCGGTAACTGTGACTGCGGCTGGACAGGCGGGGGACACTCTACGGAGGGAGGAGGACAAGGAGGAGGAGCCTGCCCAAGAACCTGCTGAAGGAGCGGTACGAAGTACGGTCGCGGCCGCGCAGCGTCTCCAGAAGCAGAGGAGACTCCAGCGGCCGGGTCCTCAGTACCAGTAGGAGCTCCAGCGTCCGGGTCCACAGCACCAGCAGCAGCTCCACCGGCCGGGTCCTCAGCACCAGTAGTAGCTCCAACGCCCGGGTCCTCAGCAGCAGCAGCAGCGCCACCGCTCGGGTCCTCAGCTCCAGCAGCAGCTCCACCGTCCGAGTCCTCAGCACCAGCAGCAGCTCCACCGTCCGGGTCCTCAGCACCAGCAGCAGCGCCACCGCCCGGGTCCTCAGCTCCAGCAGCAGCTCCAACGTCCGAGTCCTCAGCACCAGCAGCAGCTCCACCAGGCGGGTCCGCAGCACCAGCAGCAGCTCCAACGTCCGGGTCCTCAGCACCAGCAGCAGCGCCACCCCCAGGGTCCGCAGCACCAGGAGCACCACTCCGAAGACTGCAGCGCCGTGTGTACCACTCGCGGATCTGCTGAATGGGGGGGAGCTCCTGGGTAGGAGGGGAAGTACCGGGACGAGCTCCAGCAGCACCTCTCCGGAGGCGGCAGTACTCGAGGTACCTCTCCTGCAGCTGCTGGGAGGAGAGGGCTCCTCCAGGTGTAGCACGCTCAGGCTCAGCACCCCCAGACTCAGCACCCCCAGACTCAGCACCCCCAGGCTCAGCACCTCCAGGCTCCACACCTCCAGGCTCCGCACCTCCTGGCTCAGCACCCCCAGGCTCCGCACCCCCAGACTCAGCACTCCCAGGCTCAGCACCCCCAGACGCAGCACCCCCAGGCTCAGCACCCCCAGACGCAGCACCCCCAGGCTCAGCACCCCTAGCAGGACGAGAGTCAACAGCTACCTCGACAGGCTCACCCGGGTCTACCTGGGACACACCTGAGGGAGCGGCACCCTGAGGGGGGAGGGGGTCTGGTACCTCAGCACCTGGAGCGAGGAAGAGAGGCGGGGGGGGGAGCGGGGCAGTGCGGTAGCGGGCGACTCGCGGGCGGCGGCTGCAAAGGCGCACGGGCGGCAGCGGCTTATGCGCACGGGCAGCAGCGCCGACAGCGCACGGGCGGCTGCAGCAGCGAGCGGTGCGCAAGCAGCAGCGGCAGCAGCGCACAGGTGGCAGCGGCGTCGGTGCACGGGCGGCAGCGGCGTCGGCGGACGGGCGGCTGCGGGCAACGGGCGTGCGGCAGCTGCGGCGGCGAGCTGCGGGCCTGCGGGGCCACGGCGGGGTGCGCGCGAGCGGGCGACGGGCGGCTGCAGCAGCAGGCGCGTCAGCGAGGCGCACGAGCAGCGCGCGGGCAGCGTGCGGGGCCGCGCGTAAAGAAAAACAGCCGCGCGCGTGCGGCTAGCGGGGCGCGCGCAGCGAAATC
This sequence comes from Closterium sp. Yama58-4, assembly GCA_947470075.1. NCBI lineage: Eukaryota > Viridiplantae > Streptophyta > Zygnematophyceae > Desmidiales > Closteriaceae > Closterium > Closterium sp. Yama58-4. Next base: position 231,065 of record CANIUD010000695.1, on the reverse strand, counting down.
GACCGCGCGCGGGCGGGTAGCGGGATGCGCGCGCTAAAAAAAAAGTCGAGTCGCGCGCGGGCGGCTGGCGGGCTGCGCGCGCGCGGTAGGTAGGAGGCGCACGAGGGCGCGTAGGCGCACGAGGCGCACAGTAGGTAGGTAGGTAACGGTGGGCCCTAAGAACGGTCCTAGCGAAGGACCTGCTCTGAAACCATGTCAGTAATAACGGACTGGAATGACTGTACTAACAGAAGGATGGATACAAATAGGAAACCCTAATCCAGTGTACCCCCTAAGGTATCACCCACTACTGCCTACAATCATATAAACATATAATGTTTGACAAAATGGCCTTCTTCCCAGGTGGCAGCTCACACAGCTCCCACGTCTCGTTCTCCAGCAGAGAATCATACTCCTCCTTCACACTCTGCTTCCATTTTTCAGCATCGGGCCCACTCAAGGCCTCGGTGAGCGTCTTGGGCTCAGGGACGGCTGCCCAGTAGCAGTGCGCTATCTCCTCCTCATCACACTGCTCAGCCACACTCCCAGCCCGTACCACCTTTGGCTTGCCAAAGCTCGGATAGGTCAGCCGGTTAGGAGGGCGCACATCCCTCCTAGGACGGTCAGCCGTACGTGCGGCACCTTGTGGAGCAATCTGCTGCTGCGGCTGCTGCTGCTGCTGCTGCTGCTGCTGCTCCTCCACCTCAGGTTCTCCCCCATCCTCAGTTACCCCAGAGATCTCCTCCCCAGAGACAGAAACTTGCACTTGCCTCGAAGGCCGCTGCACCTCATCGGCCTCAATGATCAGCGGTGTAGCAGGAAGCTTCTGCTGCTGCTGCTTCCACTCCTTGTAGTACAGGGACTCGAGGAACTTCACATCCCTCGACACAGTCAGCTGCTGGCTGGTCAAGTCCCATATCAGCCAGCCCTTGTGATCCTTTGCAAGCCCCAAGTGCACACCCCATCTCCCAGAAGCTTCCAGCTTTCCCCTCTTCTCCTTAGGCACATGAAACACCACCATGCAGCCGTAGGCTCTCAGCATGTTGACTGCAGGTGCACTCCCATACCACTTGGTGTAGGGGACCCACTGCTTGTCCCCCACAGTCGCCAGCACCCTGTTCTTCACAAGAGCGACCTGCCTCAGTGCAGTCACCCAAAACGGATCCGGCAGCCCTGCACGCCCAAGGAGAGTGCGAGCACCTTCCTGCAGGGTCCGGTTGAACCGCTCAGCCACGCCATTCTGCTGAGGGTTGTAGGGCACTGTGAGCTGATGCTGGATCCCCTTCTTCTTCAGCACCGCCTCAAAATCAGCTCCAATGAACTCTCCCCCATTGTCGGTGCGGATCACCTTCACCTTGTGTCCGCTCTCCCTTTGAGCTCTCGGCATCCACTCCTTAAGAACAGCCGCTGCCACCTCCCCCTTAGTCTTGAGAGGGTACACCCACACCGCACGCGTGTGGTCGTCCACAATGGTCAAGAAGTAGCGGCTGCCCGAGAGAGAAAGGGCCCTTGTGGGGCCCACCACATCCATGTGCACAAGCGCGAGTGGTGCCTTGGCTGGTCCCGTGCTGCTGCTGAAGGGAAACTTTGTGAACTTGGTCTCAAGGCATGTAGGGCAGCTCCCAATCTCCTTTGCTGCCCCCTTCACCTCCAATCCCTTCAAGCTCCCATCCTTCACTAACTTCTGCAGCATAGGGATGTTGATGTGACACAACCTCTCGTGCCACGTCTCCCAATCGGCCTCACCACTCCCAGACGAAGCCTTCGCCCACGCAGCTGTCGCATCCACACCAGCAAGCACCTCACCATGTGATTGCTGTGGCTGCTGCACCTTCTTGACTGCATCCAGGACCCCAGCAGTTGGTGCAGTCTCCTCTCCTCCCGCAGTTGCTTTAGCCGCTGCCGCTGCCGTTGCCGTTGCTGGTGGTTTCCCATTCCAAGGGATGATGGGCAGCTGCCATAAGTCCTTGATGCAGCTGCTCTTCTCCTCCAAATCCCACAGCAGCAACTTCCCAAGCTTTGCACGGCAGCTGGTTGGGCCGAACGTAACTTTGGCCTTGCTTTTCTGCAGTCGGCGCACAGAGAGGAGGTTAGCAGATAAACCTTCAACCAGCAGGACATTCCCAAGCCCCACAAGCTCCCCATTGGCTCCCATTACCTTAGCATTCCCAACACCAATCACAGGGAGCAAAGCACCTGAAGCAGCAGCCACAAATTTGATCTTCCCAGGGGGCTTTACCTCGTCAAGCAAATCTGCCCGTGGGGTCATGTGACTCGTGCAACCTGAATCAATTACCCAGTGAGTGAGGGGGTGCATCACAACCTTCCCAACCGAACCCACATCACTCCCACTCCCATTTACATCCTCAACCACGAGGAACATCCCAGGGGATGCTTTACCTTGTGCACCATCACCTTGTGCACCTGAACCTTGCACAGCGCCACCTCGTGCACGTTCACCACTCGGCGGCTTCATGCCTGGAGGCGCCCATCCCTCAGGCCGGCTGAAACACTTGAACCATGGGTGTCCAGCCTTCTTGCAGTACCAACATGCACCCTCCATTCGGGTGCTCCCCCTGCCACCAGAGCTCCCATGCCCCTCATTGAAGTCTCCATGGCCTCTTCCTCTGCCAAAGCCTCTCCCACGGCCTCGGCCTCTCCCACCCCCTCTTCCTCTGCTGCCTCCTGCAGCTCCATACCCCTCAGCAGTTTTGTTGGCAGCACCACCTCCTGTGTGGCGCCTGCGAAAGTCCTCCTGCAGGATCTGCTGCCGCAGCCACTCAGGCGTCCACTTGTCCTGCTGAACGTTGAGGGTGGGGATGAGGTTCTCCCACGAGTTGTCGAGCACCGAGATGATCTTGGTGCACTGCTGCATCTCCGACACCTTGCTGCCCGCCGCTGCCATCCTCGCATAGGTGTCCTTGATCTTGTCAAGGACCGGTTTCACATCGTCTCCCGGTCGCATGGAGAGGGCAGCCAGCTCCTTCTCCAACACAATCACCATCGGCAGCGTGTTGGGCTGAACCACGTCGCGTAAAAGCTTCCACGCCTTCGGTCCCGAGTCATCAAGCTCCACCAAATCCTTGATGTGCTGGAACATGTCGTTGTTGACCGATTGAAGGATGAGATCATACAGCACCGCGCTCTTCTCAATCCACCGATCGCGGGCATCTCCTTCCTCCGGCATCTTCTCTTCTCCCATTGCAATTTTCAGCAGCTTGTAGCGCTTGAAGACGCTCCTCATCCGCCCACTCCATTCCTCGTAGTTGGAGCCATCCAACGCCTCAATCTTGGATGGTGGCGGCTCACTCCTCTTTTCAGCTGCATCTCCACTCCCTTGACTCATCTCCTCTGCTCCCAATCAGAGGTTTCAGCTCCCCCTTTTGCTGTCCACACCGAAGTCTCAAACTATTTTCACAAGTGTCGGCGCCAACGAAATTTCGGCAGAGTTTCCCCTTAGCGGAAGTCACATGCAACCTCTAGAACACCACTTAGGCACGCCCACAGGCCATGGTGGGTCTAGGAGGGTCTTGAAATCTCAGTAGACTCTTCACAACGTCCTCAATCAGCTCTGATACCACTTGTTAGAGACTAAGGACGGAGTCTAGAACATTTAGGGGCCGAAATATCTCAAAATCGTTGGACCTAATCTCTGGACAGAAATGTCGACTTCACAAGAAACGCCTTCGACGAAAACTTAACCGTTGGAATTCTCTCAAACTCGAGTATGTTGTAGCCCTTGACCGTGGCTATCATTCCCAATTTGAATCGCATCCAAAGATGGAGTATAACTCGAGTTATGAATTTCGACGCACTAGGGGGTAAGCTGCCATAGAAACTTAACTCAATCACAAGAGTTCTCACAAGTTCCACAAAGAAGATTAGAGTAGCTAGAAACCAGGTGGGAGGGAAGAGGAGGACGAGAGGGAAGGTCCCAAGAGGGTCCCCAACCATGGAAACCCCATGCCACACAATTCCCTTCCCCATAGGCAACCCAACTTTGACATTTGTCACTTTCCCAACCTCCACAATCCACCTCACCCCAACTTGGCCACACTTGCCAACCTGGTTTGGCTTCTCCCAACCACATGGCAGCATCTACAGTAGGAGTTACGAATTTCCCAACCCCAAAAGTCTATACCCCTTATGGAGCAAACCCCACAACTTCCCATAGTCGCCACAACCGAATTTCAAGAGCATACGAACTTCAACCGTTCGTAACTTCCTCGTTCGTGCTCCGATTGAAGCAATCCTTGGCTCGTCGGAAAGCTCTTGAGCAGGGGAGTCATTTCAGATATCTGCTCAAGCAAGATCACATTCACACACACTCAGAAAATCCAAACCACACCAAACACAACATTCTTGCACACGCTCACACCACGCATGCAACGCACGAACATATGATGGGAGGCAGACAGACGTGAATGCGAATGATAGCATCACACAACAAAACACACTGATTACACTTACCAACAGCCACGTTTTTAGGTTAACCCTGATTTTGTAAGCCTATTTCGCTTGCTACCCTTTCTGCAAAAGTGTAGACCTACAAGGTAGGCTGATTTTGCTCGGGTGTTATGAATTTTAGCCTTGCTGGACAGGGAACAGAAAGAAATGCACTGAACCAAAATTTGACGGGCCATTGGAATCTGATTTTTGTGGCGCCTCCCTGCCCTTCCCAACCTCCCCTCTCCCAACCCAATTCCCTCTCTCTGCACCCCCCAATCCCCACCAGTTCGCCTCTCCCTTCCAACCTCAGCAGCCTCGTTCCCTTTGCCTCTTCCAGCCTCACCTCACCTCTCATTTCCTTAGACTCTCAGAGCCGCATTCCCCCCTTTTCATTCACCTCTCCTAGCCCCTTCGCCCCATTTCTCGCACATCTTCCAGCCACACTCACCGCATTTCGCTTTCTGCCCCCAGCCCCTATCCCCCCATTTCCCTCATCTCTCCTGGCCCCACTCCCCCATTTCCCTCAACCCTCCCTGCCCCTCCAGGGCTATTGTATCGTGGGGAGAGGGGTTTCCAGGTAGATGAGTTTTTTTTTTTTCTTTTTCTTTTTAATTACAGATTGTGATTCGATTGTGATTTGAATTTGCGAGCTGAATACTGAAGCAGACGAGCTATCAAAAATCGAGCTCCAAGACGATTACTCCCTTGCTCGGCCATGGTTCCTTTTACTTCAGAGGCTCTGGGGGCCTTACACAATTGACTTGTTTGCCTTATCGGCTAATGTGCTGCTCCCCCGATTCTGCTCTCTTGAGTACTGTAGCTCTGCGATCGAGCGAAATGCATTCTCCTTTGGTTGGGAGGGGGAAAACTTTTATGCATTCCCTCCACCCCCACTCATTCCAGCCGTTCTCGTCCATGCGCGCCGCTCCAAAACGTCACTCACCCTAGTGATCCCACAATGGCCGAGTGCCTTTTGGTGGCCATTGGTGCACCCTAATGGTTGGGCAGACGATGCCATCTCCACAGTTCGCTTGGCCATTGGGTCTGATTGTTTGTGCACCGGTAGTGACCATCATGCCTTTAGCGGCGCCGGTCTTCCAAACTCTCCCATGTATGCCCTCTGTTATACATTTGCTAATGATTAATATTCCTCGTTGCGCAGGTTCTGGACTTGGTCCATTACTCTTGGACCTCTTAACGCTTACGCTTAATCTGCGTGCTCAGTGTACCATTCGCACATACGAGCCTTACTGGCGGAACCATGCATTCTGTACTCAACACTCACTCCCATTCCTCCCTGGGAGTGACCTCACTGTCGCATTGTTCTTGCTTCACTCTGTTCACACCGGCGCCCCGATCTCAGCGATCAGATCCGCGTGTTCCGCGATCTCGTGGGCCCACTGGCTCATCGGCAAACCGTCCCCCCTTTGCGGGCCGCTTTCCTCCCAAGTGAAGGAGTACGCACAGTGTCATTGCATAGGGCCATCTAAAGTCAAAGAGCCCATCCCCCCTGCCAAGATTTACGATATTTGTGACATATACTTTGCGTCGTCGGACCCCGCAACGTTCCAACGAGGGTTGGTCCCCCTCCTGATGTTCACAGTGTTCCTGCACTTCTCCGATCTGGTCTCCCTCCAATGGCATCAGATTGAGTTTGATGCGGACTGCATGTGGTTGTTCATTGCCCGTTCGAAGACCGACCAGGCTGGCAGGGGCGTATGGCTCCCGGTGGCTGCTCCTCAGCTCGTCACTGTCCGATCGCGCGAGTCCAATAGTTTCTTTTCATCGCCGGTTATTCTAGGCATACCATTGGCCCTTTCATTCGGGTTTTTCAGCCCGGGGCCCGGGCGTCTCCGTCTGACCGTTCCCCTTCGTACGCCACCGTTCGGGGTTGGTGTCGCGAGAGCTTCTCTCGTGTCGGCCTCGACCCGAGTTTGCTCGGCACCCACTCTTTTCGAAAATCAGCAGCGACTGTGGCAGTTGATGTTGGAGTTCCTGATCACCTCTTCAAGGCTTTGGTTCGTTGGCGTAGCGATACGGCCAAGGAGATGTACATTACCCAGCTCGATCGCGAGCTTGTCAATGCATCTCGCATGCATGCTTCAAGACCTGCACCGACCCAGTCCGACCGATCGCTACTTGACGACCCTCAAACGCCGTCGTCACCGACCACCTCCTTGATTGTCTCGTCTTACCTATGACGACTGCACTGCACACTCCTCGGAAAGTCGTGTCACAATATGAGAATTTCTTTATATATATAAAAAAAAAATATCACAGATTGTGATTCGAATTGAAGAGGGGTGAGCTGTCCTTCATCTTCCGGCATGTCCTGGGGACCTGCCACCTAGTCCCATTTGCAACTTCAAACTCTTTGCTCCCACCCTCCACTCCCCTATTTCCTAAATCCACAAGCGCGCAATTCGTTTGTGTTCCGTGCATAAGTGTAATTATCCATATAGAGTGTGCTGTATATCTGAGATTTGAAATGCTATGACGATTGTACTGCACACTCCTCGGAAAGTCGTGTCACAAGCGAACAATATGTTGGGTGGGAAACAATTACCCTTACACAATCAGGGTACTTCTTCATTGTTATCATTTTACCCTGATTGTGACAGGGTGGAAAAGAAATCCTCCTGTCAGAAAGGGTGACGTTAGCACGGCACCCTGATTTGCAAGAGCGCCCTAAAACCAATTTTGGGCCCTGGTTCTTACTTAAAAGTAGAAGTGTGGAATTATAAGATACTACATCTGCCCTTTCGGTATTCCAAGGAAAGTGTATGCGGCTTGAATCAGGTTTTCTCTTATAAGCGCATGGGACAATTGAATGACATTATTTATGCTGATACAACCGAAGGATCAAGTGAACAGGATAAGCTAAATCTATGAGGAGACAATGGAGTCTCTGTAGTGACCTTGTTGTACAATGGTTGAAAGAGAACAAGATGGTTAAAGGACAGAAGTACAAGGAATTAAATAGCAAACTAGCTAGCCATGTACTCTGAGGGGTACATTCCCTTATTAACTGTATTGCATAGCTACAGTAACCACGACTATTGCCATTCTCGACAGTTACCATGTTGCAGCGAACAACTGTCGTGCGGTTACTGGCTGGTCGAGAGTCACGACCGTTGACTTCCTTCGGCGGTTGACCTTCGGGTGACCCTCGACCTTCCGCATGCTCTATATGAGCTATTGCGGTACTGGTACAGTGCCCGGTTTTGCTAACAGTTGATGAGTTAGTGGGATACCTTCGGGAATGCTTATAATAACCTTTCGGTTATTCCAACACTCCCCTTCATTCCTGAAGGTGGGCCACGTGGGATTTCTTGGTGATCCCGCAGAGGTCGGAGCAGTGCTGATACTGCTGGCGTGGCAATTTCTTTGTCAGGAAATCAGCTGCCATGTCACCGGTTGGGCAGTACGTGAGTTTGACTCTCCCCTTGTCGATTTCGTCCTTGACGAAGAAGTAGCGAAGTGCGATGTGCTTTTAGCGATTTGCGAAGCCGGGTTTGTTCGCGATCTTGATTGCACTCTGATTGTCGCAGAGTAACATGAAGTGCCCGTTCATCATCACTTTCACTTCTTGCAGGAGCTCCATTAGGTACAGTCCTTCGCGAACATCTGCGCTGGCGGCGATAAACTCGGCTTCAGCTGACGAAAAGGCGATGAGTTCCTGCTTCTGAGAATTCCAGAAGATGAGTCCAGCAGGTTGGAGTTGGAAAATGAATCCTGTGCGGGAGCGTCTGTTGTCAACATCCCCTGCGTGGTCAGCATCTATGCAGCCATGGAGCTGCAAGGTGGCGGTGAGGTTAGCTTCGTAGGTGAGCCCAACGTCAGGGGTTGAGATGAAGTACTGCAGTGCTCGGCGTAGATCCAGTAGATTCTCCCCTTCAGGTCGCTTCAGGTACTGTGCGAGCTGGCTTGCGACGTAGGAGAGATCGGGCCGGCACGTGACGGCGGCAAACAGGAGGCATCCGAGTTGCTGTTGGTAGAGCCGATGATCGTTGATGGAGAGAGGTGTGGTATCCGGTTCATGACTAGGAGGAGGAGTACGGTATGGAGTGGTGAGGTTGATTGGTGCGATGGCGAACCACTTTGCGAGTGTTTCGGCGTACTTGGCGGCGGAGAGGTGAATTTGAAGAAGCGGACTGAGTCACATTGAGTCCCAGGAACTGGGTGACGTTGTGATTGATCGTCACCTTGAGCTTCTTCTTGATGTCCGCTTCGAACTGGTCCAGCAGCTGCGTGTCATCGCTGGTGAAGAGGAGGTCGTCGACGTAAGTGACGAGGATAATCAATTTGCCGCGCAATTCCCGTCTGTACATCCCGAGGTCATGCGGCAGCTGGATAAAACCGAGTTCAATGAGAACGGAGTGGAGATACTGCTGCCACAGACGAGGTGCCTGTTTGATTCCATAAAGGCATATTTGGAGAAGACACACGGCGCCATCGTGCTCTTCGAAGGCATGCGGCTGCTCGACGAAGATGATGGCGTCAACAGGGGCGTAAAGGAAAGCGCTACCGATGTCGATTTGGCAGAGCGGCCGCTGCTTGACTGCTGCGATGCAGATGAGGATGCGCACCGAGGTGTGGCGCCCGACAGGTGCGTAAGTGAGAGTGAAGTCCACCAGGTGTGTTTGCTCGAAGCCGCGCACCACCCAACGTGCCTTGTATTTGTCAATGGACCCGTTCGCCAAGGTTTTGATGCGAGAGACCCACTTGCCGTTGAGAATTTTCCTCCCCTTCGCCGATGACCGAGGGACCAGCTTCTAGGTGCCACACCGTTTCAGCGACGCGACTTCAGCGGCCATGGCTGTGCTCCACTTCTCGCTGTCCGTGCCAGACAGAGCTTGGCGAACAGTTGTTGGTTCCTTGGGGGAGTCGTGGCGAACGGCGACGGCGAGACCGAGGATACGGAGGCCGGTTTCGTTGGTCTTTTCGTAGTGAAGACAATCGTAGTCGTGCAAGCTGGTAACTTCCACTACGTCGTCGTCACTTTCGTTGCCGAGGCGGAGGGGGTCTCGCGAGGTGTTGGGCTGTGGTAACTCTGCATCCGATGATCGGCGCGCCTCACTGTTGTAGTTATAGGCTTCGCAGGTTATGTCGTCGGGATCGAATTGATGTACATGGATGAATGTTGGAGTCCCGAGTGGGCTTGTAAGGGGTATGCTCGGGGCGGTATCCATAGGCGTGACATCGGTTGCGTCTGCATCCTCTGCCAGGTCAGCTTCGTCGTGTGACGTGGCGAAGCTACGGTGTCCTTCAAAAACCCTCTCCGGCGCCTTGTCAGCTTCCTGGTGATCTTTGAATAGTGGCAGGGTCAGCTTCTCGTAGAAGATGCAGTCACGTGATTTCGTCACTTCGTGTGTCGCGTAGTCCAGCACGATCCACGCCTTGTATTCTTTTTCAATCCCGAGGTGGATCCCCCATCGTGCCCGGTTAGTAAACTTTCCGGTCCTTGCCGTGTGGGGTCTGTACTGTATCATGCAGCCGAACACCCGAAGCAAACGCGTGTCCTCTTTTCTGCCCGTCCAAGCCCTGTAGGGTGATTTGTTGTGTTGATTGAGGCTTCGCGAGGACAGCAAGTTGTGCAGCCGAACAGCGTGGTTCATCGCAAACGGCCAATATTTGGTTGGGATGGCCGACTGCTTCATCAGGGCCCTCATCCGTGTAGCAAGGCTCCTGTTTGTCCGTTCTGCTACTCCTTGTTGCTCGTGAGCGTAGGGCAGGGACACCAGGTGCTCAATCCCCTTCTGCTTGAAGCGTTTCTTGAACTCCGCTGAGAAAAACTCCAAACCCCCGTCTGTTTGGTAGCTCTTCAGCTTCAGCCCGGATTGACGCTCAGCCCGCTTCATCCACGCCACGAACCACTCGAAAGCAAGAGAGCGACAGTCGGTGTTGATGGCCCAGACGTAGCGCGTACATGCGTCGATGAAGGTAAGCGTATATTGTTCGCCGTCGAGTCAATCGTGGCTGAGAATCATGAAGTCGCTGTAGACTTTGTCCAGCGGCTTGTATCGTTCGTATCCCGGAGGTAAATCCGGAAAAGGTTTGTGGGTGAGTGACGCTGTTGGGCAGACGGTGCAAGGTGGGTCAGCTGAGTCCGCGGTGAGGACGCCGTCTCGAGGCAGAAGAAGTGCACCGTCGACGAAGACTCCGGCCTTAAGCGAATTCTTAAGGGTGGCGTGCGAGGGGTGTCCGAGTCTCTGATGCCAAGTTTCAGGGTCCGCGCGGTAGCCGACAATCTTCTGATAGTATTTGTGTCGTGCTGACACGTCGTCCTGCTCCTTTCCAGGTCTCGTGTTGGTGACAACGTCGGCGTCAGCTGCGAAGGCTCGAACGGAGTTTCGTTCCAGGAGTGCGTTCGGGATTCCGACGATGTCATCACTATCGGCGGCATGGACCTGGTTGCCCATGACGAGGAGCTGCGGGAAGGAGGCTCGTTCTGGCCATTCAGAGGCAGGGAGTCCTTTCATTGGGACGCGGTAGTAGCTATATTCGTCACCGATGACTTCAATTTCTTGCGGCCCCTGCTTTGGTGACGGTGGTTCCTCCGTAGGTTCCGGTAATTCCGCTGCTTCTCCGGAAAATTCGTAAGTCGCTTCTTCTTCTGACTCCTCTGCTGTGGGTTATGATGTGTCAGGAGCGTATTGATCGGGAAGAGGAGGACCTCCCCAGCTGGTACCACGAGTTGCCCAGTATGGGTCGACCGCCGCTATTTCTGCGGGAGGGAGTCCCGTAGCTGCATCGTAGGTCCGCGGTCCCCATCCTTCTCTGGCTGGGGTTCCCCAGCCAGCACCAGCGGTTTCTTCTTCTTGTGATGCCGTGGCGGCGCCCCAACCGCTGGGGCCTGCTTCCTCTCCCGCTGAGACGGCACCCCAACCACTTGCGGCTGCTTCTTCTGGAGTCAGGATTTCTCCCCAAGGGCCGAGCGGAGGCTCGGGAGTGCCCCAACCTGTTCCAGTTGCCTCGCTTTCTCTAGTGATTGGTGTTGCAGGTGCTGACGCGCCGCTGTCTTCTTCCATTGTTGCAGGTCCAGTTTTCGCAAGATTGGAGGTCGAAGCGGTTGGAACAGTGCGCAGGTGCAGGAGGCCGTCGGAGGCGGGCCGTTCAAGGTCCATTTCGGTGGGATGGGACCATGTCGGCGGCTTCGTGGGAGTTGTTTTTAAAATCAGTGTGCGGTCAGAGTCGCCAGTGGTTCCTTGGGCTGAGAACTGCAGCACGAAGACTCCGTCATCGTCTACTGCCTCGCCGATTTAAGTGTTGTTGTAGAGTAGTTCGAAGGTTTTATACCGGCAGTTGCTGCGAATGTCAACTCCGCACCGCATGAGTTGTGCCGAGGAGAGCAGATTGTACTGTAGGTATGGGGCGACGAGTACGTCCCCGATGTGAATGGTAAACTTCGTGTCATCGGCTTCAAGGTAAATTTCACCAATGTCGTATGCCTCCATTTTGCAGTTGTTGGCGACGGTTTTCGCATGGTCGTCGCATGCATCTTGAGTTGGTGATGCACGCCGGGGATCCCACCATGTGTTGTCCGCAGCAGCTGTCAAGGTACCAAGTGTTGATGCTCTCGTGGCTCTGCCGTGCGATGTTGGCAATTCTTGGCGTGGCAACTCGGTCAAAGTCGCCAGTGTATGGTGAGAGGGCGAAGTACCTGTTTGCGGAGATGCTGGGAGGTGATTCCGGAGTTGGCGGAGGCAACTCAAAATCAGGTGGGATGTTAGATGGGTGATAAGTCCAGCTGTGGATGGTGGGATCGTTGTTTGGACTGGGCGTGATGGGGTTGATAGGCGCGTCTGACGGGTATGTGACGTTGTCGTAGTATCGTCCACCTCTACGACGGCGCGCCATGCAACTCATGATTGTCCCCTTGCCTTTGTCTTTCATCGTGATGTGAGCGGGAGTTTGGGAGGTGCTGGCGACGGAGGGAGGCAACACTGTGGAAGTCGCGGTAGGAGGCTTCGGCTGTGCCGAGGGTTGCTGACTGGAGGAGTTGCGCCTCTCGTCAGCGGCCTTTCGTTTGTAGCACTGATCGATGGAGTGGCCCGGCTTCTTGCAGTATTTGCAGAATGTTCCCTTCTTTCCGCGTTGCTCCCCTTGAGGTCCTCCGGCGTAGAAGACTACGCCGTTTGACATTCTTCTCATTGTACAGGTCAATCTCCTTTTGCTCGGAAAGGAGTGTGGCGCACAGGGCGGACTCCGATATCGTTGCTCGAGCGCGAAGCAGTGACTGGCATTGTCGCCAGTCGGGCCCGAGGCCTGAGATGACCATGGAGATAAACATGTCGTCGGGGACAGCTCCACCGCACTTCTTAACGTGGTCGCGCAGATTGCGGCACCGATTAACATACGGTCCCGCTTTCTCTCCTTGTTTCATTTTAACCGAAGTCAGTTGACTGAGCAGGCGACTCATTGTAACTGGATCTGTTGCCATGTACGAGTTGCGCAGGTGTTCCCAAGACGCTTGTGCGGGAGCCCACTCTGTTTTGTACGGACGAATGCCGAGATGTTCTTCGGGAGAGAGATTTTGAAGGAGAGCGGTGTACGTGAGAAGGGATTCGTGGTAGTATTGATGCTTCTCCTGGATGGTGCCTTCCGAAGGGAAGTGTAAGCTTCCGTCGTAGAACATCCAGATCTGGGCGGTTGTTGCGAGAAGCTCGAATTCAAAACTCCACGTGTAGAAATCCTTGCCGTCAAAGGGAATCGAGGTCTTCAGTTTTGAAGTCATAACAAACTTGGTTTGCATGGTAGCAATTGCTTCTGACTGTGCTCGTGATGGGTTGTCTTGTGCAGGAGCTGAACCTTGACGGTTATCGAAGGTGAAAGACCTCTCGGAGTTGACGCGGCGGTCTTCTCCAGGGAGAGGGAGTCCAGCAACTCCTCTTGCGTAGCTTGAGCCGTCGATGCTTGTGGCTTGATGGCTCTCAAGAGGGCTGATGCGAGCTACTCATTGCTCGACGACAGCGGCGCTGACGGAGGTCACCGCTGATGGCGCATTAGTTGTTGCTGGTGGTGGGTCCGGTGAGTCTGCAGTGGCTTTCCCTTCAGGAGCCATGATGATGCAGACCTTGTGATGTATTGAATAAGATTAGAAGGAGTCTGTTCTAGGTAGAACAGAGATTTGGCAGAGCTTATGATTCACTCTAGCTCTCATACCATGCTGATACAACCGAAGGATCAAGTGAACAGGATAAGTCTGCTAAATCTATGAGGAGACAATGGAGTCTTTGTAATGACCTTGTTGTACAATGGTTGAAAGAGAACAAGATGGTTAAAAGACAGAAATACAAGGAATTAAATAGCAAACTAGCTAGCCATGTACTCTAAGGGGTACATTCCCTTATTAACTGTATTGCATAACTACAGTAACCACGACTATTGCCATTCTCGACAGTTACCATGTTGCAGCGAACAACTGTCGTGCAGTTACTGGCTGGTCGAGAGTCACGACCGTTGACTTCCTTCGGCGGTTGACCTTCGGGTGACCCTCGACCTTCCGCATGCTCTATATGAGCTATTGCGGTACTGGTACAGTGCCCGGTTTTGCTAACAGTTGATGCGTTAGTGGGATACTATTAGAATCGTAGGTGTGGGGCCTAGGCTTAGTAGCCTAGGCCCACACTAGGAGGTAGGTGGGTGTGCTCTAGAACTAGGAGTTAGGGTTTACGAAGGAGAATTGGAACGAAGAATGAATGGTGACTAGCAAGCAGCAGAACACACAAATAGCAAACCCTAAGGGGTTGTACTCACTATTGAGCACCCCACTGCAGGCTAGACAAATAACATTCTGACACACCCCCATAGCCAAAGTGGGGTGTAATCAGCAGAGCACACAAAGCAGTACAAGCTCAGGGTGGATCACGACGTCACCACACATTCTGAGCACAAGTTCAAGAACCAATAGTTTATAAATTGTAAGCAGAGCTAGAGGCAGTCACAGAGGGCAAGTGAGGAGGAGGAGGGCTGGCGAGATGAGAGAAGAGTGGAGGCGACGACTGAAGCTGCAGACACACGGGCAACAGACGGCTCTGGTGCAACGCTGGTGGCTACCGGGAGGAGAAAGGCCCCGGAATACAGGAGTAACAGGCTCGGCGGCTGAACAGCAGCGGCAGGAGCAACGGACCCACGGGCGACAGGTGCAACCGGCTCTCTGAGCTACCGGGATTGAGCGCCCCGGAGTACAGGCGCTGTAGACGACACGACGGCGGTCTCCGCTCAACCTCCCCCAACAGTCCCACACCCCTCGACACACACCCCTTGGTCCACCCTTAGCTCCACTCCCATATCACCCCCCCTAGCGCCAGTCCCCTCGGCTCCCACACATCCACCCCCCTCAGCGGCAGCTGCAGCAGTGGGAGACGAAGGAGGAGGAAGGGACGACGCACACGAAGCACCCCCATACCCGTCACCCCCACACTCTCGAACAAAGGCGGGCAAACTCCAGGGGCGGCTGCTGCAGTGGCGGGCTGCTCCAGGGGCGGTTGCTGCAGTGACTGGCTGCTCCAGGGGCTGCTGCTGCAGGCTCGGCAGCGGCAACTGCTGCAGGTAGAGCGGCGGCTGCTGCTGTAGGCTCTGGCGGCGGCTGCTGCTGCAGGCTCTGGCGGCGGCTGCTGCTGCAGGCTCGGTGGCGGCAGCTGCTGCTGCAGGCCTGGCGGCGGCTGCTGCTGCAGGGCGGCGGCGGCTGCTGCTGCAGAGCGGCGGCGGCTGCTGCTGCTGGTAGAGCGGCGGCTGCTGCTGCAGGCTCTGACGGCGCCCCGCGGGTCCCGCAGGGGGCGTCGCGACGAGCAGGGGCGACGCCCCGCGGGTCCCGCACGGGCGTCGCGACGAGCAGGGGCGACGCCCCGCGGGTCCCGCACGGACGTCGCGACGAGCAGGGCGACGCTGCGCGGGTCCCGTACGGGCGTCGCGACGAGAAGGGGCAGCACCCAGGGGGCGCCGCGACGAGTAAGGGCGACGCCCCGCGGGTCCCGCACGGGCGTCGCGACGAGCAGCAGGGAGGGCAGCGCGCAGGCCCCCCCAAGGACGCTTCGACGGACGGGATAACCGCCGCGCGCCCCGAGCGCGCGGCGGGCAGAAGAAGCCGCCACGTGTTCGGAGCGCGTGGCGGGAAGAAAATGCAATGCCGCGCACCACGGGGCGCGCGGCGGATAGTACGACAGCGGAAGGAGTTGGTGGGCCCGATGAACTAGGCGGCAGGATCTCGCCGGCTCTAGATACCATGTTAGAATCGTAGGTGTGGGGCCTAGGCTTAGTAGCCTAGGCCCACACTAGGAGGTAGGTGGGTGTGCTCTAGAACTAGGAGTTAGGGTTTACGAAGGAGAATTGGAACGAAGAATGAATGGTGACTAGCAAGCAGCAGAACACACAAATAGCAAACCCTAAGGGGTTGTACTCACTATTGAGCACCCCACTGCAGGCTAGACAAATAACATTCTGACAGATACCTTCGGGAATGCTTATAATAACCTTTCGGTTATTCCAACAATTTACATTTCTCAAACTTGTTCCCTTCCCTGTCAATGATCTTAAGGCTTTTTTTGCCTAGCAATCTTGATATGAAATTTGAATTCAAAATTGTTTTCCTGCTTGATAGGTATGAGACTGAAGCTGCGGATTGGGTGGCGAGTTTCAAGCTTCATGGCCCTTGTGTAATAAAGTTATGTACTTAAGCCAATGAAACAAGCACATGCATAATTCATATAAATGTGAGTTGTTTTGACATGTTCCGTAGCCTGTACAGCGAAACCAATTCCGCCGAGCCTTGTAGCATGGGTGGCCTGGGGTTTGCTTGTCCTCGTTTCAAGCGTATGAGTACGTTAAAAGTTCTGTTACAAGCGTTAATCTGGTAACTGTGCCGAAAAAAAGAACGAACATGTGCAAAGTTGGACCTGCCTTTAGGACGCGTCACAATTGCAACACCGGGGAGGTTCGGGGACTGAACACCGAAAATGTGTGCAGCGCGTATGAAAATCGGTTTCCAATCTGCATGAGCAGTGTTAGGGTGCTTCTCCGAGCCAAGTGAGACACGACTGGGTTTGCAAGTGGGGGACCTCCACCAAGTGTACAGCCAGTTTCGAGAGCAGGTGCCGTGCTTCGCTGGCGCGTCGTTCACTTTCGCCTGGGTTGTGACGACGCGGTAACACAGCGCAGATGTCGCCCAACGACAGTTTGTGATGTCGCTCTGTTACCACTTCGAGAGTGGCCGACATTATGCGACGACGATCGATCGTGGCTGGCACCGGTGGCGCGATTTCGTTTCCCGCGCTGCCAATCGCACGATCGATATGGCATGTCGAGCGGGGCAATCTCGTCAAGCTGCAAGTTCACGTTATTCGCGTCATGGTTGTGCGAAATCAGGATACAAATTATTCGCCAACTGGCGAAGTCACTGTAGATGGCGAACACCGATCCCACACAGGATCGGTGTTGCAATTGTGACGCGTCCTTAGTTTTTACCTCCATGCCCTTTCCCGCAGGTTCTCGTGGTCGAATTCTTTCTCCTTCGCCATACTCTCTCCAGTCCGCCGTCCGTCTGAAATCGCCGTTGCTAGGGTGGTTTGGCGAACCACTCCCAACGCTTCGCGATGTCGAATTTCTCGGCGGCGCTGCGACTAACGGACCTGAACGACTTTATCGCACCGACGCAGGCATGCGTCGTCACCGCGCAGGGGCAGCGCGTGGGTGGGGGAGAGGTGAGACTGGAGGGAAGAAGGAGTGGGCTTGGTGATGGATCGATGAATTCATCGGCGCATGGGTGCATCATGGATAAGTTACCCCTCTCCTGTCCCGTTCGTCACCTTCTCCCGTCCTTCTCACGTCTTTCTCCCTCCCCCTCTTTCCCCCCCGGTCCCCCTATGCGCGGGCGCGCTGCAGGGTGTGGGCGCAGCGGGGGAGGTGCAGCTGCGGGGAACGGGCGGAGGGGGATTCGAGCAGGCGAGGCAAGGGCGCGAGGGCGAGGCGGTGAAGGTCACTCTGCACGACTGCCTCGCGTGCAGGTGTGTGGCGCCGCTGCTGCTTGTAGCTTCACGCTGCTTACACAGCCTTTGCGCTCGTCAGCTTGCCACCCTTGCGCTGCTCGCTCCATGCACCCCCCCAACTCTCACTCACACGCCGCTCCCTTCTTCCCCCCTCCCTTTCCCTCCCCGCGCGCCTCCCCTGCGCGGCATGGCAGCGGGTGCGTGACGACGGCGGAGACGGTGATGCTGGAGCAGCAGAGCGCGCACCACATGCTGCACCACCTGCCGCACCCACGCGCCCACGCGGACAGCGCAGGGCAAACAGGAGATGGAGGGAAAGGGCGCAAGGTGGTGGTGGTGTCGCTGTCACCGCAGTCGCGGGCGGCACTGGCAGCCCACTACAAGATCACTCCCCTGCAGGTGCGACTCGTGTAGGGGGGCGCGCATGCAGGTGTGGAGAAGACAGCGAGAGGGCGAGGAGAAAGTGCGAGGTCCGGTGGCTGCCGTAGGGGGCTGCGCACGCAGGTGTATCCACCTTGTGCCACTATTGCCCGCTCTCAGCACTTGCATGCTCGCCTCTTATCCTCCTCCTCGCACATCCATAAATATCTTTGCTGCTGTCGTTCCTGCACGGGCTGGGCGTGGCATCAGGTGGCAGCAGTGTTTGACACGAGTGCACAGCATGCCCCGCCCCACCTGCTCCCTCCCCCCCGGCAGGCCTTCCGCAAGCTGACATCGTTTCTGCATTCACTGGGCGTGGCGGCGGTGTTTGACACGAGTGCATCGAGGGACGTGGCGCTCATCGAGGCCTGCCACGAGTTTGTCTGCGTCTTCCGCCACCACGCTGCTGCCCATGCCACCACCGCCCTTGCCTCTGCCCCTGCGGGCAGCATGAACGGGTCTGTCAGTGACCAGGCCGCAGGAGCAACACCATCAGCATCATCAGACATGGTACCAGCTGCAGGTTCAGCAGCAACAAAAGAAGCAGCAGAAGCAGGAGGACGAGAGAGCGGTGCGGAGGCAGCACAAGAGTCTGGCCAGTCCGCCCCTCCCAATGCCACACCGCCGCCCATCCCCACTGACTCGCTGCCGCACCTGCCTGTGCTTGCCTCTGCTTGCCCCGGTATGCCTCGTGGCACATCCAGGCCAATAGCTAGTGTGTGCGTGCCCTATTGTAGAGACAGACACAAGGAAAAGGGGTGGGAATTGGGAATGTGTGTGCGGGGAAGATCAAGTGCACCGGAATGTGTGCACTTATGAATTTGCCCATTCCTTGCCCATGTGCATGAACCTGTGCATGTCCCTTTCCACGGCTTTGCCATCTCTTCCCATACGCAACGCATGTGCGTGCGTGCGGCCATGGGAGGCCAGGGTGGGTGTGCTACGCGGAGAAGGCCCATGGGGAGTACATCCTGCCGCACATGAGCCGAGTGAAGAGCGCCCAGCAGACCATGGGCGCGCTGCTCAAACGCTTCTACGCCGCAAGACTCAACACCACGTGAGTCGTGCGACCATGCCTCTCATGTCCCTCGCTGCAGCCGTGGGTGAGAGGGGCGACGAGCGGGGCAGTGAAACAGGAGGTATGCACACGGCATAGGCACACGGCACAGGCACACGGCACAGGCACACGGCATGGCATGGCACGCACAGGTGTACGCCATGTTGGATGCACCACAGTGACCCATGTTGGATGCACCACAGTGACCCAGAGTGCACTCACTCGCCCTTCTTCTTCTCTTCCGCTCGTCAAGCCATTCCCTTCTGCTCTCCGTCTTGCCTCACTCTTGCTGCTTGTTTCCCATTAACCCTTCCCCTCCCCTTTCTCCTTTCTCCCGCCTTTCCTCTTCTTCAGCCTTCGCGTCTTACCCTCCTCCCTTGGCTCTCTCCCCTCCCACTCTGCCATCTCCCGAGCTACGGCAAGAAGATGGAAGTGGCGATTAAACCCTGGACTTCAAACCCTTGAGTCCACTAGACAATTGGCTTCCTCCCCCCTCTACCCCACCAGCCCGGAGCAGCTGTACCACGTGGCAGTGATGCCGTGCTACGACAAGAAGCTTGAGGCCGCCAGGGACGACTTCCTGCTGCCCGGGGGGGCGCAGGCGAGTGCACAGGACAGGGGAGAGAATACTCGAGATGCAGAGGCTGGTGAGGAGCGGTTGACAGAGGTGGACTGTGTGCTGACATCAGGGGAGATCTTCGCTCTGCTGCAGGTGCGCTGTGAGGAGGGTGTTGGGATTTGTGCTTGCGTGTCTGACCTTTGTCTCGCTTGCATTGCTCCCATGCTGCCTGCTTTGCTCCCATGCTGCCTGCTTTGCTCCCATGCTGCCTGCTTTGCTCCCATGCTGCCTGCTTTGCTCCCATGCTGCCTGATTTGCTCCCATGCTGCCTGCTTAGCCCCCAGCGCCCACATGTTTCCCCTCATTCATGTGTGCCTTCACCCCCCTTGGTGCCCTCACCCCTGGGTGCATGACTGCCCACTTTGCGCGCATGTCTCTGCCGTGGTCCATGGGAGCAGGAGCAAGGAGTGGACTTCATGACTCTCGAAGAGCATCCTCTCGACTCCATGTATGCCACCATGCCATGCCATCATGCCATGCCGCCATGCCATGCCACCATGCAATGCCATCATGCCATGCCATGCCATGCCATGCCACCATGCCATGCCGCCATGCCATGCCACCTTGCCATGCCACCATGCCATGCTACCGTGCCATGCCACCATGCCATGCCATGCCATGCCATGCCACCATGCCATGCCATGCCACCATGCCCTGCAACCATGCCATGCAACCATGCCATGCCTCCATGCCATGCCACCATGCCATGCCATGCCATGCCATGCCATGCCATGCCACACCATGCCATGCCACACCATGCCATGCCATGCCATGCCATGCCACCATGCCATGCCATGCCATGCCATGCCACCATGCCATGCCACCTTGCCATGCCACCATGCCATGCTACCGTGCCATGCCACCATGCCATGCCGCCATGCCGTGCCACCATGCCATGCCACCATGCCGTGCTACCATGCCATGCCACCATGCCATGCCACCATGCCCTGCAACCATGCCATGCAACCATGCCATGCCACCATGCCATGCCACCATGCCATGTCACCTTGCCATGCAACCATGCCATGCCACACCATGCCATGCCATGCCATGCCATGCCACCATGCCATGCCATGCCATGCCATGCCACCATGCCATGCCATGCCACCATGCCATGCCACCATGCCACCACCGCTTGGTCCACCTGTTCTCATGCGTCTCCCTCTTCACCACCCCCAAGGCTCACCAACGTGGACGCCAGCGGGCATCTCTACGGCGTGGCGGGCGGCTCAGGCGGGTACGCAGAGGCCGTGCTGCGCTACGCAGCACTCGAGCTGTTGGGCGTGCACATGCCCCCGGGCCCCCTGGAGTGGCAGGCGGTGCGCAACGCAGACATGCGCGAGTGCAGCGTGGCGGTGGAGGGGCAGCCCGTGCTGCGCGTGGCGTGTGCGTACGGCTTCCGCAACATTCAGAACGTGCTGCGCCGCGCCAAGCAGGGCCGCTGCCCGTACCACTACGTGGAAGTCATGGCCTGCCCGGGAGGTGAGCGGGGAGGGGGGGTTGCTCAAGAAGGGGGGTAGCGGTGAGGGTGAGGGAGAGGGCAGAAGGTGACTTGCGAGTTCCATCAGAGGTCTCCCCGTATGGCTTGTGGCAGCCATGGTTTGCGCTGGAGGTAAGAGGGAGGGGTGGAGAACAGGGGGGAAGGGGGGGTGATTGGAAGTTGGGAGGGTGGGGTGAAGGCTAGAGGTGACACTTCAGGCGACTTAGAAATTGCCCGTACCACTATGTGGAGGTCATGACTTGCGCTGACGGTGAGGAGGTGAGTGGTGGAGAACAGGGGGGATGGAGGTTAAGGTGTTGAAGTGGGCTGTGATGAGAAGTCACACCATACCATTGTGTACAGGTCATGTCTTGCCCTGGTCTGGAGGTGAGGCACGGGGAGGGGGCTTCTCAGTGAGAATGGAGGTGCGGGAGAAACGGGAGCTGGGGGAGGGGCACAGGGGAGCTGGAGGTGCGGGAGCATAGGAATGCAGGTTGAGGGGAGAGTGTGCGAGGGGTTGAAGGGAAGGTAGTGGTCTTCATTTTCATTTTGTTCCCTTCACCACTTGATGCGGTTTGTTCCAACACACAGCTGTGTTTCTCATGGTGCAATGCTGTGTGCGTGGCATGGGGTGCACGGGGCGTGTGGGGTGCACGGGGCGTGTGGGGTGCACGGGGCGTGTGGGGTGCACGGGGCGTGTGGGGTGCACGGGGTGGCACTGCAGGGTGTCTGAATGGAGGGGGCCAGCGTCCACCGGAGCAGCGCAAGGCACAGCCAACGAGGAGCTACCTGCAGGACCTGGAGGCGCACTACATGGCGCAGGTGAGGACGCACTACACGGCGCAGGTGAGGGCGCACTGCATGGCGCTGGTGAGGACGCACTGCATGGTGCAGGTGAGGACGCACTGCTTGGCGCAGGTGAGGGCGCACTGCATGGCTCAGGTCACACACTGCTCCTCAATCTCTCTTGACCAAGCACATGTGACATGTGACATGCATATTCCCCGTCCCCTGGCCTTTGCTTCGAGTTCCACGTGCACATGTGCGTCTCATGGTCATTCTCATGACCCCTTTCCTCTCTATCTTCTCACCTCACTCACATTTCCTTGCACCCCCCTGCTGCACCCCACTGCACCCCCCCCCTGTCCGGCGTGTTCCCCCCTGCACCAACTTCTACTGTT
This sequence comes from Closterium sp. Yama58-4, assembly GCA_947470075.1. Classification (NCBI taxonomy): domain Eukaryota; kingdom Viridiplantae; phylum Streptophyta; class Zygnematophyceae; order Desmidiales; family Closteriaceae; genus Closterium; species Closterium sp. Yama58-4. The sequence goes on along the minus strand of CANIUD010000695.1, from coordinate 208,894 downwards.
TCAATTGCAGGTGGAAACACGCAGCCCATTCGCCAATCCGCTAGCCCAGCAGATCTACTCGCATTTCCTGGGCTCGCCGCTCTCGCCCTCCGCACAAGCTGTGCTGCACACCTCCTTCCATGCTCGCCCCAAAACGCTTGCTCTCTCTGCACCTACACTTGCTGCCAGCTGGTAGCGCATGCTTACAAATTGCGACCGTATTGGCAAATATCATTGAGGCAAGTTGTGCAAAATGTGTCATTGCTGTAGCGCATGCAAGCTCACATAGTCATAAAAAAGGATGTGAGGTAGCTCTGAGCGCTCCACACAACATGAACCCCAGCTTCGTCATTCCCTCTCACATGATCCTCAAAATGTTTGTTCCTGGATGTGTTACATTACATATTGCCGTTGCACCATCGCAGCACCAAAGCCACCTCCTCCACGCAATGCGCACCCACACGCACTCAACTCTTAGAAAGAGAACACAACGGAATGGATTGACTAGAAGGTGGGTGATACAAATAGCAACCCTAGAAAAGTTGTACCCTCTACAGTGCGTCTCATTACAGCCTATCATGATAATGTACGGTATAACATTTGACACACCCCCGGCTAAGTGAGGGGCTCTTAGTAACTGAGAACAGCGGAATGGCTTGCATTGATTGAGTTGGGGTACAAGTACCTAACCCTAATTGTTTGTACCCCATATAGTATGACCAGGGACGTCGCTAGCAGAATTTTTTTGTCTTGTCCTATATTTGAGGGCTAGTTTTTGATTTAATCTGATAATTCAGACATATGCACTTAGTGAAATCTGTTCATTCAGAAATGCTTTTCAGCTGTATCCGATCCACCAGAAACGGTTTCCATGTTCATCTGATACATCAGGAACACTTTCGGGTTTCGTCTGTTACCGAATCTTTCTACCCTTAGGCGTGATTCACGCGTGAGCAAGGCGTGGTGTGGGTGTTTAGCCGTGATTACCGGAATGTATGCATCATACATTCCGCCCCCTGTGCTCCCACGTGTTTCTTTCGCCACCACATCCACAAAATGCCGCTGCAACAGGCAAACAGTCAGGTTCTATGACGCACTCACGTGATGTCTGCGTCACGAATTGCCCACGCCGGATAGTTACTGTCGTACGTGGCCTGTCACAAGTGTGGGATTGGCTAGTTTAGAACAACAGTCATCAATCCAGCACCACAAACCCACAATTTCGGCGCCTGACGAAGGTTCAGGAAGCGCGGTTTGGGTTCACCACAGTCAAGTGGTGCCACCCACAGTTCTCGGGAGCAATGCGCGGTTCGTCAACAGGGCTCTGTGGTCGGGCGTTGGGGTTTCGGGGGGGTCTTTCGTCTCCAACCTTCTCTTACAAACGCCCTACCCAGCCATTTTCACCGCGATTACAGACGGTTCTCGCCCTAGTCACGTAAGTCCGCCCTCTCGCCATGGCGGACGACACGGAAGCTGCTGAATCACCCACCCCACGGCCCAAACCACCAGTCACGGGCCTAGATTTCCTACGCCGCTCCCAGCCAGCCGCCGTGTTAGGCGCGTCTTCGCCGACACGCGTTCCAACGTCTTCTTCCCCGAATCGGCAGGACGTCACTCCTGTTTCATGGCCTGCTGTTAATGCTAGACGGGCTTTCAGTAGCACACCGCCCGTCTCCCCTAGTACCTCTACACGGATTACACCTAATCCTAGATCGCAAGCGGCGCCTAGCACTTCACGTGGTACTGCCGTGCCCCGATTCCCCAAGGCAGGCCGATATACCCAGAGCACGCTGCGGATTGCTAAGACAGGGGTTCCTCACGTCCGCATCGTGTCACGCCCCACGCCAGCGCCTAGAGTTGAGGCTGCTGCAGCATCAGCAGCACCAGCAGCTCATCCCACAGGTGATCCTGGGCCTTCCAGGAGCACCATCCATGTCCCTGATCCAGACTCGCTTATGGAGAAGCTCCAAGAGCTGTCGAAGGAATATTGGCGCGACAAATTCAAGTGGCTGATTATCACGCAGAGGAAGGACGGGACGCTGTGCATGAAGTGCAGCATATGCATAGCTCACGGTCCAGCCCACTGGAAGTTCGGTAAGAACGGCGAAGGTGGCGTTGATATCCAGCGGCAAACGATGCGGAAGCACGCGCTCAGCCGGAAGCATCAGGACGTCGTCAATGCCCAGCTTCGCGCCGAAGGCAGTAAGGTTGACCAAAGGGGCATTGAGGAGTTCAAAAACGACGACAACGAGACGTCGCGGCTGAAACAATTGATGCTGGTCGTGCTATTTATCTGCAAATCCGATTCCCCCATCTCCCTGTTCGTTGATCTTGTTCGCCTGTTGGCCGAGCTTCAGACGCCGCACATCCCGGACAAGTCCATAGGGATATACCAGTCAGCGTGAGTGAAAAGTCCTTCTTGTTCTGTGTATTTATCGTCACTACGACTAATACCACCTTCACTGTGTTGTGCAGGTATGGCTTCCGTGAAATAACCGAAGCGCTCGTCACCAACCTGAAGCAGCAGCAGATGAGCCACATCCAGGCGTCTCCTTTCCTAGGAATTCAACTCGACGAGAGTACCGACCGGCGCAGAGGCAAGCATATGATCGTCTACCTGAGCTTCATTCGCGACGCCGAGGTCGTCACCGAGCTGTTTGGGCACCTGACAGTCGAGAAGTGCGACGCGTCGTCTCTGCTGACAGTACTTCTCGCCCATTTGGCCGTCACGGGCGTCGACATCATGAAATTGTCGGGCATCAGTACGGATGGCGCGAGCGTGATGCGGGGTTCACAGGCTGGAGTGGCGACCCAACTGAAACTGCGAGTCCCACACCTGGTGACGTGCCACTGCATCGCTCACAGGTGCGATGACAACATTTCTGTAACGGTGGTTTTTGTTTTTGTTGTCACACGTTTTGCATTGTTCAAACCGCTTGTTATTGCACACTTGCAGGGAGGCTCTCGCCGCGAAGGACGCGGCGGAGGCGGTGACCGACCTCAACATGGTCGACACGGTCGTGCGGAGCATCGCAGAGAACTTGGGGAGGAGCATCGTCTTGCACTCCCGGTTCATGGAGCTACAACACATCCTGCACGAGACGTCTCTGGAGGTGCAGGGGTTTAAAGACGTTCGATGGCTGGCGTGTGGCGATGCGATTCGGAGGCTCGTGGCAGTCCTACCGGCGGCGATAGTGGTGTTGTGGGAGCAAGACAAGAAGGCCTACAAGACAGTCTCGAGTTTCAAGTTCCACTTCTTCCTGTTTTTCCTGGCAGATTTGCTGAAAATGCTCAACGAGCTGAACCTCAAGTTTCAACGGCGCACGGTGAGCAGTTGAGAGGTCCGTGCTGATGTTTATGCACACGAGCGTGTCTGACTATTGCGTCTTGCCTTGTGCAGGTGGACATCACCCGGGTGGCATCAATGGTCCACAACACGTGCGACAAGCTGAAGCAGCGATACATCGAGCACGGCGTCAACTACGCTGAGGATAGTGAGTTGCTCACAGAGTTCATGGAGAAGCACGGAGCGTGGGACAAGCGGGAGGTGACGGTCGAAGGCATGGATGGGGAGGGAAGTCCCGTCAAGCACACTTTCAAGGGTCAGAAGTCCAAAGGGGACCTTGAATCTTGCATCACTGTAACCCGCCAGTTTGCGCAGGAAGTTGTGAAGCACCTCCTAAAGCGGATGGAGAGCCTAGACACCCTCACCGGAGCGAAGCTTTTCTTGCCTGACGCGTACCCCGAGGGAAGCGCGAAGAGAGACCGCCTCTGCGCATCCTGGTTCCAGTCTCTCCGCACGCTGTTCAGTGCGGAGAAGTGCGTACTTCCAGGTAATCTGTGCGTCTCTGTGGTGCATCTATGTTAGTCGCTCGGTGATATGTTACCGCCAATGACTTATCTCCCCGTCGCCCCCCCCCCTCTTGTACTTGCAATTGTGCGTGAGCAGGAGTGAGCTGGAAAAAGGCGGGACGAGAACTGGTGCCGTTCACCAAGATGATGGCCGCGCAGTACAAGGACCAGACCTTCCACGCCGGCCTCAAGCACATGTTGCGCAGTGAAGACTGGGAGACGAGCTACCCCAACATGGTCCGCATCTGGATCGCCCTCGCCGTGCTGCCGCTGAGCACCGTCGAGTGCGAGCGCGGCTTCTCGAGGCAAAACATCATCAAATCGTGGCTCCGCGGGAATCTTTGCAACACACGCCTGGTGGACCTGATGTCGGTGTCGCTCCTGCAGTACGAGCCGAACTGGGACGACGTGGTGGCTGCTTGGAGGGGGGCAAAGAAGAGGCGCCCTGCTAAGGAAGTGACGACCAAGAACACTCCAGAGAGAGCCCCAAAGCGGAAGGCCGAGAGAGGAACGTCAGCTACCGCCTCCAATGAAGACGAAGATGATGAGGATGTGGTCAGGCGGAGGACCTCTAAGAAGGGCAAGGCATGTGCAGCTCTAGCACTGTCGGACGACAGTGATGATGACAATGGGCTTGATGTCCGCGCCACTGTGGCGCTAGAGTCTGACACTGAGTAGAGTAGAGTAGAGTAGATGTAAATTGTATTGTAACACCTCGCCAGTAGTTACATAACTTCCTTGTGATGTGATAGTTCTTTTAGTATTGATGAGACTTCAGCTAATGCCAGTCATGTTGCAATCCTAATAATAATAATAAAAAACAGACAAGCATGTGCTTTAAGATCTGACACATCAGACAGAGATTTTCGAAAACCCTGATCCAGCAGACAGGGAAGCACTCGGCCTACTGATGAAGCAGACGGGCCCTTCGGGCCCGTCTGCTCCATCAGGCTGCCTCAAATCCTAGCGACGTCCCTGAGTATGACCCACTAAGGGCTATAACATTTGACACACCCCCATAGCCTAAGTGGGGAATGCCAAGTAACAGAACACAACCTAAGGTCACAAGACCAGTCACAAGCAAGCGAGAAAACAAAGCTCAGGGTGGATCTCAACGTCACCACACATTCTGAGCACAAACAAGGGGCCACAAGGCCAGTTCAAGAGTGTACAAGCTAATATATATATGGTACAAACAAGCAAGAGGCAAGAACTCACTACTGCAGTCTACTAGACCCAGTCTCAACAAGGCCTAACTGCAGACAAAACCGGCGGTGGTCACAAGGCTGAAGAGCCTTGGTGAAGATGTCTGCAGTGTTGGCCTCGGAGGCCACGAAGTCCAGACGTGCCTGTCCACGTCTCTGCAACTCTCGAAGGAGGAAGTACCTGACGTCGATATGCTTCACCCTGCTCTCCAGTCGAGGCTCACGACACAGGAGAATCATCGCCTTGTTGTCAGCAAACAAGGTCGGTGCAGAGCTCGGCCTCTCACCAAGGTCAGTGAGCAAGAAGGTCAACCAGCGTAGCTCCTGTGCAGCGAGGGCTCCAGCGTAGATCTCGGCCTCTGCGGTAGAAGTCGCAACAGAGGAGGACCGAGTAGACCTCCACGAAACAGCTCCAGAGCCCAGGCTGAAACAGTAACCCTGTGTAGACCTCTGTGACTCAACGTCGTCGGCGTAGGAGGAGTCGCAGTGACCGGTGAGTACAACTGGCTGTGTCCCTCCAAGTACAAGCCCCATGTCTGATGTCGCGCCGAGGTACTTCGCCACCCTCTTAGCTGCCGCCCAGTGAACAGGACGGTGTCTCCCTGTCGCAACAAAGCGAGAAAGGATGCTAAGAGGGAAGGCGAGGTCCGGGCGAGTGCACGTCATCAGGTACATGAGGCAGCCCACCAGCTCTGCGTAGGGACCACTGGGCTCGAACGGCTCGTCAGGAAAAGGCCCAGTGAGTCTGTGGTCTACAGCAAGAGGGGTGGGAGGAGGAGAGGAGTGCTGAAGCCCGAACCGCTGAAGGACCTGCTGCACCATGTGTGACTGAGTCAGAGTGATGGTGCGAGCGGCTCTGTCCCTGGAGATCTGCAGGCCAAGGTAGCGGCGCAGTTCCCCAAGGTCAGTGCAGGTGTGTCTCTTCTGCAGTTCGGACTTCACCTCCGCCAGTGCAACTGTGTCGGCTGTGGCAAAAACCAGGTCGTCAACGTAGACAAGAACAAGGTGTGCGCCCACGACGAACAAACAGCGACGGGTCGGCGGAAGACGGCTCAAACCCAAGGTCGGACAGAGTAGAGCGGAGAGTGTCGTGCCACTCACGTGGTGCCTGGCGGAGACCGTAGACCGGTCGTCTGAGGCTCCACTGGGTCCCAGGCGGGAAAGTGCCAGTGAAGCCCGGAGGACGACGCAGCCAGATCTCCTCGTGTAGGCTGCCCTGCAAGAAGGCAGTGGAGAAGTCGAGAGAGTGTAGCTCGTAGTCTCTCTGCGCTGCTACGTGCAGTAACACCCGAAGAGTGGTCATCTTCGGGGTGGGCGCAAAGGTCTGAAAGAAGTCAACTCCCTCACGCTGACTGAAACCTCTAGCCACGTAGCGTGCCTTGAAGACTGGAGGAGATCCCGGCGGCCGCTTCACCTTGAAGATCCACATGCCGTCAACAATGTTCGCCCCTGGGGGGGGAACCTCGTCAACGTAAGTGCCTGTGGACCTGTAGGAGGCCATCTCTGCGTCCATGGCAGCTCTCCACTGAGAGGCCCAAGGCCCTGACACTGCCTCAGCGTAAGTGCGAGGAGTAGGTATGTCAGGAGCGTCGGGGTCTCCCTCAGGAGCGAGCAGCATGGCACAGAGATGAGGTGAAGCGGCTGCCAGGAACTCTAGCTCAAACTGTCTATCCTCTAGGACGGCACAGCCAAGGGCAAACTCACCCCCGGCGGACAGAGGACGGACAGGAGGAGCCGCCACAACGCGAGTGGCGTAGTCAAGGCGACGCGTAGCAGTAAAGTCTGTGACAGCGGCAGTGAGGACCGCGACGGAGGAAGGAGAGGCACGAGGGTCTGTAACAAGAGAGGCGAGAACACGAGAGAGAGTGGGGCGGTACGTGCGGTAGTAGTCAGTGACCGGAGTGGACAGGGAGGCAGTGAGGGACGACTCAGGAGGACGAGGAAGAACAGACGGAGGAGAACGAGGAGGACTAGGACGAAACAACACGGTACGGAGGTCAGTGACAGGTGACGAGGGACGAGCACGAGGAGGACGAGAGGCCCAAGTGTGGGAGAGAGGAGTGGGAGACGGAGCGGGAGACGGAGGAGACTGAGAACGAGGGAACACAGCCGGAGCTGAGTCCGGAGGAGGAAACGTCGGACCGAACACAGGAGGAGAGGAGGAGGGGAGACCAAGGGCCCGAAGGCCAGTAACAGAGGCCGGAGGCTGCTCCGGCTGCTGCGGCGGCTGCTGCTGCTGCTGCTGCTGCTGCTGCTCCCGCTGCAACTCCAGCCTCTCACGCTCCACCCGCTGCTGAACCTCCAACCTCTCACGCTCCAAACGCTGCTGCTCCTCACGCTCAAGACGAAGACGGGTCTGGTGTCGAGTCAGGTAGGGGTGAGGAGGAGGAGTGGTGTCAGGAGACGAAGAAGAAGAACCGGCTCCGCCCTCGACAGCACCCGGCTGAGAACCCCCAGAGCGTGTACCCCCTGCGGCAGCACGACTAGCACCTGTAGGAGGTGGACCCGCACCCCCAGTCGGGGTGCCTCCAGTGGCACCAGCACCAGCCTCAGACTCTCCAGCTCCAGAAACACCACCAGCTCCAGCACCACCACCAGCTCCAGCACCCTCGGAACGAGCAACCGCGGCAGGTGCACGCTCAGCGCCAACGCCAACACCCCCAGAACGGGCGGCTCCTGTAGGTGCACGAACAGCTCCAACGCCAGCACCCCCAGAGCGAGCACCGCCAGAGCCCTCACCCCGAGCACCAACACCCTCAGAGTCCGCAGTGGCCGGTAAAGGAAGCGCTGACGGCTGCTGCGGAGGCTGTGAGGACGACTGTGGGGAAGGAGGAGAGACCTGGGGGGGTACCGAGGGGGGGGGAGTAGCGTGGGACACACCAGACGGAGCAGGACCAGGGGGGGGTACCGGAGGAGCAGGGGCGGGAGGAGGAGGAGGTGGAGCCAGGAAGAGGGGGGGGGGGGGGGGGGGAACCGGGAGACCTCGACAGGGGTACCTGACGTAGTAGGGGACGGACTCGTCGAAACGGACGTCACGAGAGTCAAAGAACCGGTGGGAGGGTGGGTGGTAAAAGGTGAAGTCAGAGGAGCCCTCTGGGAAACCAAGGAAGACACAGGGGACGGCGCGAGGCGAGATCTTGTCCGCAGAGGTGTCGCGGACAAGAGCCAAGCAGCCCCAGACACTAAACCTCGACGCAACACCAGGGGACCCTGTCCAAAGACTGGTCGGTGAAGCCCCTGGCCGAGAGACGCGAGGCCAGAGGTTCAGCTGGTGAGCGGCGTACCGAGCCGCGTAGGGCCACAGAAAATGGGGCGCGCGGGCGTGGATCATGGAGGTGCGGGCGATCTCCATGACCAGGCCTAAGCGGCGCTCAGCAACCCCATTCTGCTGTGGAGAGTCTGGGAGAGTCCAGGACTGTGTGTTGCCCTGCTCAGCACAGAAACTGGCGAGAATGCCGGAGCGAAACTCACCCCCACGGTCGGAGTGGAGACAACTGACACGACGACCACGAGTGCCCTCGGTGGCGAGGAGCCACCGGATCAGCGTAGAAGTCACGTCGGACTTCTTCGCCAAGGGCCAAGGCGGGAGGCGGGGCCCCAGACGTCTAAGTGGAGTGTCTGGAAGGGCTCGGTGGCCGGACGAAGGGAGGAGGAGTGGGGGGTGGCGCGAAGCCGACCCTGGACACAAGGACCACACGGAGGAGCTGGGGACGGCGGGAGTGGTGGGAGGACTCGGGGGAGGCCTAAGACAAGACGCTGACTGGACATGGCGCGCAGACGAGGAAGGGACGGGTGCCCCATCCGGTGGTGCCACAGAACAGTGGGGTGGGCAAGCGACCGACACGAGCACGACGCAGCAACTACACCTGACACAGCAACCTGACTGGACCCGGCTACCTGGTGGGACGGGGGAACCTGACGGGGGTCGGTGCGGAGGGTGTACAGACCAGAGCCCGGCTCCTGGCGGAAAGTGGCCAAGGGGGCGTACGTGTCACCGTCGACGCAGACTGCGGTGTCACCAGAAGGCTCAACCCAGACCCCGACGTGCTGTCTCGCCAGGGTGCCCACACCAACCAGGTTCCTAGAGAACGTAGGAACGTGGAGGCCGGTCAGGGAACCAGAAGGAGCAGCTGGGCACGGGAGTGTAGTGGCGTGAGTCGCAATGACCGGTCCCGAGGAGGGATCGGCCAGTGCTACAGGGACAGGTGCCGGTAGCGGAGAGAGAGTCGTGCAGTCGCGGAAGAAGCAGTGCGACGCTCCTGAGTCCAGTGTGAAGGAGAGAGACGCGTCCGCCGAGGGAGTACCTGTACTAGTAGCTAAACAAGATCCTACACTGGCACCTACTCTAGCAACAGGCAAGTACACGGATCCAGGAGCACTATAGTCAACATCAGCATACATGGCATAAGACCTAGCATCATCCATAGTCATATCAAAAACAGCAATGCCACGAGCAAGAAGCGTCCCCCAGCGTGGCGGCGGGGGAGCAGAGGGGCCGTGGTGGAAACGGTAGAGGTCGTCGAGACGACTGAAGCAGCGTGCAGCAGAGTGGTCGGGGCGGCCACAGTACGAGTCCCGTCGAGGACCCGTAAGGATCCAGTACTCACAGGGACCAACGTCGCGGCCGGCCGAGCGAGGTCCCCGACTGGAGGGGGGGGCACTGCGCCCAGTGCTCGGGGGACCCACAGACCTCCACTGCTGCTGAGGGCCCCACTGCTGCGGAGGCCCCCACTGCTGAGGCTGCTGCTGCGGTGGGCGCTGCTGCTGGCCCTGTCGCTGCTGCTGCGGTCCCTGCTGCTGCTGCTGTCCAAGCTGTGGCAGCTGCTGAGAAGTCGGCTGCTGCTGCTGCTGGAACCCCCCACCACCAGTGATAACTCCACCGTCGAGAGGAGGACCGTCAGGGCCCGAGCCACCCCCACTACCACTCCCACCACCCGCCCCACCGCCGCCACCACTACCCACACCACCCCCAGTACCCCCGCCCTTCCCTCCCTTCTTGCTAGCCTTGCCACGTTTCTGTCCGCCAGAGACAGAAACAGCCGCCGTCTCCTCAGAGGCAGAAGACGCGGGGATGGCAAGGGAGGCAGTGAAGGTGGGAAGCTGTGGTACCGCACACCCCTCAAAAAGACGAGGAGGAGGTGCTGAGGAGGCAGAGGCAACTGCGAGGAGGTTACTCTCGATCTTCGAGAGAGCGGTCTCAAGAAGATCGATGGTAAGCTCAGTGGGATGCTTCAGAAGAAGCGCGTCGCGGGCTGTGGCTAGGCGGTCAGGGAGGCGAGTGACTAGCCAGTGAATGGTGAGCCACATAGGGGGCGGGGCAAGGGCAAGCTGGTCCTCAGTGCAAGCAGCACGAAAGCGAGTGTCAAGGGAGCGCAGGTGGGCAGTGAGGTCAGAGACAGTCTCAAAGGAGGCGAGGTCAGGGTAGATAAAGGGGACGAGGAGGCGACTGAGTGAGGCAGAGGAGGGAGTGGAGTAGCGAGCAACAATAGCCTTATACAGATCTGCAGCAGACTCGACCTGAGTGAAGTGGACTGCCTCGGTCGGTGGGAGAAGGTCGGTCAGGGCGAGGCAGGCAGCGGCGTCACGAGACTCCCACACGTCGCGAGCAAGAAACTGGCGCTGGTACTCGGCCTCCTGCTCAGGAGTAGGCGACGGGGTGGTGGGCAGCGGCCTAGGCTGAGGAGGGGCGGTCTGAGTACCGGATGCGTGTGCGAACAGGTGCACGCCATCCTGCCGCTGGCTCTTAAGGTGGCGCTGCGCCTGCGTAAGCCACGTACTAAAATCAATCGGTCTCCCCTCAGGGTCGAATCGAAGTACTCGAGTGGTCGCCATAAGGGGCGAAAAACGAGAGAGCGCGGCTACCAGCCGCAGGAGGGTGAGACAGTCAGTGGCACGTGGGCAGGCACGCAGGCAAGGAGGCGAGGAGGCAGTGTAAGAGGCGCACAGGGGGGCAGCACGGCGCGCTGGCCGGTGGGCGGCGCGGCGCGCTGGCCGGCGGGCGACGCGGCGCGCAGGCGGTGCGCTGGTGTGGTGCGCTGGCGTGGCGCGCTGGCGTGGCGCGCTGGCGTGCGCGCTGGCGTGCGCGCTGGCGTGCGCGCTGGCGTGCGCGCTGGCGTGCGCGCTGGCGTGGCGCGCTGGCGTGCGCGCTGGCGTGGCGCGCTGGCGTGCGCGCTGGCGTGGCGCGCTGGCGTGCGCGCTGGCGTGCGCGCTGGCGTGCGCGCTGGCATGGGCGCTGGCGTGGCGCGCTGGCGTGCGCGCTGGCGTGCGCGCTGGCGTGGCGCGCTGGCGTGCGCGCTGGCGTGGCGCGCTGGCGTGCGCGCTGGCGTGCGCGCTGGCGTGCGCGCTGGCGTGGCGCGCTGGCGTGCGCGCTGGCGTGGCGCGCTGGCGTGCGCGCTGGCGTGCGCGCTGGCGTGGCGCGCTGGCGTGCGCGCTGGCGTGGCGCGCTGGCGTGCGCGCTGGCGTGGCGCGCTGGCGTGCGCGCTGGCGTGCGCGCTGGCGTGGCGCGCTGGCGGGCCTGCTGGCTAAGGCGCTAGCGGGCCAGCTGGCTAAGGCCTGGCGGGCCTGTCAAACATTATACATGTTGCATTTGTGTAGGCTGTAGTGGGTTAGCCTATAGGGGGGTCACAACATTAGGGTTTCATATTTGTACTCACAATCTTTGCTAGTTCATCATTCCAGTCCGTTATCACTGACATGGTTTCAGAGCAGGTCCTTCGCTAGGACCGTTCTTAGGGCCCACCACTATATACCTACCTACCTACCTACCTGCGCCTTAGAGCGCCTCGGTTCTTACGGCCCCTTAAGGCCTCGCGCCCTCGAGCGCCTTTCCCTACCGCGCGCGCGCGATCCGCTAGCTACTCGCGCGCGGGTCCTTTTTTTTTTTTCGCGCGCGCGGCTTTGTTTCTTACGCGCGCGGCCCGCTAGTTACGCGCGCGGCCCGTCGCCTGCTCGCGCACGCCCCGCAGGCCCGCAGCCCGCCGTCGCAGCGGCCGCCCGCCCGCAGCCGCCCGTCGCCTGCTCGCGCACGCCCCGCAGCCGCCCGTCGCCTGCTCGCACACGCCCCGCAGCCGCCCGTCGCCTGCTCGCGCACGCCCCGCAGGCCCGCAGCCCGCCGTCGCAGCGGCCGCCCGCCCGCAGCCGCCCGTCGCCTGCTCGCGCACGCCCCGCAGCCGCCCGTCGCCTGCTCGCACACGCCCCGCAGCCGCCCGTCGCCTGCTCGCGCACGCCCCGCTGCCCGCAACCGCTTGTACGCCGCTGCTTCCGCTGCTGCTTGCACGCCGCTGCCCGTGCGCCGCCGCTGCCCGTGCACTGCCGTTCCCCATGCGCCGCTGCCACCCGTGCGCTTCTGCAGCCGCCGCCCGCGAGGCACTCGATCTCACTGCTGTTTATTTTCTACCTACTACTACTGTTACTACTGCTACTACTGCTACTGCTACTGTCACTATGGCTAGTCCTCCCGTTCTAGCTTTCGATGCCGAGGGCCGTCCAGTGAAGTTCGAAACCTGGCTAGATGACCTGCACCTGTTCCTACAGCTCACTGCCAAGGAAGATATCTCACTGTACGACCACGCCCTAGGCCATGCCACTGCCCCTGACTCGTCTGCTGACAGCACTCTGCGTTCCCAGTGGCAGACCCGTGATGCGCACGCTCGCTTTGCTATTCGCAACTCCCTGCCGCTAGACGAGCGCGAGCACTTCGGCCAGTGCAAGACTGCTAAGGACCTCTACACAGCTGTAGTTGCCCGCTACTCCTCACCCGCTTCTGCCACGCTAGGCCGCCTCACTCTCCCCTACCTGTTCCCCGACCTAGCCTCCTTTCACACTGTCGCAGACCTCATCACCCACCTTAAGACTAGTGAGGCCCGCTTTCGCGCTGCTATGCCTGCCGAGTTTCTCACTAGCAACCCCCCCCCGCTCTGGATCACTCTCTACCACATCGTCACCCGCCTCCCTGACTCTCTGCGCGCTGTCAGGGACCACTTCCTCTCTCGCTCCCCCACTGAGCTCACTGTTGCCCTCCTCGAGAAGGAACTGCTTGCAGCTGAGGCGAGCATCGTCGCTGTAGGCACCTCTCGTGGCGACCCCCGCACCCCGTTCTTTGAGGGGTGTTCCCCTTCCCCCCTCCTCCCCTCTGTCGCCTCTGCTGCTGCTGTCGACCTTCTTGGTGCTGAGAAGGTCGGGACCGCGTCTGCTTCGAGCGGGCGCCGCAGGAACAAGGGGGGCAGGGGTGGGGGTGGCGGCGGAGGAGGTGGGGGTGGAGGCGGTGGGAGTGGAGGCGCGGCTGGGGAGACTAGTGGCGGCAGTGGGGGAGGAGACAGCAGCGGTGGGAGTGGTGGCGGAGGCGGCAGCGGAGGCGGAGGTGGTCGTGGCGGCGGCAGGGGTGGAGGTGGCCGGGGCGGCGGCGGTGGGGGTGGTGGTCGTGGAGGCACTGGCGGAGGGCAGAGTCAGCAGCCCGCCCCGACGCTTCAGGCCGCCCGTGAGTGGTATGCGCAGCGTGGCTTTACCTGCACGTACGTCATTCGCACAGGTGACCGCAGCGGCCAGCAGTGTGGGAGGCCGCACCCCACGCAGCGCTGCTTCGCGCGCCTTACCGACGCGTGGCGCACTCAGTTTCCTGCTGCCACTGAGCTGCCGCGCTGGGCTGATCTGGAAAAGAGGGGTGTTGATATTTGGGCTTTAGACTTTGATGCTATTCTCACTGCCATGTATGCGATGTCTATTAGTGGAGAGGGTGCTCAGTACTTGCGTGTTCCGCCCGACCCGGGCATTCAGGCCAGTCCGGCTGCCGCTCTAGGTGCTAGTGCGTCTGCTCCCACAGGTCCTGGTGAGGCTGCAGCCCTAGGTGCTAGTGCGTCCGTGCCCCCTGGTACTGAGTCGACTGCAGCACTGCACACCTTCACACTGGACTCAGGTGCTTCTCGCTCCTTCTTTCGTGACCGCACTGTCCTTGAGCCACTCGCTCGGCCAGTTGCCGCTCACCACGGTCTTCCCCTTGCGCGCCAAGGGTGACGTCCCTGATGTATTGATCCCCTGGATCCGCAGATCTCGTCTCCAGCTCAGTGAGCGTTTCCGCTCCGACTTCCCTGTCCTGCGTCTGCACTCTGACAGAGGTGGGGAGTTTACCTCTGGCCTCTTGGAGGCCTTCTGTCAGCAGGAGGGCATTGAGCAGTCGTTCACGCTTCCGGCCTCTCCACAGCAGAATGGGGTTGCTGAGCGCCGCATTGGTCTGGTCATGGAGGTCGCTCGTACCTCCTTGAGCCATGCGGCTGCCCCCAATTTTCTGTGGCCGTTTGCAGTCCGATACGCTGCGCATCAGCTCAACCTCTGGCCCCGTGTCTCCTTGCCCGAGACTTCTCCGACACTGCGTTGGACGGGAGAGGCTGGCGATGCGTCGCGTTTTCGGGTCTGGGGATCCCGAGCTTTTGTCCGCGACACGTCCGCGGACAAGCTCTCCCGTCGCGCTGTCCCCTGCGTCTTCCTTGGCTTTGTCCCGGACGCCCCTGGCTGGCAGTTCTACCACCCCACCTCGCGTCGTGTCCTGGCCTCTCAGGACGTCACTTTTGACGAGTCCGTCCCCTACTACCGCCTCTTCCCCTACCGCACTGCCCCGCTCCCCCCCCCGCCTCTCTTCCTCGCTCCAGGTGCTGAGGTACCAGACCCCCTCCCCCCTCAGGGTGCCGCTCCCTCAAGTGTGTCCCAGGTAGACCCGGGTGAGCCTGTCGAGGTAGCTGTTGACTCTCGTCCTGCTTGGGGTGCTGAGCCTGGGGGTGCTGCGTCTGGGGGTGCTGAGCCTGGGGGTGCTGCGTCTGGGGGTGCTGAGCCTGGGAGTGCTGAGTCTGGGGGTGCGGAGCCTGGGGGTGCTGAGCCAGGAGGTGCGGAGCCTGGAGGTGCGGAGCCTGGAGGTGCTGAGCCTGGGGGTGCTGAGTCTGGGGGTGCTGAGTCTGGGGGTGCTGAGCCTGAGCGTGCTACACCTGGAGGAGCCCTCTCCTCCCAGCAGCTGCAGGAGAGGTACCTCGAGTACTGTCGCCTCCGGAGAGGTGCTGCTGGAGCTCGTCCCGGTACTTCCCCTCCTACCCAGGAGCTCCCCCCCATTCAGCAGATCCGCGAGTGGTACACACGGCGCTGCAGTCTTCGGAGTGGTGCTCCTGGTGCTGCGGACCCTGGGGGTGGCGCTGCTGCTGGTGCTGAGGACCCGGACGTTGGAGCTACTGCTGGTGCTGCGGACCCGCCTGGTGGAGCTACTGCTGGTGCTGAGGACTCGGACGTTGGAGCTGCTGCTGGAGCTGAGGACCCGGGCGGTGGCGCTGCTGCTGGAGCTGAGGACCCGAGCGGTGGCGCTGCTGCTGCTGCTGAGGACCCGGGCGTTGGAGCTACTACTGGTGCTGAGGACCCGGCCGGTGGAGCTGCTGCTGGTGCTGTGGACCCGGACGCTGGAGCTCCTACGGGTACTAAGGACCCGGCCGCTGGAGTCTCCTCTGCTTCTGGAGACGCTACGCGGCCGCGACCGTACTTCGTACCGCTCCTTCAGCAGGTTCTTGGGCAGGCTCCTCCTCCTTGTCCTCCTCCCTCCGTAGAGTGTCCTCCGCCTGTCCAGCCGCAGTCACAGTTACCGCCTACCTCGCCTCTCCCTGCTCCCTCTCCTTACACTGGTCCCACAGGAGGTCTTACAGAGCATCGTGAGCCTGAGTCTCGTCCTGCGTCGCCTGTTCGTCCTGCTCGCACTGGTAGTCGTGTCCGTCGTGAGCGTCCTCCTCCTGTCCCAGGCACTCACTACATGACTCTGCGTCCCTCTACTGCTCCTCAGCGTATCCCTCTACCGTCTCCTCCTGCGTCCTCTTTGCCTGACGTTCCGGACCCTGAGTCTGACCGGTATCGTGCTGAGCACCCTACTGTCACGCGTCTCCTTGCTACTGTTGTCACTGACCCTACCTTTGAGTCCTCGACTGCGTCTGCTCTGGTCGCTGAGTTGGTTGACTTTGCTGCTGCCTGTCGTCTAGACTACGCTGCTAGCCTTGTTGCTGAGTCTGAGTCTGAGTCTGTCTGTCCTCCGTCCGTCGGGGGTGAGTGTGCTCTTGGCACGGACGTCCTTGAGGACAGACAGGAGGAGTTCCAGTGTCTTGCTGCTGCTTTGCCCCGTCTCGTGTCCTTGCTAGTTGCCCCTGAGGGAGACCCGGATGCACCAGACATCCCGACCCCGCGCACTTACGCAGAGGCGATCTCGGGTCCCTACTCCTCTCAGTGGCAGATAGCCATGGACGCCGAGATGGCTTCCTGGAAGTCCACACGCACCTACGTCGACGAGGTTCCCCCTCCTGGGGCGAACATCGTCAGTGGCATGTGGATTTTCGGGGTGAAGCGGCCGCCGGGTTCTCCGCCTGTCTTCAAGGCGCGTTACGTGGCTCGAGGCTTCAGTCAGCGAGAGGGAGTTGACTTCTTCCAGACCTTCTCCCCCACCCCGAAGATGACTACTCTTCGGGTGCTGCTGCACATAGCCGCTCACCGCGACTACGAGCTTCACTCACTTGACTTCAGCACTGCTTTCTTGCAGGGCAGCCTGCACGAGGAGATCTGGCTGCGCCGCCCACCTGGCTTCACTGGGTTGTTTCCTCCTGGTACCCAGTGGAGGCTTCAGCGGCCGGTCTACGGTCTCCGCCAGGCTCCGCGTGAGTGGCACGACACACTGAGGACTACACTTGCGGCTCTTGGGTTCGCGCCTTCTACAGCTGACCCGTCGCTGTTCCTGCGCACCGACACTTCGCTGCCGCCGTTCTACATCCTCGTGTACGTCGACGACTTGGTCTTTGCCACTGCTGACACTGCAGGACTCGCCTACGTGAAGTTGGAGCTGCAGAGGAGACACACGTGCACAGACCTGGGTGAGCTGACAAGCTATCTTGGCTTGCGGATCACCCGGGACAGAGCACGGCGCACCATCACCCTGACTCAGTCACACATGGTGCAGCAGGTTCTCCAGCGCTTCCGCTTCACGTACTCCTCGCCTCAGTCCACTCCTCTGCCTACCGGTCACTCGCTCTCAGCTCTGCCTTCGGATGAGTCCGTAGAGCCGAGTGGCCCGTATCCAGAGCTTGTGGGCTGCCTCATGTACCTGATGACCTGCACTCGACCTGACCTTGCATACCCTCTTAGCATCCTTGCACGCTATGTCGCTCCTGGCCGTCACAGGAAGGAGCACATGGATGCCGCTAAGAGGGTGTTGCGCTACTTATGCAGTACGTCGGGCATGGGGCTTGTGCTTGGAGGGCGAGACCGAGTTGTTCTCACAGGGCACTCAGACGCTTCTTGGGCAGACGACCAGGCCACTCAGCGGTCGTCTCAGGGTTACACCTTCAGCCTTGGCTCTGGCTCAGTTTCTTGGCGCTCTACACGCTCTTCTTCTGTTCTCGGCTCCAGTTGCGAGGCTGAGATCTACGCTACAGCCATGGCTGCCCAGGAGCTACGCTGGCTGACCTACCTGCTGACCGACCTCGGAGAGCGGCCTCGTTCTCCTCCAGTACTGTACGTCGACAACAAGGCTGCCATTGCCTTGTGTGAGGAGCACAGACTGGAGCACAGAACGAAACACATCGCCCTGCGGTACTTCCTTGCTCGTGAGCTGCAGCAGCGCGGTCAGCTTTGTATTCGCTACGTGGCCACTGAGGCCAACACTGCTGATGTGTTCACCAAGGCGCTTCAGCCTCGTGACCATCAGCGCTTCTGCACTCTACTAGGCCTTGTGCCTACTGGACCTCACTTGCTTACCTCTTGACTTTGCTTGTACTGTGATCTATATATATATCTATACCTGCATGTTTACTCTTGCTAGGTTGTGATCACTGTATCTCTTGCTCTGTTATAAACCTGCATGTGAACTGGTCTTGTGACCACTAGCTTGTGCTCGGAATTTGTGTGGAATCCTCGAGATCCACCCTGAGCTTGTTGTTGCCTTGCTTTGCCTTGACTGGTCTTGTGACCCCTAGGTCTCCCCCACTTTGCCTATGGGGGTGTGTCAAACATTATATGTTTATATGATTGTAGGCAGTAGTGGGTGATACCTTAGGGGGTACACTGGATTAGGGTTTCCTATTTGTATCCATCCTTCTGTTAGTACAGTCATTCCAGTCCGTTATTACTGACACATTTCTTCCAAGCTGATCTTCAGGCATAAGTACGGCCCTGATGGGGAGCTGACCCGCTACAAGTCGAGGCTTGTGGCTAAGGGGTTCCAGCAGACAAAGGGCAAGGACTTTGACGAGATCTTTGCTCCTGTGGGGAAAGGGACAACACTGAGAGTGTCATTGGCAATGGCTGCAAACCGCGGATGGAGGATCAAGCAGATGGACATCACCACTGCCTTCCTCAATGGGATCATTTTGGAGGAGCTGTACATGCTGCAACCTGAGGGGTTGGATGATGGGAGCGGCAGGGTGTGCAGGCTGAAGAAGGCCATCTATGGCCTGAAGCAGGCTCCTCGTGCGTGGTACCACAAGCTAGAGGAGACACTGCTGGCTGGGGGTTTTAAGAAGAGTGAATGTGACCACAGCTTGTTCCTGCTGCAAGAGAAGGAGCAGTTTCTCATGCTCCTGGTGTATGTGGACGACATCCTGCTTTTCTCCGAGTCGTCTGCAATGATTGAACGTGTGGAGGAGATGCTGGAGATGCAGTTCAAGTGTTCCAAGATGGGAGATGTGAAGTATTACCTGGGGATGCATGTGGAGAGGGACCTTGACAAGGGAGTGTTGAGGTTGCACCAGAGGAAGTATTGTGAGGGGCTGGCCGAGAAGTATGGGCTGCAAGATGGAGGGAAGCCAGCCACCCCACTACCTTCGGGGTTCACTGTGGAGCCCTGTGCTGATGAGGAGGTGGTGGGAGAAGGTGACAGGAAGCTGTTTCATTCTATGGTTGGGGCACTCAACTATGCGGCTAACCACACGCGGCCTGACATTGCCTTTGCTACATCCAGGCTTGCCAGTGTGGTTTCACGCCCCAGTCATGAGCAGCTGGAAGCGGCCAAGAGGTTTTTCTCCGCTATGTGAGCGCGACAGCGTCAGTGGGTTTGGAGTACAGTGCTGTGCGACAGAGGCTGCAGAGGGGTGCAGCTGATTTGAGCAAGGGGGAGATGCTCTTGACTTGCTACACCGACGCCAGCTTCAACTCTGTGAAGGCGGATGGCACCAGCATTGGAGGCTACGTGTGCCTCTTTGGAGGTGGTGCAGTGAGCTGGCGCAGCAAGAAGCAGAACGAGGTGGGGCTGTCCTCGTGTGAGACAGAGTACATGGCCCTGCATCATGGGGCAAAGGAGGTGGTGTGGCTCAGGCGTTTGTTGGAGGAAATCGGAGTGTGTCAGAGGGAGCCGACTGTGATATTCTGTGACAATGAGTCGACGGTGAAGCTTGCGAAGAATGCTTGTCTTCATGGCCTAACGAAGCACATCGCCCTGCGGTACTTCCTGGCTAGAGAGCTACAGCAGCGTAAGGCGCTTCAGCCTCGTGACCATCAGCGCTTCTGCACTCTACTAGGCCTTGTGCCTACTGGACCTCACTTACTTACCTCTTGACTTTGCTTGTACTGTGATCACTATATATATCTATACCTGCATGTTTACTCTTGCTAGGTTGTGATCACTGTATCTCTGACTCTGTTATAAACCTGCATGTGAACTGGTCTTGTGACCACTAGCTTGTGCTCGGAATTTGTGTGGAATCCTTGAGATCCACCCTGAGCTTGTTGTTGCCTTGCTTTGCCTTGACTGGTCTTGTGACCCCTAGGTCTCCCCCACTTTGCCTATGGGGGTGTGTCAAACATTATACATGTTGCATTTGTGTAGGCTGTAGTGGGTTAGCCTATAGGGGGGTCACAACATTAGGGTTTCATATTTGTACTCACAATCTTTGCTAGTTCATCATTCCAGTCCGTTATCACTGACAGGGCCTGCTGGGGAGGGGGGTGGGGAGAGCCTAGAGCGCTGGCTAGGGCGTTGTCCACGGCGGTAGCTAGGTCGTGGGCGAGGGCGCTGGCTAGGGACGGCATAGGACTAGGAACGGAGGTGACTAAGGCCTAGGAACAACGAACCTACTGCTGATACCATCTTAGTAACTGAGAACAGCGGAATGGCTTGCATTGATTGAGTTGGGGTACAAGTACCTAACCCTAATTGTTTGTACCCCATATAGTATGACCCACTAAGGGCAATAACATTTGACAGGGGCATCAAAGAAAATATGTTTACATATTTTATAATCGTTTGTAGTTGTAGTTTAGTTATTGCATCATGTTTGGTGGTGCACCTCATTGTGTTGCTATTTTCATATTTGTACTCCCAATTCTCATTAGTGAAGCCCTCTTTTTGGCTTGCACTTTCCTCTCGCTATCTTCCTAAGCCTAAACCCTAGGCTTTACTTAGCTTCCTACTTCAACATGCTATCAGAGCCGGTCCCTCCTAGGACCAGGCCCTCAGATTCATTTTTTGCCTGTCTGATTCGTCAGACTAGTACACAGTTTTAGTCTGAAACCCTCATAGTTGGTAATAAAAAAAGGCTGAAATTTCAGAGTGTCTTAGAAAAAAGTCTGAACATTCATAATCAATGTAATTAATGTTTCATCAGAAAGTGTAATCAAAATTTCAGCTGATACCGAGACATGCTAGACTATTTTCAGGAGAACATGTTCTGACAGGGCGAATTTTTGTGTCAGGGCGAATGTGTAATGTCAGGTGGAATTTCTTGGTGATTGGCCGAAATTGTTGTGCTCTGACAGCGCATTTCTGTTGTGTCAGGGCGATTTTGCTGTGATTAGGCGAGAATCTTGTGCTGTAAGGCGCGGATTTGCTGTTTCAATGCGATTTTTCGTTGATAGTGCGAATCTGCTGTAACCCGTGAAGTCCGAACCGAATCACCAGTCAAGAACGCAAGCAGAAAACAAAAATTCACAATCGTCTTCCATGATTGGTCAAACAATCGTCCCCAAAATCCTAGTGCCAAGGTACATCGAATCCTAGTTAGTACGCGTTTCTACTCCGAATGATCAGAGTACACTCTCGAAAAAAACTCAAAAACTTCAGAGTTAGCCAACCCAAAACTCTGAAAATTACAGAGTTGATGCCCTAAAAAGTCTGATTTTTACAGAGTTCACTGAAAAAAAAAATTCTGAAATATCAGAGTTTTTCATGCAAATCAGAGAAATTTCTCTGACTTCTGAGGGCCTGCCTAGGACCTAATTTTCATGGGCCCACCAAACCCGCCATCCTCCATGGCGGTTCTTCCGTCCTGCTGTCGCGGTTGCTACTGCTAGTAGCGTGATATTTGCAGATGCTGGCGCTGTTTTTGCTGCACCAGTCGCACTGAACCCGTCGCGCTGCCCCGTCGCCCCGTCGACCCTGCTGTCATAGCAACGAGCTGGGCGGCTCGCGCTGTCCCGTCGTCCTGTCTCCTCGTCACCCGCCTCGTGCCACCTGCCCCGTCCCGCGCTGCCCCGCCCCCTGTCCCGTTACAAGCAGCCGCAACCACGCACAGCCGCACGCAGCTGCGTACGGCCGCGTGAAGTCGCGAACAGCCGCGCGCAGCCGCGTACGGATGCGCGCAACTGCGCCGCTCCCCTGCCCCGCACTTGCTGCTCTTACGCCAGTGATAGGGGGGAGGGAGGGTGTGGGGGTGGCGCGTGGGTAACGCAGCTCCTGCCGCCGCCGTTCGCCTTTTCCTCCCTCTCACTGCTGCTCGTGCACCCGTGGGGGGAGGGTGAGGGGATGGCGACAGAGATCCTGCAAAGCCAGCAGCCGCCCCTCCTCTCTCTCTCACTGCCGCTCGTGCTATTGTGGGAGGGAGGGTAAGAGAGGGTGGCGGAAGTCAGCTAGGCATCTGCAGCTGCCGCCCGCTGCTACCGTAGCACCTCCTGCTGCCACCCCTGCCGTCACCTGCCTCTGCTTCTGCTGCCTGCTGCTGGGGCCTGCAGGTGCTGCCGTCGAGCTACTGCTGTCCTGCTGCACGTTGCAGCCACAGAGCCTGCTCTTCAGGAGACCTGTCGCCCCTACACCTGCTACTGCTTCTGCCTTGGTTGAGGGTGTGCTACAGCTGTATCTGCCACTTCTGCACCGGCTACTACTGCTCTTGCCTGCTTCTGCTTCTTCCGCTGCCCTCCTGCTGTACCCCGCCAGGGGGCGTTTTACACTTACTCCTGCAAACAATTATGGGGGCGTGCCAAAATATGTTCACATATTTTATACAATCGTTTGCAGTTGTAGTGTAGTTATTGCATTATGTTTGATGGTGCACCTCCTTGTGTTGTTGTCTTTCTATTTGTACTCCCAATTCTCATTAGTGAAGCCCTCTTTTTGGCTTGCACTTTCCTCTCGCTATCTTCCTAAGCCTAAACTCTAGGCTTTACTTAGCTTCCTATTTCAACAACGGTCACAAGACCAGTCAAGATAAGAAACAAGTCAAGCTCGGGGTGGATCTCAAGATCACCACCCACTCCGAGCACAAGCAAAATGGCCACAAGGCCAGTTCAAGAGTTCACAAATATATACAGATGCAACGACAAGCAGAACAAAGCTACTACAAGCGAGCACCAGTGTCAACAAGTCCTAACTGCACGCAGAACCTGTGGTGGTCACCAGGCATCAAGGCCTTGGTGAAGATGTCCGTAGTGTTGGCCTCTGAGGCCACAAAGTCGAGGCGCGCCTGGCCGCGTCGCTGCAGCTCTCGCAGGAGGAAGTACCTCACGCCAATGTGCTTCACCGCTCTCTAGTCAAGGCTCGCGACACAAGAGAATCATGACCTTGTTGTCAGCAAGCAAGGTCGGAGCAGAACGAGGCCACTCACCAAGGTCAGTGAGCAAGAAGGTCAACCAACGAAGCTCCTGCGCAGCCATAGCACCAGCGTAGATCTCTCCCTCGGCACTGAACGCAGCCACAGATGACGACCGTGTATACCTCCACGGCACAACTCCAGCTCCCAAACTGAAGCAGTAACCCTGGGTCGAGCGCTGAGTCTCCACGTCGTCAACGTACGAAGAGTCACAATGACCGGTCAGCACAACTGGCTCCTTCCCACCAAGCACAAGCCCCATGCCTGATGTAGTCGTTAGGTACTTCGTCACCCTCACAGCACCCGTCCAGTAAACAGGACAGTGCCTCCCAGTCGTAACAAAACGAGAGAGAACGCTGAGGGGAAAGGCGAGGTCTTGACGCGCACAAGTCATCAGGTACATGAGGCAGCCCACAAGCTCTGGGTAGGGACCACTAGGCTCGAAGGGCTCATCAGGAAAAGGGCTGGTGAGTCTGTAGTCTACAGCAAGAGGAGTGGGCTGTGTGGTGGAGTGCTGAAGCCCAAACCGCTGAAGGACCTGCTGCACCATGTGTGACTGTGAGAGTGTAATGGTGCAAGCGGCGGCTCTGTCCCTGGTGATCTGGAGGCCGAGGTAGCGCTGCAGTTCACCGAGGTCAGTGCACGTGTGTCTCTTCTGCAGTTCAGACTTCACCTCAGACAGAGCTGTCCTGTCAGCTGTAGAGAAGACCAAGTCGTTGATGTAGACCAGGATAAAGAACGGATTGGAGCCGACGGGTCGGCAAAGGTCACGAAGCGTGGAGCGAAGAGTGTCGTGCCACTCACGGGGCGACTGGCGGAAAGCGTAAACTGGTCGCCTCAGGCTCCACTGTGTCCCAGGTGGGAAGGTCCCCGTGAAGCCAGGAGGACGTCGCAGCCAATCTCCTCGTGCAGTCGTCCCTGAAGGAAAGCAGTGGAGAAGTCGAGGGAGTGCAGCTCGTAGTCTCGCTGTGCTGCTACGTGAAGTAACACCCCAAGAGTAGTCATCTTCAGGGTTGGGGCGAAGGTCTGAAAAAAGTCAACTCCCTCGCGCTGATTGAAGCCCCTCGCCACATAGCGCGCCTTGAATACCGGTGGTGATCCAGGCGGCCGCTTCACCTTGAAGAGCCACATGCCATCGACAACGTTCGCTCGGGGAGGTGGAACTGCGTCGACGTAAGTGCCTGTGGATCTCCAAGACGTCATCTATGAGTCCATGGCCGCTTTCCACTGAGAGGCCCATGGCCCTGACACTGCCTCGCAGTACGTGCGAGGAGCCGGTATGTCAAGGGCGTCGGAATCTCCCTTAGGGGAAAGCAGCATGGCACACAGAGAGGGGGAAGCGGCTGCCAAGAACTCCAGCTCAAACTGCCTGTCCTCTAGGACGTCACAGCCAAGGGCAAACTCACCCCCGGCGGACAGAGGACGGGGAGGAGCAGCCACCACGCGGGTGGCGTAGTCAAGGCGGCGGGTGGCGGCAAAGTCAGTGACAACAGCAGTAAGAGCTAAGACAGATAACGAAGAGGCACGAGGGTCCGTGACAAGAGAGGCAAGAATACGTGTGACAATAGGGCGAGTAGCACGGTAGTAGTCAGAGATAGGGGTAGAGGTGGAGGCTGTAAGAGACGACTCACGAGGCGACGGGAGGAGAGACACAGTGGGAGAACGTCAAGGACTAGAACGAAACAAGACAGAGCGGAGGTTGTAAGAAGGAGACGAGTGTGAGGATCGAGGATCGAGCTCAGAAAAGTGGGTTTGAATTGAATGAATCACCTGGGTACAACACGAGGCTATATGTAGGCTTGACACAAGGCCCAGTAACCAGGTGTTACGCGAAGGTTCCGAGGGTCGCGAAGCGTCCCGAACAGACCCTTCCCGAATTCGGTAGAAGGCAATTCGGTGGCAACCGAAAAGCCCAGAATTCGGTGTACGCAACCTAGCTCGGTGCTATAACTATAATAAAATATAGGAAAGCACCTAGCCTAGGAAATCAAGCAATTCATGCATGCATAAAATAAACCTATGCTAGAAATAGCATAATAAAGTAAAGGCAAGCAAGCATAGCTGGCATAAGTGTTAAACTCATACACTATAGTCTGTGTAGGCTGTAGTGGGGTAGCTAATATGGGGTACAACACTTTAGGGTTTGGTACTTGTACTCCTCATGCTTCTCAATGCAAACATTCTCGTTCCAATTTTCACATGGTATCAGAGCAGGTTCCCTCGTGGGAACTGTTCCTAGGGCCCACCGTTTTTTTTTCCTGCCCGGAGCGCACTCAGCCCCTGCCCGAGTCGCGCTACCCTCTCACGGCCCCTAGTGGCCCCGTCGCGCCGCCCTTGCGGCCCCTTCGCGCCGCCCTCGCGGCCCCTTCTTGCCGCCCTCGCGGCCCCGTCGCCCCACCCTCGCGGCCCCGGCGCCGCTCTTACCGGCCCCGGCGCCGCTCTTACCGGCCCCGGCGCCGCCGCTGCTGGCCCCGTCGCCCTACCATCGCGACCCCGCGGCCCCACACTCGCGGCCCCTGCGCCCCCCCCCCCTCGCGGCTTCGTCGCAGCCGCCCGCGACCCCACCACCGCCCCTCGCGGCCCCGTCGCCACACCCGTGCGACCCCGGCGCCGCCCTTCGCGGCGCCGTCGCCACACCTCCGCGGCCCGGTCGCCACCCTTCGTGGCCCCGCCGCCGCCCTTCAGCGGCCCTGCCGCCGTCCCTTCAGCGGCCCTGCCGCCCTTCACAGCCCCGCCGTCACCATCGAGCCGCCGAGCCGCCGACGCCGCCGAGCCGCCGTTGCCGCCGAGCTACCGAGCCGCCGAGCCGCCATTGCCGCCGAGCAGCAGTTGCCGCCGAGCTGCCGAGCCGCCGAGCCTCTGTTGCCGCCGAGCAGCCGTTGCCACCATTGCCGCCGAGCTGCCGAGCCGCCGAGCCGCCGTTACTGCCGTCGCGGCCCTGTTCCTGCCGGCGAGCCTCGGTCCTTCTCGCCTGCCCGGTAAGAGCAGCGCCTCCACCACTGCACTGCCCTTGCCTGCTGCTCGCGCTGCTAGTCTACTGCTGTCATGGCTACCCCTAGTGTCCTCACTTTTGATGCTGAGGGTCGGGCCATTGACTTTGACGTCTGGGTAGATGACCTGCAGCTTTTCCTGCTGAGCGATAGGGCAGACGGTCTCTCCCTCTTTGACCTCACTTCTGGTGCCTCTCCTGCACCTGCTGCTGATGCTGACGCCACTGTTCGCTCACAGTGGGCCACGCGCGATGCTGCTGCTCGCCTTGCTGTGCGCCGCCACTTGCCGACCGCTGAGCGTGCGCACTTTAGCCAGTACAAGAGTGCTAAGACCTTGTACGACGCTGTAGTTGCACGCTACTCTTCCCCTGCCACTGCTGCGCTTAGCCGCCTCATCCTACCGTACCTCTTCCCTGACCTCGCCGCTTTTCCCACTGTCGCTGACCTCATTACGCACCTTCGCACTAGTGACACTCGCTACCGCGCTGCGCTTCCTGCTGAGTTCTGCGCCAAGAACCCCCCCCCCATGTACATCACCCTCTACTACATAGTCACCCGGCTCCCTGACACCCTTCGCCCGGTTAGGGACCACTTCCTCTCTGTTTGCCCCACCACCCTCACCGTTGCCCTCCTCGAGGAGCGCCTTCTAGCGGCAGAGAAGAGCATAGTCGCTGTAGGAGCCTCTCGTGGTGACCCTCGTACCCCTGTCTTTGAGGGGTGCTCCCCCTCTCCCCTCCTGCCCTCTGTTGCCTCTGCTGCTGCGGCCGACCTCGTTGGTCTTGAGTCGGTCGCTGCGGCGTCTGCCCCTAGCGGGAGACGCCGCCCTGGCAAGGGCAAGGGGGGCAAGGGTGCTGGAGGAGCTGGCGGGGGCGGTGGAGGCGGAGGTGGAGGTGGTGGAGGGGGTGGGGGTGGCGGTGGGGGTGGTGGCGGGGGTGGGGGCGTCAGTGGCGTCAGTGGAGGCGGAGGCGGAGGCGGCGGTGGCGGTGGGAGCGGAGGTGGCGGAGGTGGCGGTAGTGGAGGAGGTAGCGGCGGAGGAGGTGGAGCTGGTCGGGGTGGCGCTGCACAGAGGGTTGGCTCCGGTGGTGGTCAGCGCCAGCAGCAGCAGCAGCGCGCTCGTGAGATCCCCCCCCCTCAGCAGCTTCGTGAGTGGTACGCTGCACGTCAGCGGGGTGGGGGTACTGGTCCGTGCACCTACGTTCTCCGTACCGGCGACCGCGCGGGTGAGCAGTGTGGGGGTGCGCACTCCACCCAGCGTTGCTTTGGCCGCCTGACGGACGCTTGGCGTCTCCAGTTCCCTGACGCCACTGAGATCCCTCGCTGGGGTGAGCTGTCTAGGGCGGGGGTTCCTATCTTTGATCTTGATTATGATGCTATTCTTGCTGCCATGTATGCTGTGACTATTAGTGATGAGGGTGACTGTTACCGGTGTTTTCCGCCTGACCCAGGCATAGAGGCTGCTGCGCTAGGTGCTTGTGAGGCTGCTGCTCTAGGTGCCAGTGCGTCTGCCGCCCCAGGTGCCGGTGAGTCTGCGCTCTCAGGTACTGCGTCGTCTCCGGACACCCACACCTTCACCCTTGACTCGGGTGCTTCCCGCTCCTTCTTTCGAGACTGCACCACTCTCACGCCACTCAGTCGGCCCGTTGCAGTCTCCCTGGCGGACCCCTCTGGGGGTCCTGTCCTTGCCCACTACTCCACTGTCCTACCGTGTCCAGCGGTCCCGTCTGGCTCCCTGTCGGGTCTTTACCTCCCCTCGTTCTCTACGAACTTGGTGGCGGGTGCTGACCTACAGGATGGGGGAGTTGACCAGTTCACCCCTGCTCGTCAGCGGGTGACTCACTGCACGTGTGCAGACACGGGCCGACACTTGGCCACGTTTACCCGTCGGCCGGGGTCGAGCCTGTACACACTGACTACTGAGTCTCCTCCAGTCACTGAGTCTGCTCAGGTAGCAGCGTCGGGTCGAGTGTTTGCTGCGGCGTCCAGGTCTGGTCCTGAGTCTGCCCCCTGCTCGTGTCGTCTCCTGTCCCACCGGACTCTCCTCTGGCACCACCGCCTTGGTCACCCCTCCCTGCCTCGTCTTCGAGGCATGGCTTCCCGTCTTCTTGTCTCTGGCCTCCCCCGGTCCCTCCCTCCCCTTCCTCCGGGGCCTGCCCCCACCTGCGTTCCCTGCGTCGAGGGGCGGCAGCGCGCTGCCCCTCACTCCTCCGAGTTTCCTCCGACCGAGGCTCCGCTGCAGACGCTTCACATGGACGTGTGGGGCCCAGCCCGCGTCCGTGGACAGGGTCACGAGCGTTACTTCCTGCTGGTGGTTGACGACTACTCGCGTTACACCACAGTCTTCCCCTTGCGCAGCAAGGGTGACGTCACTGAGGTGTTGATCGCCTGGATCCGCGCAGCTCGTCTCCAGCTCAGGGAGAGTTTCGGCTCGGACTTTCCTGTTCTGCGTCTGCACTCCGACAGAGGCGGAGAGTTCTCCTCTGACCTTCTGCGGGCCTTCTGTCGTGCACGAGGCATCCGCCAGACCTTCACGCTTCCGGACTCTCCACAGCAAAATGGGATTGCTGAGCGCCGCATTGGCATGATCATGGACGTCGCTCGTACGTCCATGGTCCATGCGGCTGCCCCCCATTTTCTGTGGCCGTTTGCGGTTCGGTACGCGGCGCATCAGATCAACCTTCACCCCCGGGTCTCCAGGCCGGAGACCTCCCCTGCTTTACTGTGGACGGGGAAGGTTGGCGATGCGTCTGCGTTCCGTGTCTGGGGATCTCGGGCGTTTGTCCGCGACTTGTCTGCGGACAAGCTGTCCCCTCGTGCTGTTCCCTGCGTCTTCCTTGGCTTCCCTCCTGACGCGCCAGGCTGGCAGTTCTACCACCCCACCTCGCGCCGTGTTCTGTCCTCCCAGGACGTCACCTTTGACGAGTCGGTTCCCTACTACCGTCTCTTCCCCTACCGCACTGCGTCCCTCCCTCCCCCGCCGCTCTTCCTTACGCCAGGTCCCCCTCCGGTAGACCCCCTCCCCCCTCAGGGTCCTGCTCCCTCAGGTGTGTCCCAGGTAGATGCAGTCGAGCCTGTCGAGGTAGCTGTTGACTCTGGTACTGCTGGGGGTGCTGAGCCTGGGGGTGCTGGGTCTGGGGGTGCTGCGCCTGGGGGTGCTGAGCTTGCGGGTACTGCGCTTGGGGGTGCTGAGCCTGGGGGTGCTGCGCCTGGGGGTGCTGAGCCTGGGGGTGCTACGTCTGGGGGTGCTGAGCCTGGGGGTGCTGCGCCTGGGGGTGCTGAGCCTGGGGGTGCTACGCCTGGGGGTGCTGAGCCTGGGGGTGCTGTGTCTCGGAGTACGGAGCCTGAGGGTGCTGGGCCTGCTCGTGAGGCGTCTGGCAGTGCTGGGCCTGGCGGTGCTTCGGGTGCTTCGTCCCGGCGGGAGCTACTCTCTCCACAGGAGCTGCGTGAGTGGTTCGCCCGGCGCTGGCGGCGTGCTGCTGGAGCTGGTGGTGCTGCGGACGCTGGAGGTTCTGCTGCTGCTGAGGGTGCTGGTGCAGAGGGTCCCAGAGGTGCTCGTACAGGGTGTACTGGAGCTGCTGGGCCTACGGGTGCTCCTCCTGCTGGAGCTGGTGGTGCTACTGGTGCTACTAGCGTTGGCACTGCTGGTGCTCGGAGCTGGAGCTGCTGCGTCTTCAGGTGGTTTGACTGGAGCTGGAGCTACTGGGGGTGTTGGCGCTGGGGGTGCTCCTGGCGCTGGTGCTGCTGAGGGTGCTGGAGTTGGAGCTGCTGGAGCTGGGGGTCCTCCTGGTGCTAGTGCTCCCGTTGGGAGTGCTGGTGCTGTTCCTGCTCGCCCTGGTGGCGCTGCGCGGCCACGGCCGTACTTCGTTCCGCTCCTTGAGCAGGTTCTTGGTCTTCTGTCCTCTCTTGGTCCGCTTCCTTCTCCTTCTCCCTACACTGGTCCTACTGGAGGTCTTGCTGAGCGTCGTGAGCCTGCGTCTCGCCCTGCGTCGCCTGTCCGTGCAGCTCGCCCTAGTGGTCGTGGTTCGCGTCAGCGTCCTCCCCCTGTCCCCGGCACGCACCGGATGTCTCTGCGTCCTTCCACTGCTCCGCTGCGTGCCCCTTTGCCCTCTCCTCCCGCGTCCTCTCTTCCTGAGCTTCCTGACCCTGAGTCGGACTCCCTTCGTGCTGCGCGTCCTACTGTCACGCGTCTCCTTGCTACTGTCGTCACTGACCCTTCCTTTGAGTCTACTGCTGCGTCTGCACTTGTTGCTGAGCTTGTCGACTTCGCTGCTCGCTGTCGCCTAGACTACGCTGCCAGTCTCGTCGCTGAGTCTGAGTCTGTCTGTCCTCCGTCCGTCGGGGGTGAGTGTGCTCTTGGCACGGACGTCCTTGAGGACAGGCAGGAGGAGTTCCAGTGCTTGGCTGCTGCTTCACCTCATCTCGTGTCCATGCTGCTTGCCCCTTAGGGAGACCCGGATGCACTTGACATCCCGACTCCGCGCTCTTACGCGGAGGCGATAGAGGGTCCCTACTCCTCTCAGTGGCAGGCAGCCATGGACGCAGAGATGGCTTCCTGGAAGTCCACAGGCACCTACGTTGACGAGGTTCCCCCGCCTGGGGCGAACATCGTCAGTGGCATGTGAATTTTCAGGGTGAAGCGGCCGCCGGGTTCTCCGCCTGTCTTCAAGGCGCGTTACGTGGCTCGTGGCTTCAGTCAGCGGCAGGGAGTTGACTACTTTCAGACCTTCTCTCCCACCCCGAAGATGACCACTCTTCAGGTACTGCTGCACATAGCCGCTCACCGAGACTACGAGCTGCACTCTCTTGACTTCAGCACTGCTTTCTTGCAGGGCAGCCTGCACGAGGAGATCTGGCTGCGCCGCCCACCTGGCTTCACTGGGACTTTTCCTCCTGGCACCCAGTGGAGCCTCCGGCGGCCAGTCTACGGTCTCCGCCAGGCGCCTCGTGAGTGGCACGACACACTGAGGACTACACTTGCGGCTCTTGGGTTTGCTCCTTCTACTGCCGACCCGTCGCTGTTTCTGCGCACCGACTCTTCCTTGCCGCCGTTCTACATCCTCGTGTACGTCGACGACTTGGTCTTTGCTACAGCTGACACTGCTGGACTTGCCTACGTGAAGTCCGAGCTGCAGAAGAGACACACGTGCACAGACCTGTACAGCTACCTTGGTTTGCAGATCACCCGGGACAGAGCACAGCGCACCATTACCCTGACTCAGTCACACATGGTGCAGCAGGTCCTTCAGCGCTTCGGCTTCACGTACTCCTCGCCTCAGGCCACTCCTCTGCCTACACGCCACTCGCTCTCAGCTCTGCCTTCGGATGAGTCCGTAGAGTCGAGTGGCCCGTACCCAGAGCTTGTTGGCTGCCTCATGTACCTGATGATCTGCACTCGACCTGACCTTGCATACCCTCTTAGCATTCTGGCACGCTATGTTGCTCCTGGGAGACACAGACCAGAGCACATGGCTGCAGCGAAGAGGGTGTTGCGCTACTTGTGCAGTACGTCGGGCATGGGGCTTGTGCTTGGAGGGCAGAGTCCAGTGGTCCTCACTGGTCACGCAGACGCTTCTTGGGCCGACGACCAGGCTACGCAGCGGTCGTCACAGGGTTACACCTTCAGCCTTGGTTCTGGCTCTGTTTCGTGGCGGTCTACCCGCTCGTCTTCTGTTCTCAGCTTCAGTTGTGAGGCTGAGATCTACGCAGGGGCCATGGCTGCACAGGAGCTACGTTGGCTCACCTACCTGCTGACTGACCTGGGAGAGCCGCCTCGTTCTCCTCCAGTGCTGTACGTAGACAACAAGGCCATGCTGGCCTTGTGTCGGGAGCACGGACTGGAGCACAGAACGAAGCACATCGCTCTTCGCTACTTCCTTGCTCGAGAGCTGCAGCAGCGTGGACAGCTGCGCCTTGCTTACGTGGCCTCTGAGGCCAACACTGCTGATATCTTCACTAAGGCACTCGCGCCTTGTGATCATCAGCGCTTCTGCACTCTGTTAGGTCTTGTACCTACCTTGCCTCACTTGCTTACTTCTTGACCTTGCTTGTACTGTTACATATATATACCTGCCTGTTTAGCTTTATATATATGTGACCGAATCTGCATGTGAACTGGCCTTGTGGCCTTGAACTTGTGCTCAGACTGTGTGGTGACGTTGTGATCCACCCTGAGCTTGCTTTGCCTTGCTTTGCTTGACTGGTCTTGTGACCCCTTGTTCTCCCCCACTTTGCCTATGGGGGTGTGTTAAACTCATACACTATAGTCTGTGTAGGCTGTAGTGGGGTAGCTAATATGGGGTACAACACTTTAGGGTTTGGTACTTGTACTCCTCATGCTGCTCAATGCAAACATTCTCGTTCCAATTCTCACAATAAGCAGTCGTACTCTCACACGTCCCCCCCTCAAAGCTAGGTGGCGTGAGATACGCCCTGCATGACAAGATAGTCCTTGAGAGCACGGTGTGCGTTGCCCATATCAGCTTCGGCAACCCAACTGTCCTCATTGGGGTCGTATCCCTTCCAGCATATCAGGAACTCGAGGGTCTTGCCGCTGCGACGCCGATGAGTGAGAACACGCTCGATCTCGTACTCTAGTTCATCCTGTGGTGGTGGCGGTAGCTGCCGTCCCTGGAACTGTTGGTTGGGGTCCTTGTAGGGCTTCAGTAGCTGAACATGGAAAGCGTTGTGAAGCTTCCACGTATCTGGTAAGCGCAAGCGGAATGTAACTGGTGTCACCTGTGCCTCCACGAGAAATGGACCACAGAAGCGAGGCCGGAGCTTGGATGGTAGGTGAGACAGGTTCAAGTTGCGCGTGTCGAGAAGCACCTGATCTCCGACTGCTACTGAGTGATCTCGTCGCTGGCGATCGGCATACTTTTTCTGGGAGTTCTACGTCGCAGAGTCTTCTGCCATCGCTGCTGCATGGTGGTGACGAAGTCGTGTGCGGCTTGGACGTGTGCCGGTGTGGTTGGCTGCTGTGGTGTGAGTGGTTCTCGTCCGTAACACAGGAAGAAAGGAGTTTTCCCTGTGGCCGCATGTGAAGCGTTGTTGTAAGCGAACTCTAGGGTTGGTAACTGTGTATCCCAGTGGCTGATGTCGTCTTTGCAAGCTGTGCGCAGTAACTGTTCAACCACCTGATTGAGTCGCTCTGTCTGTCCGTCAGTTTGGGGATGGTATGCTGAAGACATCGCAAGCTTAGTTCCCAAACAATCCCATGAGCTCCTTCCAGAACTTACTCGTGAATGTTGGGTCTCTATCTGAGATGAGTGTAGCGGGGATGCCGTGGATGGTGATGATGCGGTCGAAGAAGAGGCGAGCAATTGCCTCAGCTGTAGCCGTGGCGTTGGTTGGGATGAAGTGACCCATTTTGGTGAATTTATCGATCACTACGAGGATAGAGTCATGCCCTCGTGAGGTCAAAGGAAGTCTCGTAATGAAGTCTAAGCTAACGACCTGCCATGGCTGCTCCGGTACGGGTAGAGGCTGAAGTAACCCTGCTTTTTTCTACTTGCTACTCTTCATCCACTGGCACGTGTCGCATGAGGTGACGAACTTCTGCACGTCTGCTGTTATTTGGGGTCAGTAGTAATACTTTGCTATTCCCGCTAACGACTTGTTGCTCCCGAAATGTACCACGTGTGATACGTCGTGAAACTCCTCTAGAAGGATCTGCCGTAGCGGGGCGTAATTCGGAACCCAAATCTTTCCTGAACCCTTCCTTACAGCTAAGTCTTTCTCCCACTGTAACAACTTCTGTTTCTCTACTGTAGCAATCTCTGCATCCACGGAGTACCCATGTTGGAATAGACCCTTGAGAAGAGGGTTCATCCCGTCGAGCTGGATGCCTGCTACATGACCGGGGCGGCTCAATACGTCTGCCTTGTTGTGTAGCCCAGGCTTGTAGACGATGTCGTAGTGGAAGTGGGTCTCCAAGAAGTCTACCCACCGCACCTGTCGTTGTGAGAGCGTCGGCTGCGACTTCAGGTATTTGAGACTGCAGTGGTCAGTGTAAACTGTGGTCTTGGCTCCCTCTAGATAACACCTTTACGCCTTGAAGGCTACGACTATAGCTAAGGCTTCCTTGTCGTGAATGGGGTAGTTTAGTTCTGCTCCGTGTAGCTTTTTACTGAGGTAGGCGATGGGCTGCAAACCGTGTCCGTGGTCCTGCATCAACTCTGCTCCGACTGCCTGGTCACTAGCATCTGCTTCCACCACGTAGTCCTTGTCTGGGTCTGGTAGGATGAGTACTAGCGCTGTAGTCAGTGCTGTCTGTAGCTGCTCCATGGCTTGCTGATGAGGAGTATCCCATTTGAAGGGCGTATCCTTTTTCAGTAGGTCGGTCAGTGGCACTGTTGTCTTAGCGTACTGCGGCACGAACCTGTTGTAGTAGTTGGCGAAGCCTAGGAACTGCTGCAACTCCTTCACGTTCTCCGGTACTTTCCACTTCTTAACAGCTTCGATTTTCCGCGGGTCCACGTGTACGCCCTCCGCACTCACCATGTGCTCGAGAAACTGCACCTTCTTCAGTGCGAAGTCGCTCTTCGACAGCTTCACGTAGAACTTGTTTTTTCCTTAGGATTTCAAACACCTTCCGCAGATGCTCCACGTGCTCCTTCATGTTCTTGGAGTAGATCAGAATGTCGTCCAGGTACACTACCACGCACTCGTCCAGCAGGGGTCATAGGATATGGTTCATCTCCGCTTGGAACATCGCTGGTGCGTTGCAGAATCCGAATGGCATCACTAAGTACTCGTAGGAGCCGTATCTGGTACGGAACGCCGTCTTGTGAATCGAGTTGTCCGCCATCTTGATCTGCCAGTAACCCGACCGTAGGTCCAGCTTCGAAGATACTGTTGCACCACGCAGTTGGTCCAGTAGGTCGTCTATGCGCGGTATGGGATATTTGTTTTTTACTGTCTGTTTGTTCAGTGCGCGGTAGTCGATGCACATCCGTAGACTGCCGTCTGGCTTTGGGGTAAAGTGAAATGGTGCACCGTAGGGGGAGGTCGATGGGCGGATCAGTTGTCTGTCCGGTACGCATGCAGGTACAACACGAGGCTATATATAGGCTCGACACAAGGCCCAGTAACCAGGTGTTACGCGAAGGTTCCGAGGGTCGCGAAGCGTCCCGAACAGACCCTTCCCGAATTCGGTAGAAGGCAATTCGGTGGCAACCGAAAAGCCCAGAATTCGGTGTACGCAACCTAGCTTGGTGCTATAACTATAATAAAATATAGGAAAGCACCTAGCCTAGGAAATCAAGCAATTCATGCATGCATAAAATAAACCTATGCTAGAAATAGCATAATAAAGTAAAGGCAAGCAAGCATAGCTGGCATAAGCCGTCGTACTCTCACAACGAGGGACGAGCACGCAGAGGAGAATGATTGGTCCAGTCGTGCGACACAACATGTGGAGGCGACGGTGACCGAGGGGGAGAGAAAACAGTCGGAGTCGAGTCCGGAGGAGGAAACGTAAGACCGTACACAGTAGGAGACTGTGAGAGGACAGGAGGAGAGGAAGGAAGACCAAGGGCCCGAAGGCCACTCACAGGTGGGAACAACTGCTGCAAAAGTGGCGGCTGCTGCAACTGCTACTGCTGCTGCCGTTGCTGCACAAGCTGCTGCTGCTGCGGCTGCTGCTGCTGCTACTCCTCCTCCAGCTGCTCTTGCAAGTCCAACTGCTGCAGCTCCCGCCTCTCCCGCTCCAACCGCTCCTGCTCCTCACGCTCACGGTAGCGAGCCTCCTATGACGTGTGTCGTGGGGGTGGGGAGGCGCAGTATTAGTGCCTCCAGCGCCAGTCTCCTCAGAACTAGCACTGCCAGCTCCAGCACCCCCAGAGTTAGCACCTCCAGTGCCAGCACCTCCAGCTCCAGCACCCCCCGAACTAGCAGCGCCTCCAGTGCCAGCGCCTCCAGCTCTAGCACCCCTCAAAGGAGCACCCCCAGACCGAGCACCTCCAGTGGCAACACCTCAAGCTCCAGTACCCCTTGAGTCCACAGTAACCTGTCACGGACGTACCGATGGCTGTTGAGGGGACTGTGAGGAGGAGTGCAGGGAGGGAGATGCTACTTGACGCGTAAGACATACCTGATGGGGCAGGACCAGGGGGGTGCGGGGGTACCAAAGGAGCGGGAGCAAGAGGAGGAGAGAGTGCTAGGAAAAGAGGAGGAGGGGGGACCGGGAGACCTCGACAGGGGTACCGGGTGTAGTAGGACACGGACTCGTCAAACCGGACGTCACGGGAGTCTAGGAAACGGTGGAGGGGCGGGTGGTAAAACGAAAAGTCAGGAGAGTCCACCAGGAAACCAAGGAAGACGTAGGGGATGGTGCGAGCTGAGAGCTTATCCGCAGAGGTTTCACGGGCAAGCGTAAGGCAGCCCCAGACGCAAAACTCCAACGCAACACCAGGGGACCCGGTCCAAAGACTGGTAGGTGAAGCCCCTGGTCGTGAGACACGAGGCCAGAGGTTCAGCTGGTGGGCGGCGTAGCGAATTGCGTAGGGTCATAGAAAATGGGGCTCACGGGCATGGATCATGGAGGTGTGGGCCAAGCCAAGCCAAGCTAATGACCAAGCCAATGCGGCGCTCAGCAGCCCTATTTTTCTTTGACTGTATGATGCCCTGCTCGCCATAGAACCCAGCAAGTACGTTGGAGCGGAACTCACCCCTACGGTCGGAGTGGAGACAAGTGACGCGACTACCACGAGTGCCACAAGACATTGTGTCGGGTGGGAGAGTGACCGACAAGAGCAGGACGCAGCAACTAGACCAGACACAGTAACCTGACCAGACACAGTAACCTGGCTGGACTCTGCTACCTGGGAGGACGTAGTAACCCGACCAGACTTTGCCACCTGGTGGGACGCAGTGTGAAGAACGAAGAGACCTGAGTGGGGCTCCCTGGTGAACGTGGCAAGAAGTGCCCCGGTGGAAGCATCGGTACAGATCGCTGTCCTTCCGTGCGCAGGAAAAGTGACTGTGATCCCACGGTCCTGAAGGTATCCAACACCCACCAAGTTCCGAGAGAACGAGGGGATGTAGAGACCAGTGAGGAAACCAGAAGGGACAGTCGGGCATGGGAGAGTGGTCGAGCTGCGAGCGACTGCTGGTCCTGAAGTAGGATCAGCCAGGGCAACTGGGACTGGAGCCGAAGGAGGTGTTACAGTGGTGTGGTTGCGAAAGAAGCACTGAGACGCGCCTGAGTCCAACGTGAAGGAGAGCGACGCAACAGCAGTTGTCACGGCTGGACTAGTGACTACAGAAGCATCATACTAAAAGCACAAGTACCTACACTAGCAACAGGCAAAGGTCCTAAGCTAGGTACACGCAAGCCAAGAGATCCATACGTGACAGAATAAATAGCATCCATAGACATATCGAACATAGGTAACCACCACGAGACAGAGCGGGCCAGATCGGTGGCCTCGACTCAGACCCAAAACGCTCACGGCAGAGGTCGTCGAGGCGACTGTAGCAGCGCTATGCAGAGTGGTCAGAACGCCAGCAGATAGTGCCAGCACCAGGGCCAGTCTGGATCTGGTACTCGCAGGGGCCGACGTCGCAGCCACCCCGACGAGCCCCCCAGCTGGCTAGGCCGCTGCTGCAGCCAACGCCACCTGAACCACCAGCCCCCCATGGCTGCTGAGGGCGCAACTGCTGCTGAAGGCGCCACTACTGCTGAGGGCGCCACTGCTGCTGAGGTTCCCACAG
The DNA here is from genome assembly GCA_947470075.1 of Closterium sp. Yama58-4. Taxonomy (NCBI): domain Eukaryota; kingdom Viridiplantae; phylum Streptophyta; class Zygnematophyceae; order Desmidiales; family Closteriaceae; genus Closterium; species Closterium sp. Yama58-4. The sequence goes on along the minus strand of CANIUD010000695.1, from coordinate 171,361 downwards.
CTGAAACTGCCGCTGCTGCTATCCTTGCTGATGGAGAAGTCTAGTGGACGTTATGGGAAAGGCTAGTTGGGTGCAGGAGCGGTAGGCTAAGAGCGACTGGAACGAGGAACGACTGGAGTACGAAGCAAACTCAGCTAGGAGCGAGGAGCGAGAACAGCTAGGAGCGCCAGGTGAAACTAGGCGGGGAACAGCCGGAGCACGGAGCAAACTAAGGTAGGAGCAAGTGGAACGAGGAACGGCTGGAGTGAGGCACAGCCGGAGCAAGGCACGGCTGGAGCAAGGCACGGCTGGAGCAAGGCACGGCTGGAGCAAGGCACGGCTGGAGCAAGGCACGGCTGGAGCAAGGCACGGCTGGAGCAAGGCACGGCTGGGATAAGGCATGGTTGGAGTGAGGCACGGCTGGAGCAAGGCACGGCTGGAGCAAGGCACGGCTGGAGCAAGGCACGGCTGGAGCAAGGCACGGCTGGAGCAAGGCTCGGCTAGAGCAAGGCACGGCTGGAGCAAGGCACGGCTGGAGCAAGAAACGTCAGGCTAGAAAGTACGGCCTCGAGGAGCGGCTGGAGCGAGGAGCGAGAACAGCTAGGAGCGCCAGGTGAAGCTAAGCGAGGAACATTCGGTCGAACCTAGGAGTAGTGAAGCTAGGAACAAGAACCTTAAATCCTGGCCGAAGCGTGTGAGAGGGATGGAACGCCTAAGGTACACTAGGACTAGCAGTAGCGGCCTCCAGCCGCGGCGGAACGGTGAACCAAGTGAAGGAACGGTAGGGAACGGGAAAACCGCTGGTGAGAAAGCCAGGGAATGGGAAATCCGACGGTGAGAAAGCCCGGGAACGACCTGCTAAGGGCTGAGGCGCGCTGGAGCGTGGCGCATGCCTCGGGCAATGCTGACGTGACGCGCGCCTCGGGCTACTCTGGCTGGCAGGGGGCGCGCGTGTCGCTGGGGAATGGGGCGCGCGCGGGCTGTGGTATGGGGCACCCGCGGGATAAAGGGGGGGGCGCGCAACAGTAGCTGGGGCTGGTCGCACGTGGCCAAGCAGCGGCGGGGTGCGCGTTGTGCAGGGGCGGGTCCCGTGTGCTAAGCAGGGGCGGCACGCTGCACAGGGGCGGCGCGCTGCGTAGGGGCGGGTCGCGTGCGCTAAGCAGGGGCGCGCGCGACTGTATCTGGGGTGCGCACCACTCTAATAGGGCCGCGCGCTGCTCTGGCCAGTGGCGCGCGCTGTTCTGGCTGGGGCTTTCTAAGCTCTGGTTGGGGTGCGCTAAGCTCTAGCTGGGGCACGCTAAGCTCTAGCTGAGGCGGGCTAGTGGCAGGCTAGCCTACGGAGGTAAGTCCTGAGGAGCGTGGGAGGTAAGCAACTTGGGAGATTAGGGAGGTAAGCGAGCTAGGAGCGAACAACACGAGCTAGGCTAGGCGAGGCGCGGGTAGGTAACGGATCGAACCCACTTGATACCATCTTAGAAAGAGAACACAGTGGAATGGATTGACTAGCAAGGTGGGTGATACAAATAGCAACCCTAGAAAGAGTTGTACCCTCTATAGTGCGTCTCAATATAGCCTATTATGATAATGTATAGCATTTGACATCAACGCCTCAGCTCGCCGTACATTGGCAGGTCGCCTACTCGACTTTTTTAAAACCCCGCGAGCCTCCTCTGTGCGGCCGTGCATATCACGCCACATATTTCTCATGTGGGTCACGTCGGGCCCTCCGCACAGCCGTGCATCTTTAATCGCTATGAGGCATCGAGGCGTCTCGTTGTCCACAGCTGCTTGTGTTAGACTCACGCTCATAGGTGCAGCCGTGCCGCTGCAGCTTAAGAGCGTATTCCTACGGCCTCGTATCAGGCCACCTTGCATCAAGAATGTGTTTTTACCATGTTTGCGTTATCAAGAATGTACCGTCCAGTGCACCAATGAAAATGCCCGCATACCCTCGCATTAACGTGCTACGTTCCCGGTGCACGGTTTCATCTCACGAGCAGACGTCAGGCCAGTGTATGCGGCTGACACCCATTCATGCGATGCTGCACAAGGTGGCAGTCGTGCATTGCGCTCGAACGTGCAGAGTGTGCAAACATTTCGTGCCACTTTCACCGATGAGCGCCACGCAGCACGTACACCACCCCCCGCATGTCACACGATTCACGTGCCTTGTCATCCCAACACATATGACCCACTGCACCCCCCTCTTCGGAGTGTTGTCTATATACACAGCTCAATGTGTGGGTCTGGTTGATGGTCAAACTTCCTTATTGCCAACAGCATGGCTCGTAAGCGTAAAGGTCAATCTAGCCCTGCAGACCCCGGAGGATTTGGCGTATGTTGCGTGGATGAATGTAAAACTCGTCGCAGGGAGACGGACTGCGAAACCCCTCTACAATGTGGGACAGACGCCCGCCAAGTCGACTGTCACACCTCGCGTCAATCCCGGGCCTAGCAATGTCGGTTTGCATGCCGACTACGATTTAGATGAGGACAACACGGACAAGGACACTGGCGACAACGATGATGATGCCAAATCAGACGGCGACGACCCAGTTGCGGATTATAATGGCCTGCAAGATAAACGCTGCAAAGCGCCCGTGGATACTGGTAAGAAACGAGGCTAAGCCACCCGCGACAAGGCACGAGGGAAGGGCAAGGAGCGTCACCAGGCTGAGCCGAAGAGTGACGCCTGTTTGGGGAAAGGCCCAAACACAAAGTGGTCCCCGAAAGAGTCCGCCATACTGATGGCCGCGCGTTGGTTCACCAAAGAGGAGCCGAATCAAATGACGGGTAAACAAGGGGTCGCAGTATTGGTTACGGCTCATCGTAGACATCAAGAAGCAGCATCCCGATTGGTGCAGGAATGCCACCGCCTGCGGCAATCAATGGAAGCGTCTTAAGGCGATATGGAAGCAGATTGAAAGGGGGGGATACCGCCTCTGGTGGCAGAATAGTGATAAATCCCCCGTGGTGGGAGTGGATGGTTCTGTTTTACGAAGACACTGCTGCGGCCGAGCCACACGCACTGGATGGTGGCGGTGCGGATGACGTGACCGTGGGCCCTGGCGTTAAGATTCCCAAGCCTTCTAACACTGCTGGCACGACGACTACAGGTATGCTTTTAGACTCCTTTATTGGTTTGATGTTGTTTAGCACTTCCGCGCATTGTTTGATGCATTCCTCACTATTTCGTCTAAGCAATGTTATATTAATAACACATTGGATCATACATTTCAATTCCCGAACCCTTTCCACTCTTGCCCGAAGTCTGTTACACCCCGCCCAGTGCACGTCGCCCCATCAACAAGACGGCTACCATGGCCGCCGCACAACCGTTTGCCGACACTTTCAAATAGTGCTCTCAGGACGGCGTGTCGCAAACCACCGGCGTAATTCGCGAGTGGATGGCGACTCAACAGTCGCAAACAAGCTGGCCACTCAACTTCGCTAGCAACAGTGCAAAGGAATCATGGCCAGCCGGCGAGGATACCAACGTTGGTGTGGTCGTCACTGACGACGTGGAGGTGTGGCATCGCCACTCCGACGACGCTTAGGGTATTCCTTGTGAAGCGCCTCCCCGAGCCGTTTCCGACGCTCTTTAAGATCCGTCCTTGTTACGGCTAGATCGGCACACTAGTTATTTTGTGCTAGTTCCCCTCTTGTCCACCAGGGTTCTTGGTTAATCAAAAGCGCGGCCCAAGTGTGATTTGTTGTTCTCATCCTCGAACCCTCCATCTTGAGTCCCATGTTGTGCAAGAGGACCACACAGCTAGCGCCGGCAAGGACTCGCCATAACGCACACTCGTGCCGTCCTGCGAAGAGGCGGTAACGTCCTTTGAGTTGGCCGAAAGTCCGTTCCAACGGCATGTATGTAGCGAACTAGCAGTAATTGAACGTTTGCTCCCACTCAAGCACGAGGTGGCCGGTAGGAGCATGCAATGGAGTAAGACAGTAGCTGCGGAGTGGGTAGGCAGCGTCGCCTACCAGCTGGTACGGTGCGATGTCGCCCCTTTCTAGCCGCTCGTAGAGGCTTGACAGGACGAACACCCGTTAGTCATGCGCGGTGCCAGGAAAGCCGATTAGATAGTCCGATATTGTTCCTCTTACGTTGCATGTCACTTGTAGCTGCACGGCGTATTGGGATTTCCGTGTGTAATGTTCCGCCCTGTGCCCCTCCATTCCGCAAATTTGTACGTGTGTACCGACAATGGCACCTACCACCATGGGCACACCTTTAATGCTCCCAAACCCTTTCGCCATTTCGCGCATTTCATCTCGTGTCGGAAAGCGGACCCAGACCGTTTTGAACACGGTTGGGAAGTTTTGGAGGAAAAGGTCGACGAGGCGATGGCATAGTGTCTTTGGCACCCCGAACCAGAACGCCAGGTCCACATACACCATGGCACTAACAAAGTACTTGCATGACTATATGAATCGGAATGCAATGGCGCTGGATGTCGAGGTTGAGCACGTGAGCCATGCCCTCGCATATGTAATCCAGAATTGCACGGTTGATGCAGAAAAGGTCGATGAAGGTCTCTTCGGGCATGGTCGCCATTTCATTCTCTCATACGCCTAATTGTCGCTGCCGTATGCTACGGTTCAGTGCTCGTAGCTCACTTCGCGTCTCACCAATGGTCTCTTCTAGTTTCGACGTGCTTATCTGCTCCAGAAGCCTAATGCACGAGTTGATTGCGCAATTTAAGAAAGTGTCGAAGTAAAACGCATGCCACACTATTAACAACCTTGGTAGAAATGGCATGCCAGTCATGGTGGGTCTATGAACTAATGAGTAACTTTCCCGATAGTTGCGGCGATTTCTACTTTTTGCGGCTTTTTGGCTGTGTGCTTACGTTGTGCACATTTGACGTTCAACTGGGCGCCTGATCAAGCTGTGTCACAGCACGCCACATCAGCTTTTGTTTTGAGTCTCTCATGTGGGTTAGCCGGCTACTTTTCCTGATATGAGGTTTTAGCGAGGTTGCTAATTTACAGGCGAGAAAACCAATCTTGATAGGAGGTGGCCTTGATATGAGGCCGTATGAATACTCTCTTAGTCGCTTTGCAGAACCACATGCATCCACACTGTAGCATTTTCCTAACCATGCATTTCTAAACGGCTGCATCACATCCCTTGCCTGCTGCGCTCGGTGTGAACGAGTGGTTCACCACTGCCTATGAAACCGCCTAAGCAGAATCTGATGACTTTAAATCGCCTCTGTTCAAAACGCCGTCACGATCAGCTCCGATAACATACGAGGCTGAAACTTGGATAGAAGTTAGCTTTAGGTGTCTGATTTCCGACGGTATATTGCTTGCTTTCATCAGAGGTATATGCGCTACGCAGTGAACAAAAACATAAGCTCGGCTGAAAACGAGTAGTTTCATTGATGCAAGGGAGAGGTGAGTACAACATTGCCTAGGGGACTCTTAAGGGGTTGGGTCATCCTGGGAAACTCAGAGAAGGTTGATTCCTAAGAGAGAAAGGCTAGAGAAGGATGAGAAACGTCCTAGCTAGGTCAGCAAAGCCAACCACACTTGGATGTTCAGAGCTGTACTCAAGGCTACCAATAGTGAGTCAAGCCAACCATGAGTCAGCTTGTCTTCCCACTTGCACCCTCTTGCAAGCTGCTTCCAGGAAGACCACACTTCTCAAAAGGAGGGTGGTAGAGTCCCACTTGACCACCTGTACTTCTTGTCTCATTCTCTGTCCCTGCACCATTGGCATGACAACAATGAAAGGGTGGCAAGGGAAATGCTGCCAACAGTGCACCATGACTACGAAACAGTGACTTTCGACAGCTGTCACGCGCTGCTGCGATGTTGGATCGTTCTGAAACTTGGTGACCACCTGCAAAACGCGGCAAAATAATGCCAGACCGATTTTCAGACCAATCGAAGCTCCATAGACGAGTCAGCAGCCGAAATAGTGAACTCGGGTGTTACAAAAAAAGAGTAACACACACTTCCGAGGTGCCATAAGTCTTGAAACTTAAAATGTTGTCATGCCTTGTTAACTGCTTCAAAAATTCTGAAACTTTGAGGGTCTGATGAAGACATGTTGAAGAACCTCCCCTCAAAATTCCAGAAGCTGAGCAGGCTTGTAGGCTGAATGGGAGTGCGATGACCGTGCCACTTAAGTGTGTGGGCACAAACTCCCCCTCATCGTGCTCTCATTCATCCCTTAGCTGCTCCCTGAAGCTGCCTCCCTTAGTTGAAGGACATGCCGCACAAGATGGCACAACTCTAATGTTGACGCTCTGCAAGCCGCTTGGTCAAGAAATCTGCAGGTTGCTTGGTAGTGTTGATGTAGTGCAAGGAGACCGTGCCCTTCTTCACCTCCTTCCTCACCCAATGCCATTTGATATGCATGTGCTTGTTCAGCCCATGGAGCACAGCATTGCGAGCCATTGCAATTGCTCCTTGGCTGTCACAAAACACAGGTGTAGGACCCTCTTGCTCCTGCCCCAACTCCTCAAGCAACCTCCTCATCCAAACCACCTCCTTCACCCCATGAAACAAAGTCATGTATTCGCTCTCCGTTGATGAGTGAGCTATCTCCCCTTGCTTCTTAGACTTCCAGCTCACTGGACTCCCTCCAACACACCATACAGAGCCACCATGGGATGTTGCATCACTGATGTCACTTGCCCAGGTAGCATCGGTGAAGCACGAGAGGTACAAGTGTCCACGCCTTGCAGGTGCACCGGTCTTCGTGCTCACCTCCTCCACTCCCTTTTGCTTCAGCTGCCCATGCACTGAATATTGCAGCCCCACCCTTGAGGTTGCCATGCAGTACCTCACCAGCCTCTCTGCTGCATCAAGGTGCTCTTGAAGGGGCCTAGACACCACACGAGCCAGCTGCGAAACCGAGAACGCAATATCGGGGCGAGTGTTGACCGAAGCATACATCAAGCTCCCCACCATTGACTGGAACCGACGCTGCAACTCGGGCTCCAACACCTCACCCTCCTCTTCATCAAGGTGTAGCTGAAACCCTGAGGGTAGAGGAGTCTTCACACTCCTCCCTTCCTCCAGCCCATACCTCTCCCCCATGGCTGCAAGTTACTTGTGTTGGTGCAGCCTCAACCATCCCTTCACCTCATCCCGCTCCACATGAAGACCAAGGTAATACCCCACTGGTCCAAGGGCCTTGCATTGAAAGGTCTCCTTCAGCTTCCCTTGCACCTCCTTGATCCTCTCTAGGGATGGAGAGAAGAGGAGGATGTCATCGACGTAGACAAGGAGAAACACCTTCTCCTCCTCCCCCTCGGTCATGAAGAGACTCTAGTCGCACCCGCTAACTTTGAAGCCAAGAGCCTCCAACGCCTCCACCAGCCTTGCATACCAGCACCTTGGAGCTTGTTTGAGGCCATAGATGGCCTTGTTGAGCCTGCAAACACGTCCGCTCCCATCGTCGTACCCCTCTGGCTGCTTCATGTAGATCTCCTCATCTACCACGCCATAGAGAAACACCGTCTTCACATCCATTTGCTCCACCTTCCAGCCACAAACAGCAGCGGCTGCTAGCAACACCCGGAGCGTAGGAGCCTTGGCAACAGGAGCAAACACCTCTTGAAAGTCAACCCCCTCCCTCTGCTGGAAGCCCTTGATCACAAGCCTTGTTTTGCGCCTCTCCAACTTCCCCTCCGCATCGGACTTTACACGTAATATCCACATGCAGTCCAATGCCTTTCTTCCCGGGGGTAGATTGGTGAGGGTCCATGTTCCATTCTCCATGAGGCTCTGAAACTCATCCTCCCTTGAAGCCAACCAAGCCTCTCGATCATCTCCAGCAAGTGCTTCCTCCATTGAAGCCGGTTCATGAGGTAAGTTGACACCGAAGCAACAAATCTGCTCCATCTCTCCCTCGGCTCCCTTCTCCTCATCATCTTCCTCCTCGTGGACAAGCAATGCCTTGGGACCCCCAAGCCTTTCATACTTGAGGAAATGTCTTGGGTGAGCAGCTCTCTTGGGCCTCTCTTTGGTTGCACCTTCCTTAGCTCCACCACGGACAGCACCACGCTTCCCTTGGGTTGTCCGCCTTGGTGGAAGTGTAGGGGATGGTGTAGGCTGCTGCACCTCCTCCTCGGCATCACCTCTCTCAGCTACAGGGGCCTCCTCTTGCTGCAACACTCCCTCCACCTCTGCTGCCTCCCCTTCAGCACCTCCCAAGTCATGTGACACCTCCGTTACCACTGAAGATGAAGACAATTCGATGGGAATGAGAAGTGGGTCGTTCGTTCCCACCTCTATTCCGAGCGGAATGGTGACCTTGCTCCTCCCTCGCTCCAACCACTCCTTGAACATGAGCCCCTCCATGAACTTGGCGTTTCTAGTGGTGAAGATGGTGTTGGCTTTTGGGTCCCACATGAGCCACCCCTTGCTCCCTTGTGCAAGTCCCAAATGAACAGCCCACACCGCCGCCGCTTGAAGCTTGTCACGCTTCTCCTTAGGGACGTGCACGAGTCCCATGCACCCGAAGACTCGAAGCATATCCACCAGGGGCTTCTTGCCTCTCCACTTCTCCATAGGGACCCAATGCTGCCCTCCCACATGAGTCAAGACTCGGTTCTTGATGACGGTGGCATGGCGAATAGCGAGGGGCCAGAACCGTAAGGGTAGACCCGAGTCTACCAACATCGTTCTCCCGCCCTCCATGATGGTCCGGTTCGCTCTCTCTGCCATGCCATGGGATTGAGGGGTGTAGGCCGTAGTAAGCTGCTGCTTGATGCCGTGCCGCTTCAGCCAGCTCCGGAACTCCGCTCCCAAGAACTCCCCACCACGGTCGCTACGAATCGCCTTCACCCGCTTGCCGCTCTCTCGCTCCACCAAGGGCAGCCACTCTTCAATGATGACCCTTGCAGCATCACTCTTCTTTGCAAGTGGAAAGGACCAGGTGAGCCTTGTGTTGTCATCCACCATGGTCATGGAATACAGGGCCCCACCATCTCCCTTCACCTTCATGGGTCCCACGAGATCCACATGCACGAGCTCCACCGGGTCACTCGACTTCCCCTCCACCGAATGGAAGGGAAACCGTGAAAACTTGCTGGTCAAGCAAGTCTCACAAGATCCCACCTCCTTGGGCTCCCCCTTCTTCCTCAGCCCCTTGACTCTTTCCTCCTTGAACAGCTGCTGCAACTGAGGTAGCGCCACGTGGCCAAAGCGACGGTGTGCGGTGAGCCAATCCGTCTCACCCGTGCTAGGAGTTACACTTGGTAGCGCAGCCCCTCTATGCCCAAGGAGCCCACCATCACTGTCATCACCACCTCCTCCATTGTCCACGTGGTTAACACGCCCTCCTCTCACATCTCCAGCAGCCAAGCGCGCAGCCGCCTCCTTCCATGGCAGCACCGGTATCTCCCACATGGACCGGTGCATGTCCTTGCCGCCTCGGAGGTCCCACAACACGCGCCCATCCAGAGTTGCCTTGAAAACCTTTGTGCCCAACATCTCCATCTTCATCCCTGCCTCACTTAGGGCCTTGGTAGAGAGGAGGTTGGCACACAATCCAGGAACAAGGAGAACACGCTTCAGCCCCACAAGCCTCCCATCCGCACCCATGAACATGGCTCTCCCCTCGCCACGCACGGGTACAACTTGGCCGGTGGCTGAAACGACGGTGGCTGCCTTTGATGGCCTGACTTCATCCAGTAGATCCTCTCGGTTGGTCATGGTCATGAAGGCTCCCGTGTCGATGACCCAATGGGAGGAGCGGTGAAGAGCAACCTTGTTGACTGCACAACCGTGTCCTCGGAGCATGCCTCTCCTACATGGTAGAACATGCCGCCGTATCCGCCAGCACCTCCATCGCCCTCCTCACTGCCCATGCCTTCTCCCATAGCTCCATGAACACCCTTGGAGCCCTCAAGTGATGGCTGACCAGGCCTCCAACCGTCAGGTAGCTTGCGGCACTTGAACCATGGGTGACCTTCCACATGGCAATACCAACACTTGCCGCCACACCGCTTGCCTCCCTTGTTGCCACGCTTCCCTCCCGAATGCTGCTCCCCTCCAGAGCCTTCCTTGGCCTTGCCTTTCTTGCTGCCACGCCCCTTGAAGCGCTTCATGCCATAGGCAGAACCTCCACCTTCACCGGCAGCGGCGGTCAGCTCCTTCCTCCGAAACTCTTCTTGAAGAACTTGCGCGCGAATCCACTCAAGGGACCACGAGTCCTTCATGCCATTGAGGTTGACCACCAAGGGCCCCCACGACTCCGGCAGCAGGGAGAGAGCCTTGTAGCACTTGATATTCTTAGGGTAGTCCACACCAGCAGCAGAGAGCTTCACATAGAGGTCCCGGAGTTGATCGAACGCTCCTTGTACGGCATCACCCTCGTTGATCTTCACCGCATGGAGTTGTCGCTCGAGCACCACCACCATCGCTTCGCTGCTGGGGGCATGGACATCATTCAGTATCTTCCATGCCTTAGGACCACACTCAACTTCCTTGATGAGATGCTTGATGTGGTGCAGCTGGTTGGATGAGAGGCATTGGGAGAGAAGGAAGAATCCATCCTTGGACCGGCGATCCCATTCCTTGGTCGCTCCTTCGCTCGCAGGCCTCTTCAATTCTCCATCCATCACTTCAAGTAGTCCATAATGGTTGAATAGAAGCTCCATCCTGAAGCTCCATGATGCCCAATCCTCCCCAGAGAACTTCTCCAGGTTGAATGCCTTCACATCATCCTTAGCTGATATTGAAATGGAAGACACTGGTGCAGATCCGCCTGCAACGCCTCTTCCCGCTTCCCCAGCGCCTCTCACGCCACCACTGCCACTAGGACCAGCTGGAGCAGAACCTTCAGCCTCCATATTCACCCACGAACAGAGTAGAACAGCTCTGATACCACTTGTTATAGTCTAGAGTCCACTTAGGGGTCGCGGATGCCCATGAAACCGCCTAAGCAGAATCTGACGACTTCAAACCGCCTCTGTTCAAAACGCCGTCACGATCAGCTCCGATAACATACGAGGCTGAAACTTGGACAGCAGTTAGCCTTAGGTGTCTGCTTTCCAACGGTATATTGCTTGCTTTCATCAGAGGTATGTGCGCTACGCAGTGAACAAAAACATAAGCTCGGCTGAAAACGAGTAGTTTCATTGATGCAAGGGAGAGGTGAGTACAACATTGCCTAGGGGACTCTTAAGGGGTTGAGTCATCCTGGGAAACTCAGAGAAGGTTGAGTCCTAAGAGAGAAAGGCTAGAGAAGGATGAGAAACGTCCTAGCTAGGTCAGCAAAGCCAACCACACTTGGATGTTCAGAGCTGTACTCAAGGCTACCAATAGTGAGTCAAGCCAACCATGAGTCAGCTTGTCTTCCCACTTGCACCCTCTTGCAAGCTGCTTCCAGGAAGACCACACTTCTCAAAAGGAGGGTGGTAGAGTCCCACTTGACCACCTGTACTTCTTGTCTCATTCTCTGTCCCTGCACCATTGGCATGACAACAATGAAAGGGTGGCAAGGGAAATGCTGCCAACAGTGCACCATGACTACGAAACAGTGACTTTCGACAGCTGTCACGCGCTGCTGCGATGTTGGATCGTTCTGAAACTTGGTGACCACCTGCAAACGCGGCAAAATAATGCCAGACCGATTTTCAGACCAATCAGAGCTTCGTAGACGAGTCAGCAGCCGAAATAGTGAACTCGGGTGTTACAAAAAAAGAGTAACACACACTTCCGAGATGCCATAAGTCTTGAAATGTAAAATGTTGTCATGCCTTGTTAACTGCTTCAAAAATTCTGAAACTTTGAGGGTCTGATGGAAACATGTTGAAGAACCTCCCCTCAAAATTCCAGAAGCTGAGCAGGCTTGTAGGCTGAATGGGAGTGCGATGACCGTGCCACTTAAGTGTGTGGGCACAACAGGAAGAGCGGCAGACACCGCTGGGGGGTCGGGAGAGGGGGCTTAAGGAACTGCAAGAGCAGGGGCTGCAGGTGCTGTAGCAGATGGGGCTGCATTTTTGAGAATCTAAAAAAAAAAAATCTGCAGCAGATGGGGCTCCATATGCTACAGCAGATGGGACTGTAGCCGCTGCAGCAGATAAAGCTGCAGCTGCCACATGTTAAGGGGCTGCAGATGCTATAGCAGATGGGGCTGCCAGTTGAGAGCCAACAGGGGATGCAGACACAGCGGACGTAGGGACTGTAGGGGTTGGAGATGCGGGCGAGGTTCCTCAAGTGTGAATTGGAAGTGGAGGTTCAGACGCCATTGGAAGAGGATGGGCTTGCAAAAGTGATGCTGATTCATGGCCCAATGGGCCACTACCTCACCATTATCTATGGGGCTGCCGTAGTCCCCTCTGCAGATTCATGGCGAGCTTTCCCCTTCCCCTCTCCATGCCCAAACCCTTGCTAGCATGTGGGTTCGTGGAGGGGCTAGAAGATTTAATGAGGGAATGAGCTTCTAAAGGGCATCCCCCTCGTGCTCCCACCCTTTCACACAACCTCGTGTATTTAGTGGGGCAGCTACAGCCCTGGCATTCTTAGAGGAGCCCTGATCGTCGACCCAACCCCTCACACTCAGCTCCTACCTTCCTCTCCACTAGGCCAACCCCTCCATCCCCCTCCCCCCCTCCCCCGCTCCACCCCTCCCCCTCTCACATATCCAAGGTGCAGATTTCAGCCGCATCAACCCCCAATCAAACTACCTTCCGCCCTCCACCCTACACACCGTCACATCACCGCCTGTCCCCACCCCATCCCATTGCCCAAGGCTCCCCTTCCCATCACCCCCACTTGGCTGGTTGGATTCATCCATAGGGGCCACTTCTTCTAGTGCATGCAGGCAGAGGCTCTCTAGTTGAGGAGCTCACAAAGAGGCTGATAGGCGGGAGGAGCTCCTATAGCAACACACATCATGAGGGCACGCGCCATCACTTGGCCCTCCATTTCACATCCCCCTCCCTCTCTAACGGCTATACCCATCTACACCGACTGCCCCCACTTGCACCCTATACTGCCCACCCACCCCACCACAACCACCCATGCTTGACGCCCACTTTGCCAAACAACCTCGACACTTGAGGGGGTCCTATCAGTGGAGGTGGGAGTCAAGTCCAGCCTTTAGCTCCTGCCAACCTTCCCCTCCTTCCATTCCCCTATTTTGCCTCCCTCCTCCCAAAACCAGTCACCGCTAACTAAGCCCAGGCGGATTGTCGATGGAAGAGCAAGGCAAAAGGCAGCAAGAGTTCAGCTCCCGCACTCCCACCTCCTTCCTCTTACCCCAGGTTCCCATCGCACATTGCTCCATGCCCCATGTGCAATAGGCCTACCCCTCTGGGCCAAGCACCCAACTCTCCCCCCATTCCCGAGCACTCCCTGGCACAGGAGCATGGGGTTGGTCCAGCCCATCCCGCCTACCATTCTCACTTCTAAACCCCCCCCAGGCTGTCATGGACGTAGGGGTGGAGGTTGTGGGGGTCATGCATGAGCCTATGCATGACATGACTTGATGTCTGAACTCACCTTGACTGGCAGACCCTAACCGCCACCTGCAGATCAGGAGAACAGCCTTATTGAGAACTCAAGACTAGAACCACTCTCAGCCTCCACCCTGCCTCACATGCAGGAATTGCACACCCCGCACCTTATGCAAGTAGCCATCTCACCCCCACAAGCAATTGGGGAGGCTGGGGGGACGGTGTCAAAGTTACGTGCAAATATATTTGAGATTCTACTAAATGTATCAAACAGCGATTTAACTTGACGATCGACTGGACGACGGGAGCATGCACAGTGCCTGCCAACCAAGGGCATGTGACGCTTCTGAAATGGACGGAGCCGGAGCTGATGATGGCACGTGTCAACACAATCACGCTGAAGAGGGCGATAAAAGCAGGGGCACAAGGCTACGTGGAATGGAATAGATATACGATGTGGCAGCATAAAAAGGTAAAAAAAACAAACACCGACATTGACACGCTTAGTGTGAGAGTATGACGGCTTATGCTTGCTTTGCTTGCTTGCCTTTATATTATCATGCTTTATCTAGCTTAGGTCTACTTTATCATGCATGCGTTTGCTTGGTTTCCTAGGTTTAGGGTCTTACCTATATTTTATTATAGTTATAGCACCGAACTAGGTTGCGTGAACCGAATTCTAGGCTTTTCGGTTGCCATCGAATTGACTTCTACCGAATTTGGGAAGGTTCCATTCGGGATGCTTTGCGACCATCGGAACCTTCGCGTAACACCTGGTTACTGGCCCTTGTGTCGAGAATATATATAGCCTCATCTTGTACCCAGGTGAATGAATCAATTTATTTCTCATTCTGAAGTCGATCTTATCGATCCTCACACTTGGTAATCAGAGCTCGTTTACAAGCGAAGTTTTTCAACCGCTAAAAACTAGTCTTAAAAAAATCGTGGGGTTGAAGAACGTTAAACACCGATTTCGGGTACGTAAAACCAAGTCCACGTTTTTTCCAGTCCCCCTCGATTTCAGTTTTCGGACGTGATGTCGGTAGGAATGGAGGGCCACGGCGACAATTTCATAGAGGAGGTCGCCACTCTTCGCAGTGAGATGGACCAGACGCGAGCGATACTCCAACGAATTGAAGCCCTTCTTGCGAACCAGTCGGCAGCCGCCACGGCAGCAGTGAATGCAACAGCGAATGCACCAGCGACGGCATCAGCAGCAGTGGTGACACCGACATTTCACGCAGATGCAGTAGCACCAACTACGGCGAATCTCAAAGCAGCACATCCGAGGCTCCCGTAGGCATTGAATCCAAGCGCGAAACGATCGGATGTTCGACGATTCGTGGCGACCCTCATAATCTACTTCGAGGCCATTGGCTGCACGACCTTGGCGAATGACGCAACACGAATTCGGCTCGCAACAACAATGTTGCGAGGCCCGACGCTCGAGCGGGTTTACTCCGGTGACGTGGTCGGTGGCGTCGAGGATCGTGGACGCAGTTTCGGGCAGACTTATTAAGCGTTTTGAACCAATAAACTCCATCTTCACAGTGCAGCGGCAGATTCATCGGCATAAACAGTATGGCAGTGTAGCGCAGTACACGCAGCAGATGGAGAATTGAATCTACTGGATTATAGACCTGATCGAAGGGAAGAAACTTCGAGCGTAGACAGAGGGGCTTAAAACGGAAGTCCGCCGACAGGTGATTGCCGCAAACTACAGTAACTACCGCGACATGGTGTGTGCCGAAGAGAGATTCAATGCGCTGATGCGAGGTCAACTTGATACATGACGCCACGTGGCGAACATGATTTTCGGCACGGAGCGATAGCCAACCCCCACAATCGCGGGCCCGATGGATTTCGACAAAGTGGATGCGCAGCCACGGCCGGCAAGATCCGACAATTGCGAATTCTGCGACACAGCTGGACATCAGATTTTGACGTGTTAGAAAATGAAACGAGCACGTGCGGAGATGCTGGGCAACAATTGTACGGCAACCCCAAATTCAAAATACGGGTATCATTAGTAGTCGCGGATCGACCTGGCGATCGCGAAAAGGTTCGGAAAATGCAAAAAGCGACGACTTGGCGACTTCAGAGTGGGCGAAAAAAGGAGGAAATGATGACACGAGTCTAAAACGTCACGACCAGCTGTCACCAAGGGAAATCGCCGAGGAAAATAGAGGCTCCACGAAAAAAGACTTTGCACCGACCGGGAAACTCCAGTCGAACAACCTTGAGAGTAAGAATTCGTTAAAGTTATCCTATATAAAGATACTAAAAATATTACTTATCGTCGCTTTCAAGCGTTTGAAAACTTCAAGGGAGAATGAGAGGCTAAGAAAAAGCAGTTATAAATTATTGAGGTACCTGAGAAGTTGGCAAAATACTCCGGAGCGTTGAAAAGAGTGATGCGTTCCGAGGAGTTAATCTTCTCTCCCCGCAGCACTGCGCTAAGGCTCCCTATTGCCCACAGGTAAAGCCTACACAGCTGCAAAGGCTTAGGAGAAGTTACTCAAGCCTCGGGAAAAACCTTCTACCTCCCAGGTGAAGTTGGAAGCTAAGAGTGCTAGGTCGGGTATAGGAAATAGGGATATTGATTATTTTTATGTACCTTGTGATCCTATTAATGAGACCATCTTTGGCTACTCACCGAAGCAGAAACCACTACTTCTCGAGGTGATCTGCAAAGGGCGACTACTCCAGACACTGGTGGATAGTGGTGCGTCCCACTTGGTGTGCGACCGCGGGATGTTGGAGAAGATTTGAGAGTCCTCTGAGGAGACCCAGTTCACAGCAACGATGGTGGACGGTATGAAAATTCCCATCCATGGAGAAGCATCACTGCAGCTGCATATAGGTGCGTTGAGGTGGAAGCCGACGTTGCCGATCACAAACATCAAAGGGTTAGATTTCATTTTGGGGCGAACTTGGCGAGGTGAAACTGGAGAGACTGTTTCACAACTCTTTTTGGATAGGTTTCGGACCTTCTGCGAGTTCGGACCCGTACCGGGCCTTGCAATTTTGCTGATGGGGGAAGGGGAGTGGAAGTGGGGGCAGGGCACAGGGGAGCATAAGAGCAAGGGAGCAGCGGGGCATGGGAGTAAGGGAGGAGCACAACGGGGGAGCAGCGGGGCGTGGGAGGTGAGGAGCATTGTAGCAGGGGTTACCTCCCTATCCGTCTCCGTTGGACAAGCTCCGTATGTGAGTACTGCGATGAAGGGAGATGGGGGGAGCCGGGTGATCGAGGCCTGGATCAGACGGGGGGAGCATAGTTAGCATTCCGCTTAGTATGCAGAGTGTGTGGGGTGTGCGCCTCAGGGAGCAATTTTGCCCCATAACGGCCGTTGGGAATGCGCTTTTATAATTGCGCAGCCTGCCATCTGACGCCAATGTGCGGGCAAGTTTGCGTAACTATCGCGTCCCCTGATGTGTATGCAGATTGTGATAGATCACGACGTGTGCCTGCAAAAATCACATAACATTCCTAATCGCATTGCGTATGTTACTGCACGCAGTGGCGCATGTCATTTGTGATGTCAGAGGGGCGACTCACTCCATGTCGTTCTCAGTGTAATCGCACGCTGATTTGAGCGGCACGGAAACGTGAGGCTCACTTCCATCGGTGGCTTCTGTTAGGACATTACTATCAGTGCAGGGTCCATGGTTGTCTCTGGCGTCACTACTTACCTCGGTAATTACTCGAGCCTGTTCGTCATCGCCTTACCACCAGCACACGGTCTCGCGTGCGTAAGGGCGTGTCTCTTTTTTGTTTTTTTGCATTTTTCTGGACGCTTCTCTTTTTTGGTACCGGACGGTCCTAATAGCGAGGACCAGACTGTCCGAATTGCCATGTCGGAACTTTGCCCCGTCCAGATGCGATGCTGTCACTTTTTTCTGAACCCTTAATTTCACGAAGTACTGTAGCTTCGTTATGGGCAATGTAGCGTCAATAAACAAGTCACGACATGTTATGTGCAAGATTTGTGCGCCAATCGGATTTCGTATTGTAAAAATATCTCGCGCGCCAATCTCTAGGCAGTACTGTTGTGCCGTCCGTTTGCTTTTCGAGCTGCGGAAGGTTCAAAATCTGAACCGTTTTGAGGAGGAAAAGGTGACCAGACAGTTCGAGCCGTTGGCGACGTCGCATATACATTCACGAAACTCATTACGAAGTCGTGCAAAACATGTAATCTTTTCGTAGCTCAGACCGTCCATGGTTCGAACCGTCGAGGGGAAAAAAGAGACACGCCCTAAGTACTGATTAGGTCAACCGCTGGTGGGTGAGTGTTTTGTCTCGGATGTCTCGCTCGAAATTGTGCAAAACAGTTGACCCAGCCCTGGTTAGGCGTGCGACACCAGATCCGTCGTCACAAATTGTCTTGCACACCCTAAGCGATTGAGGGTACATGTTTCGCGAAGAAGTGATGGTTCGTTTTGCGAAGTGCAGGTTCTTAGGCGAGTGTCGTTGTGACAGGACGTTTGTTCCAGATTCGTCGGCCAATTAGACCAGCCCTTTTTCTCTCGACTGCAAAGCACTTGATCTACTTGAGACCCTGGCTTTAAACACTTGTGCAATTTGGGCTAGTGACTTTAAGAGTGGTAAAACACATTTTCCTTAGGGCGTGTAAAATCCCCGCACAATTCCGAAAATGGGGTGTGGCCGAATTTCCGACGACCAAACGGTCGCCATATTTTTCGCGAACAACGACGAGGTGGCCGAATCAGAGTCGACTATTTTTCAGCCACCTTTTACAGTTTTGGCAATTTTACAACTTTGGTGGCCGATTTGCAGGTCGTTTCGGAAAAGTTGTTAAATTTGCAGTTACTACAGTAGTTGAGTATGTATGACGGGGTCGCACTTTTGACGACGATATTTTTCATTTGACGCGATCACAAAATCTGTCGTCGGGCGAAACCGTGCGACGTCGCAGGCGAGTGTCGCATACTGTGTTAAATACTTGGCCGTTTTGGAGTCGACTCGGGGTCGTTTTTGTCTCGACTTCTAAAACGGCCATCAAATTCGTTATTTTTCTGCGAATTTCGCGGGTATCGCCACAAGAATCACGAATGTCGCAAACTGGTTACCTTCGCAAAAACGGCCCGACGGATTGTGGCTGAATTTTTGGAGTTCCCGATTTTACACGCCCTAAAATTTGCAGTTACTACAGTAGTTTAGTATGTGCGACGGGGTCGCACTTTTGACGGCGATGTTTCTCATTTGTCGGGATCACAAAATCTATCATCAAGCGAAACCGTACGACGTCGTAAGCAAGTGTCGCACACTGTGTCGATTACTTGGCCGTTTTGGAGTCAACTCGACGTCAAATTCGTTATTTTTTAGCGAAATTTGCGACCGTCGCCATATGAATCACGAATGTCGCAAACTGGTTACCTTCGCAAAAACGGCCCGACGGATTGTGGTTGAATTTTTTGAGTTCCCGATTTTACACGCCCTTAGATTGCAGCGGAAGGAATCAAACAGTGCACCGTTACCACTCGCGACACTCGCCTCAACCACTCTTCCCGTCATTGTTCACGACGCAATCCAACCCCACGGCTCGGCTTGTAACCTGCGCTCCGGACCTCCGCCTCGACAATTCCCAACCTCGGTGTTAGGCCCGTGGCGCACCCCAATTTCCCTCGTTATCGTTACCGCGCTAGCTTCGCTATATAATCTTCGCTCATGCCTTCGCTCAATGTACTGTTTTGCTTCGATAGTGCAATTCTCGCTCGCTCACTCAATTGCACTAATAACATTTGTTAACACAAGAGGCAATTGTGTTTCTTGTTGTCACCTATCATTTTGAAAGTCTAAATTATGTTATGAATAAACTAGCACGGTGCGCGGAATCAACAAATATTGAACATTGTGTGGGAATAACCGAATGGTTATTTAGGCATTCCCAAAGCCTTCACCCTAGCACATTGGTTCATAAGGAATCTGCGCTTGTACCACTATCGCGCTAGCTCGTATTGAGGACACAACGGCACTATGATGGGGAGGAAGCGCAGGTGTGGGTGGCAGGTGTCAAGAAGTGTAAACAGCGACGTAAATTGACTAGGCAGCAGTGAGATACGAATGTGGAACCCTAAACTGTTGTACCCCATATACACACCATAGTTATGATTTTGACACACCCCCATTGGCTAAGTAGGGGACAACACACGGTCACAAGACCAGTAAAAAAAAAAGCAAGACAAAACAAGCTCAGGGTGGATCTTACGATCACCACACAGTCTGAGCAGAAGCAAGTGGCCAAAAGGCTGTCAAAACATAACTATATGTTGTTAGTTCTGTTAGGCTGTAGTGAGGTACAAAGAATAGAATACAACCCAATTAGGGTTTCACCCTACTTGTATCTCATGCTTGGCAATCATCATCATTCCTGTTCTACTATTCTTGACATGGTTCAGAGCATTTAGGTCCGTTTTTTTAGGGCCCTACCGTTAAAGTTGCCTCCCCTTCCTCTGCCCATAGCGCGCCCCTAGGGCGCGACCGTTTTCTGCCCGTGGCGCGCCCCTAGCCCTGCCCGTTAAAATCGCCCTGCCCCGCGCGCTACCCCACCCACGCGCGATTGCCTTGCCCCGCACGCGCTCCGCCTGTGTCTGCCCTGCGCGCTAACGCTGCCCCGCCCCACACGTTAGCCCCGCCCTGCCCAGCGCGCTGCCTCCACGCTGTGTGTGTGGCCTTCATTGCCCGCGCGCTGCCCTGCAACGCCTGCGAGCGCCCTGCCTGCGCTGCCCGCACTTCTTGCGCCGCCAGCGTCGCCTGAGCCGCCTGCACTGCATGCGCCGCCCGCGCTCACTGCCCTGTGCGTGCTTCTCAACTCTGCCCTGCCCTGCTGAGCTACTGCTGCGGTGCTTCAGCAGCTGTTGCTGCCGCCCTTGCCTTGTTGTCGAGGCTTTTTCTGTCACTGCCGCTGTTGCCAGCTGCTGCTACAGCACCTGCTAGCGTTGCTACAGCCCCGGTACTGCCGCTACAGTCCCTGCTGTCGCCGCTACAGCCCCTGCTGTCGCCGCTACAGCCCCTGTTAGAGCTGCTACAGCCTTGGTGCTGCCGCTACAGCCCTGCTGCCGCTGCTACAGCCCCTGCTGCTCTCGCTACAGCCCTGCTGTCGCCGCTACAACCCCTGCTGCTGCCGCTACAGCCCTGCTGCTGCTGCTACAGCCCCTGCTGTTGTCGCTACAGCCATGTTGCTGCCGCTATAGCCCCTTCTGCTGCCGCTACAGCCCAGCTGCTACCGCTACAGCCCTGTTGCTGCCGCTACAGCCCCTACTGTCGCCGCTACATCACCTGCTGCTGCCGGTACAGCCCTGCTGCTGCCGCTACAGCCCTGTCACTGCCGCTACAGCCCCTGCTGCTACCGTTATAGCCCTGCTGCTGCCACTACAGCCCCTGCTGCCGCTACAGCCCAGCTGCTGCTGCCACAGCCCTGCTACTGCCGCAGCCCTGCTGCCATCGCTGCAGCCCTGCTGTTGACGCTACAGCCGTGTTGCTGCTGCTACAGCCCCTGCAGTCGCCGCTACATCCCCAGCTAGCCCCGTTACAGCCCTGCTGCTGCCACTACAGCCTTTTTGCTGCCGCTACAGCCCTGCTGCTGCTGCTGCTGCAACCCGCCGGTATACCCCCTGCTAGCGCTGCTACAGCCCCTGGTGCTGCCACTCCAGCCCCTACTGCTATCGCTGCAGCCCCTGCGGCCCCTATTGCTGCAGCCCCAGCGGCCCCTATCGCTGTAGCTGCAGCCCATGCCACTGCTGCCCCTGCACCTGCCGCTACAGCTGCTGCTGCCGCAGTCGCTACTGCTGCCCTTGTGCCGCTGCTGCAAAATACCATTGCATGCCATGGCCACTATCACGGTCTTAGCAA
This sequence comes from Closterium sp. Yama58-4, assembly GCA_947470075.1. Lineage (NCBI taxonomy): Eukaryota > Viridiplantae > Streptophyta > Zygnematophyceae > Desmidiales > Closteriaceae > Closterium > Closterium sp. Yama58-4. The sequence continues at coordinate 150,079 of CANIUD010000695.1, read as the reverse complement.
TTGACGCAGACGAACGCCCTTTCAAGTTATGGCTGTGGCTCGAGTGCCTGCGCCTGGTGTCTCCCTGTTCGAGCACACGTCAGGGTCCCATCAAGCCCCCACAACTCCCGCTGAGCCTGCTGCTGACGCTGGAGCGGATGTGCAGTGGCCATACCGGGCGGACCGCCTTGCCTACACACAGTGGACGGAGCGTCACGCTGTCGCATAACTTGCCGTCCGAGCTCACCTGCGCGTCTGCTCCTACATGTGGTGCCGCTGGTGGAGGCAGAGGTTATGGGGGTGGACAGCAGCGACAACAACGTCAGTCGGAGACCCTCTCGCCTCAGCAGCTTCAGGAGTGGGTTTCGAGCAACGCTTCCCTGGTGGTTTAGAGACTGCTAGTCTAGGTGTCTGTGAGCCTTCTAGCGCAGGTGCAGTTCCTGCGAAAGCATTGCACACCTTCACGCTTGACTCAGGCGCGAACGCTGCTTCTTCCGCGACTACACCACAGTCACACCGCTCGTTGCACATGTCTCGGTCATTCTGGCTGAACCCTCTGGTGGCCCAGTCGTTGCACGTGCTCCACCATTCTCCTGTGTCCGGCAGCCCCCTCCGGCTCCCTCGCAGGTCTTCACCTCCCCTTGTTCGCTACGAGCTTGGGGAGTAACGTTGTCCTCCAGGACCAGTTTGTCACTGACACTGCTCCTGGGGATGGGCTTGTGGCGATTTGTACGGACTCACGGACTAGCGCCCACCTTGCCATGTTCACTTAGAGGCCCAGGTCTGGCCTGTACATACTGACCACTGAGTCCGCACAAGTAGTTACGTCCAGTCAGGTCGCTGCGTCTTGCACGGGTTAGATACTCACCCACCTGTCTCTCCTCTGGCACCACCGTCTGGGTCACCCCTCCCTGTCGCGTCTATGTAGCATGCACCCCCGTCTCCTTATCTCTGGCCTCCCCAGGTCACTGCCTCCGCTCCCGCGGTCGCTTGCACTGCCGTGCCTTCCCTGCGTGGAGGGGCGACAATGCGCCGCTCCTCACTCCTCCTCGTTTCCTCCGACCACTGTGCCTCTGCAGACTCTCCACATGGACGTGTATGGCCCCGCCCGCGTCAGAGGACAAGTCCGCGGGCAGAACTTTCTGCTACTTGTTGACGACTACACGCGCTACACCACGGTCTTCCCCTTGCAGAACAAGGCGGATGTCCGCAGTGCCTTTATCCCTTGGATCCGTACTGTCTGTCGCCAGGTCAGCCCACAGTTCCGACTGGACATCCCGGTTTTGCGCCTGCACTCTGACAGAGGTGGTGAGTTTTCCTCTCGCCTCCTTGATGACTTTTGTGGTGAGGAGGTCATCGCCCAGTCGTTCACGCTTCCGGCCTCTCCGCAGCAAAATGGGATTGCTAAGCGCCGCATTGGCCTGATCATGGAGGTTGTTCGCACCTCCATGATCCATCCGGTTGCTCCCCATTTTCAGTGGCCGTTTGCGGTCTAACATGTCGCGCATCAGCTTAACCTCTATCCGCGTGTCTCCATGCTAGAGACCCTGCCTACACTGCGTTGGACGGGGGAGGTTGGCGAAGCGTTGGCGTTCCGGGTCTAGGGTTCGATGGCCCTTGCCCGCGATACTACTATGTTGGACAAGCTCTCTTATCGCACAGTTCGCTGCGTCTTCCTTGGCTTTCCCATCGACGTGCCTGGCTGGCAGTTTGCCATCCAGCCACTCGTCGCATCCTGTCCTCCCAGGACGTCACCTTTGACAAGTCGGTTTGCTACTACCATCTCTTCCCCCACAGCACTTCTCCCGTCCACCTCCCGCCTCTCTTCCTGGTTCCAGGTCCTCCCCCGATAGACCCCCTCCCCCCAACAGGGTCCTGCTCCCTTAGATGTGTCTCAGGTTGACCCATCCCCTTTGGTTGAGCTTTTGGAGGTCTCCTCTGACACCTCTTGCCCAGCTGAGGGGGGCCACCCTACTCCTGACGACACAGCAGCCACTCGCCGCTCACTGCGCTTGGAGACCCCTCCTGGTTTTCCGCCTCTGTCGTCTTTGCTGCCTCTGCAGCCTGCTGCTGGAGGTGGTGACACTGGAGGCGCTGACTCTGGAGGTACTGGTGGTGGCGATGCCGGAGGTACTGGAGCTATATGTGCTGGAGGTGCTGGTGCTGGAGGTGCTGGTGCTGGAGGTACTAGAGCTAACGGTACTGGAGGTACTAGAGCTGTAGGTGTTGGAGGCGCTAGTGCTGGAGGAGCTAGTGCTGGAGACGCTGGTGCCAGAGATGTTGGTCCACAGTGTGCAGGCAATGCAATCCACCCGGTACCGTCGCTCCACGTCCTCCCCATCGTTAGCAGCAGGCTCAGTCCGAGTCGTGTGGTCCTGAAGAGACCCTAGCGTGTGCTCGAACAGGGAGACGAAATCCATAATGAAACGCCGGAGTTACACGTGCATGCGCTCTAGCCACAATGCAAACTCGAAAGGGTCTCTTCTGCGTCAACCTCTAGGACAGTGATAGTGGCCATGATAGGAATTCGGTCAAGTTTCAGTACTAGGAAGTAGCTGCAGATCTAGGCACCGGCGGCAGTTCGGGGCGCAATGGGAGAATGAACAGCATGGCAGTAGGTGAGTGGCTCGGCAGCAGACACAGCAGTAGCGTGGCGCAGCGCGGCATTAGGCAGTGCGGCGCAGCGGCTAGGCAGTGCGCGTGACAAGGCAGGGCAGCATGCATGGCAGAAGGGCAGCGCGCGAGCGTGTGGCAGGGCAGCGCGCGGCGGCCGGGCAGTGCGCCCGAGGCAGCGGTAGTAGGGCAGCGCGCGCAGGCAGGTGCGGGCACCAGGCAGTGTTCGAGCAGGCGCGGGAGGGCGGCGCACGGGGAGGCATGGCGCACGACTAGCTGTGCACGAGGCAGCGGCGGCAGGGCAGCTCTCGCGGGCAGGCGCGGAGCGCTGGGCAGCGTACGGGCAGGCGCGGCAGGGCGGCACACGGGCAGCTGCGCGCGAGGTGGCGGGGGCAGAGCAGCGCGCGCGGGCAGGTGCAGCGCGCGGGGCAGCGCGAAGGGCGTGCGTAGAGCAGCGTACGGGGCGACGCGAACGGCTCGCAAGGGGCGGCGCGAAGGGCGCGCGCGGGGCAAGGTAACAGCGGTAGGTACTGACCTAACCTAGCGACTGATACCATGTCAAGAAGCGTAATCAACATAATAAATTGACTAGGCAGGAGTGAGATACAAATGCGGAACCCTAAACTGTTATACCCCATAGAGCATGTCCCATTATAACCTACACATCATAACTATGATTTTGACAGAAGGGCAGGTCAGGTCAAGATGAGTGAGTGAAATGTGTTTCCATTTTCCTCCTTGCAACTGGCTTCTCGAAAAATCAACCCTGAGTGGGTTTATAGACTTAATAATGTGTTAACACACTAATCATGCTAGGAAAACAAATGAAACCATTCTAAGTCTACCCTAAAAGGCTAACGTACACCTTCGAGGGGGGGAGGGGGGGTCTTATAATGCATACCTCTCTAGGCGGGGGGTACAAACAATGAACACCGACCAGAATAAAAGACCCATTCCTGTATAACATACCCGGGGGCCGGGGGTCTTAAGCAGGGTCTACGTTATAAGAAATATTTTGTCTGTTTGTCTGGATTCAGACACGTTTTTTATCATTCATCTGATGGCCTAGACATGTCCCTTAAACTTATCTGATTCTTAAAGCCCGAGTCCCAAATTGCGGGCCGCGCGGGTCAAGCTTTTAAAACTTGACGAACTAGTGTTTGCAAGGTTTGAAAAAAAAACCAGCCTGCAATTCGAGACTTTCAGGAACTGAACCAACCCCCAGGGAAAAATACGAGGGTGGGCTTGGTTTGGCGAAAAAAACGGAAGAAAAAAAAATCAAAATCTTTCGCCAAAACCCAGACCACAAAAACCCCCGCGCGTCAACCTCTTAAAGGTTGTGCAATTTGGGCGGTCGGCTTTAAGACAAGATTTTTATATGTATCTGAATTCTTAGACATCCTTATACAGTTCGTCTGAGACTGCAGACATGGAGTCTTTTCTCGTTTGAAACCGACAAATTCCTCCACCTGGCCAGTTGCCCACCTGGCTAGTTGCCCGCATGCCCTGTTGCCCACTGTTCCCGACAGGCCCTCAGATATCAGCGTAAAACACGCTGATTACGCTGATTTTGTAGCTCTGATTTTTGTTTTCCCTGAAAATTCAGCATATGCTTCAATTTTGCACTGAAATTTCAGTATAACCTATTTTGCCACACTGACCGTTTTGCGTGTTTCTGTACAAGTAACACTGACGATGCAGTATACTTCAGTGAGTCACACTGAAACGGACTTGACCGCGCTTGGGGGGGGGGGGGGGGGAGGGGGGGTGGGGTTGAGGATAGGGTACGCGACACGTGTACAGAGTGTACCTTCCCGTGATTCACGAAACCCCACCCCACCCACACACTTGGATTTTTTTCGCATGTGCTGTACTTACAGCTTGTGCGCGCCGAACCGTTTTCCTCGCTGGAAGCCATCTCATCTCAACGAAATGTTTTTTTTTACATTGCTGTTTCAGTTTAGTATGAATTTTGACACTGACAAAATCAGTATAAACAAAACCACGAACGCTGATTTGGACACTTGGCTGGCAGAGGCACGCTGATCCATCAGCATACCCTCAAACCAATCTGAGGGCCTGGTTCCCGACGAGTCTTGCCACTCGCCGCGTTATCGTGCTGCCACCGCCAGGCTGCACGTCGCCTCTGTCGATGCCAACACTGCACGTCAAATGCGCCAGACTCACCCCGCTGGCACGAATCTTGGCACAATCTTTATCTGAAATTTTAGACCAGTGGTCAAGATTCGTCTGAAATGTTGGACTCGGCTTCAGGTTTCGTCTATCAGACAAGGAGCCAGCACCTCGTGTTTTAGCCAGACGGGTCATTTGACTAAAGTTATCCCTGGTTTTTAGTTGCGGGGGGTCTTATATCCAGGAGATTATGGTATTTAAGCAAAATTTCCACGAAAACGCAAGTTAACAAATGTCTTCAACAATTTAACAGAAGCTTCAGCAGAGTGCGTTGAACTCCCTTTTCACCTTGCCTCTTGCAGCCCCAAACGCCAGTCCATAGCGTCACTTGAAGCCCAACTCCCCCAATCCCCCCCTCCTCTCCCAGACAAGCTCCTCCAATCCCTGTCGCCTCTCAATGGCAGCAGCTAGGCGAAGAACTTGACCCCTTCATCATCCGAGGAGGAGCCCTTGAAGAGCGTGGCGAGGCCCCTCCCCTCGAGCACTGTGATGGCTCTCCGCAACACGTCCTCGTCAATGCCCTCCAGGTCTGGTGCACACATGCACACACATGCACACATGCACACATGCACACATGCATACATGCACACATGCACACATGCACACACACATGCACACATGCACACATGCACGCATGCACACATGCACACATGCACACACACATGCACACATGCACACACACATGCACACATGCATGCACACATGCACACATGCACACACACATGCACACATGCACACATGCACACATGCACACACACATGCACACATGCACGCATACATGCACACATGCACACACATGCACACATGCACACACGCACACATGCACACATGCACACATGCACACATGCACACATACACACATGCACACATGCATGCACACATGCACGCATGCACACATGCACACATGCACACACGCACACATGCACACATGCACACACATGCACACATGCACACATGCACATGCACACATGCACACACACGCACCCATCCACACATGCATCCACACATGCACACACACATGCAGATGCACACATGCACACACATATGCACGCATGCACACACGCACACATGCACACATGCACACATGCACACATGCACACACACATGCACACATGCACACACACATGCACACACGCACACACACACGCACACACACACACACATACACACACATACACACACACACACACACACACACACACACATACACACATAGACATGCAGACATACATACATACACACACACATGCACACACACATGCACACATACACACAGAGCATGCAGAAACCGTCCTCTCAAGGCACACAGAAGCAACAATTGTAAGGAGAGCCATGAGGAGAAACATCTGGAACCACAGCAGCCCGCTTTGCACTAAAGGTCTTGCCTTCACCTTTAGTGCTCTCAATATCCATTCATGCCGGACACATGCCGCATGCGATGAAGACATACTTACATGTATACCTGTCCCTTTCGAATCATCCCCTGCTCGTATCTCCTCGAGTGTCAAAACAGAGTCTCCAAATCCGTTCTCGCGCACCTAAGGGCCACAGCAGGCAGACAAGGAAGAAGCATACAGGCAATAATGAATTAGACGCCCACAAAACAGTACATAGTGGCTGGACAGCTTTGAGTTCAACTCTCCGTGCGATGGGCCCAACCTCAGCGCCCCACGCCCACAGTGCACCCCACGCCTAGGCATGACCATCCCGCCCCAGCGGGTCGGGTCGACTCGTGACCCGATTCCGGGTCGGGTCGGGTTTTGACCCAATTCTGGGTCGGGTCGGGTTTTGACCCGATTATGGACCCGACCCGGTTTCGGGTACCGCGCCCTAACTCGGGTCGGGTATCTGGCCGGACCCGAGGGTTTCCTCTCGACAATGTTATCCAGATCGCAATCGCGCATGCTACTTTTCCCAACGACTAGCATTTCGATCTGTATTAAGTTAAGTTACCTAGCTAGTGACGCCAGCAGCCACCCAACAACCAACATTGGCGTGCGAGAATGTTTAGTTAATACTCAGCCAATCGTTTTTTTTATAAGTTATTCGCACTTCGCGCCAACCAGCCTAGGGTTTCCTCTTAAAACCCGCGGGCCAAGAGCTTCAACCTTAGGAAGCTTGGTTGGAGCGAGCAACACAATTGGCCAAGATTTTGGGTGCGAGGGCCAAACTCAACCAAGGTTAGGAAGGTTGAGGCAATTTGGGCCTTCTTGGCCCTCCGGTTTTAAGCCAAAATTTACAGGTCGCGCTCCCTAGGCGCGCGCATTGCAGGCCCGCGTTTTAGTGCATCTCGGCGTGCCGTGCAGGCGTACATCGCTAGAGCCGCCCCCCTGTTGTAGGCTTTGGGAAACGTCATTCGCCAAGGTCCCGCGCGGAATCCGCCTTAGGTAGTTAAACGGAAGCGAGAATGGAAGGAGGGCAGGATAGCAGTCGCGCGATCCCAGGGGCGTCGCTTGGAGGCCTTCCAACGCCGGAATCTAGGGCCACATTCCAATTGGGGAGCTTCTTCCATGGGGATGAGGAGATTGGGTGGGACGACGCAACCGCGGCAAGGAGGAGTGAGGAGTTGCAGCAGAGGGGGTCACAGGGTCCTCTCGCATCAGCAGCGGAGGCGCAAGGACCACGTGAACAAGAGAAAGACCCGGATCGGGTCCCCCCACCGCAGGGTGAGGCGGACAGCGAGAGTGGAGGATCGGGTGATGAGGGTGGGGGAGGGAACTTGCACTGTATTAAAGAGAACCTCTGACCCTGCCTATAGGAGTCGGCTCGACCCGACCTGGCCCGGCTCCGACCCGACCCGACCCGGGGACGGGTCAAGCCTGACCTGGCACCCGATACCCGGGTCAGGCCAGAGATCTTTGATGTTCCAACCCGACCCGACCCGACCCGGAACCCGCTGGCCCGCCCAAGTGGGGTCGGAATTGAGGCACGCTGTGGGTTCGAGCCGGGCAGCTCGCGATGAGACATCGTGTGCCTTTAGCTGAGCTGCCCCTGCCTCGACAAGCCGGCTCTCTTCGCCTTGGGGACAAACCCAAAGTGGTTGACGTCGGGATGGGCTCGTGCACAGCGTTGAGGACACGGCCGTTCAAAACAAGATACCTGCTCCAGTCCAGTCCAGTCCAGTCCAGTCCAGTCCAGTCCAGTCCATGACACCTTGTCCGCCCACCTTGTCCGCCCACCTTGAATCAGCTAAGACCTCGCGATCGTTGCACCACCCACCGTGTATGCCTTCTAATTCATCACTGCTACACGCCTTTGGATCTTTAGTTTATCAATTTACACCGCCTTTGTTGACATCACCAATTGTAACGATTGATGCACGGGCCATATGAGAGAGGGGACCTCCCCGTGCATGTTTGTACCCGCTGGTAGCTAATACATGGACCGCTTGAGGGGAGGGGAGGCGGGCGTACGAATTGCAGCAGCGTGTTGGCTCAGTCGTTGATGGACTTCCACAGAATGAGGCACCTCGTTCGACTGCGATCCGTCCATTTCGCCCGCCCTGGCAAAATGGAGGGGGGGACGCAAAAGCAGAAAGGCACATTTCCGTTCCATGGACACATAAGTTGATGAGAAGGAGGCGCCCTAATCCATGAACTCTGCAGGCTGAAGACACTGGGAAACAACTGGAGGGCGGCCATTGGAGCATTGAGTGGAGAAAGAACGAAGGTGATGCTGTTGAGAAGGTGATGCTGCTGTTGAGAAGGTGATGCTGTTGAGAAGGTGATGCTGTTGAGAAGGAATGGGAGCGGAAGGAATGGGAGCGGAAGGAATGGGAGCGGAAGGAATCATATATGTTCCAAGAAATATGGGCGCTGAGAGCACAGCAGCGTTGGGGCGATGTGAGCGGTGGGAGGATCGCAAGAGAGGCGGAGTGAGCTTGCCTTCTGCAACAAGAGCCTCGAGAAAGACCTGCCGCGCCTCGAACGTCAATTTGCCTGCCATGGTTGATTCCACACACACACACAGGGTGCAAGAGGCCGTTGGGACAAGAATACAAAACGGACGTGCAAAATGGAGCTAAGTCAGATATGCAAGGAGCGAGGAACAAATGCATGAAGGAACGAATGCATCAAGGAAGGGAAGGCGTCGAAAGCGGTGGAGGAGAATACGCAGGGAGCAGGCAGAGAGCTCAATGGCCGGGAGGTCAAGGGCCGGGAGCTCTCAACCCTTTTTTCCCCTTCCCTCATCAGCCTGGATTACCAACCTCCCCACTCTTCCCCCAACTAACCGCATCCTGCCCCATCCACACTCCGCTTGTCACGACCCACCTGCCCCATCCGCACTCCGCCTGTCACGACCCACCTGCCCCATCCACACTCCGCCTGTCACGACCCACCTGCCCCATCCGCACTCCGCCTGTCACGACCCACATACCCCGCCTTTCTCTTTCAGTCGTAACACAGTGTGTAATCGATACAGCAACCAATTTAAGAGTGTCGACGAGGGAGGGATCTAGGGGGTGAAGGTTCTACACGTGCCCCGATTTCCAGAAACAACAAAAGAGTAATCCCACGCCCCATATCACCTCCACCTCGACACCCCCTTCCCCCATTCACCCTTCTCCTCCCCCCCTTCGAAACCCTCCTCCCATCCCTTCCCTCTGCTTCTCCCTCTCGACACCCCCCAGCAAACATGCGCAGTGACCCGCCTATCCCCGGAGCCCTCACGCTGGATGGCGGGGTGGTGGAAGAGGGGGAAGTGGTCGAGGGGCACGAGCAGTGTGCGGTGGTGGCGGCACCACGCCACAATCAGATCCGCCCACAGCCGCACCTGCCTCTCGCGCGTCGCCTTGATTGGCTGCAGCCTGCTGCCCCGTGGGATGCACGGCCGTGATGAGTGTTCCAGGGGGGTGGGGGGGAGAGGGGGGGAGAGGGGGGGAGAGGGGGGGTGAGGGGGGGAGACCATGTGTGACTGAGTCAACAACACCTCCATGTGATCAACTCCGCACCTACACGGGCACCAACAACACCACCAGCACTCCCACACTCACCTCGTTGCCCCAACACTCAAACAACGACGATGATGGCGATGGTGATGGTGATGATGTCACGCCTTGCCTCCATCCATGTGATCAGCCCCTCACCTACACGGGCACCAGCAGCACCACTAGCATTCCCACACTCACCTCGTTGCCCTGACGCTCAAACAACGACGATGATGGAGATGGTGATGGTGATGATGTCACGCCTTGCCTCCATGAGATCAGCCCCGCACCTACATGGGCACCAGCAGCACCACTAGCATTCCCACACTCACCTCGTTGCCCTGACGCTCAAACAACGACAATGATGGTGATGGTGATGGTGATGGTGATGATGCCATGACTTGGCCTTCTGCCGTCCACCCCACACCTGCATGACCACCACCAGCAGCAGCAGAAGCAGCAGCAGCAGCACCAGCAATACCACCACCTGCGCCACCATCACCATCACCAGTCACTCCTACTGCTCCCCCTGAACCCCATCCCCACCCTCCCGCCTCACCTCCCCCTCCCCAACCCCTTTCCACACCTGCTCTCCTTCCTCCCGGGGCATTAGCATAGCCCACCGCACCACCTACCCCCACATAGCTCGCCACACCGCCTCCCCCCACGTCAGGGGGCAGATGAGGCTGTGAATTGCGCTGGTGCGGCAGCAGGGAGCGATTTTCCTGGTGAGGTGGCAAGGGTTGTGCTCTTGAGTAAGGTGGTGGTGGGTGATAGCTTTGGCGAGGCTGCGGCAGAGGGAGCATGCGGGAGGGCCTTGGAGAGGGGATTTGAGAGGGCGAGGGGAGAGGAGAGGTTGCTGCACCAGCTCCCCCCCCATAGCTCGTTGCAGCACCAGAGGATGGTGGGTGGTGATAGCTCTGGCGAGGCTGCGGCAGAGGGCGCATGCGGGAGGGACTTGGAGAGGGGATTTGAGAGGGCGAGGGGAGAGGAGAGGGACGGATGGCCCGGTGGTGGCGGGGGTGAGGGAAGGAGGGGTTCGAGGAGGCGAGAGGAGGAGGAGGTGGGGGGGGAGGGCGAGGGAAAGGAGCAGGGCCGATTTCCTGCTCTCTCATTCCCCTCATCCATTCGTTATAGTCACCCTCTTCATGCATCCCCCTGCCCATGGGTCTGCCCTCCCACGTTCTCAACGTTCGCCTCTCCCCCTGCTGCACACTGGAAGGCGGAAAACTTTCCTCATACATGCCTCAATGGGGAAAGGAAAGCTCTCCTCATGTTGCACGCGGGGAGGGGGGAAACGCTCCTGCTGCTGGCGGGAAGGGGGAAAACCCTCGTGCCACCATGATCTAGTGGTAGGAGGGGCATGCTCCCACTGCTCCCACTCCATCTCCTGAGGGATCCGGAGGATAAAAAATCCCTCTCCTTGGTCCTCCTCCTCCGCCATCCCTTCTCGCCACGCCCACGCCTGCACTTGACACATCTCTCACTTCTCTTCCTTCTCTGCTTCCTATTCCTCCTCCTTCTCCCTCCCTTTCTTCTGTGTGCCACCCAAAGTGACGACCTGTGATGGGAGGGGCGAAAGGGTAATGGTTGCTGGCTGTTAGTGCACTGTGATGGCATGTGTTATAATATCTTTTGTGGCGCCTAAAAAGCCCTCACCAGCACCACAAGCACTGCCAATATTTTTCCTCTCTACCTTTTGAGGCGCCTCAAAAGTTGCTTGCTGTTAGTGCACTGCAATGGCATGTGTAAGATCAATTTGACTTTTGAGCCGACGAATAAAAAGGGGAACGGTTCATGATTTTACAGTGAGGTGCTATGGAATGTGTCGTATCCCATTGCATGGCATAGTATGGGAGGGGGGGGGGGGGGGAGCGCGGGGATGAAGGTGGGTAGGTAAAGCAGACAGGAAGGCACGTCAGCATGAACCCACCTCTCAACACCCTTATCCCCCATCCCCATCCCAAATCCTCCACGCACGTCAGCATGAACCCATGGGCGCAGAGGCATGTCAACCCCATGCACATGGACCATCAGCCCCTTTCTAGAGAATTCTGGAGAATGATCATATCGAGATTCAGCCCAATATTTCAACACCCTTATCCCCCATCCCCATCCCAAATCTCCCACGCACGTCAGCATGAACCCATGGGCGCAGAGGCATGTCAACCCCATGCACATGGACCATCAGCCCCTTTCTAGAGAATTCTGGAGAATGATCATATCGAGATTCAGCCCAATATTTCAACACCCTTATCCCCCATCCCCATCCCAAATCCCCCACGCACGTCAGCATGAACCCATGGGCGTAGAGGCATATCAACCCCATGCACATGGACCATCAGCCCTTTTCTAGAGAATTCTGGAGAATGATCATATCGAGATTCAGCCCAATATTTCAACACCCTTATCCCCCATCCCCATCCCAAATCCCCCACGCACGTCAGCATGAACCCATGGGCGCAGAGGCATGTCAACCCCATGCACATGGACCATCAGCCCCTTTCTAGAGAATTCTGGAGAATGATCATATCGAGATTCAGCCCAATATTTCCGCACCCTTATCCCCCATCCCCATCCCAAATCCCCCACGCATGTCAGCATGAACCCACGGGCGCAGAGGCAGGTCAACCCCATGCACATGCGCCATCAGCCCGCCTTCCAATGCCTCCTCTATAGCATGCTCCGATATAGCATACTCCTCCTCCATAGCACGCTCCGATATAGCCTGCTCCGATATAGCATAGTCATCTTCTGCGTACTCTTCCCCCACAGGCTCCTCCCCCCACCACCACTCCGCCTCTCTCCCCCTTTCCTCCCCCACCTGCACCCACCCTGCACCTCCTCCCTCCCCTACTCCCCCCCACCCCACCCCTGCTTCCGTCCACCCCGCCTCTTCTCCCCCCCACCCCGCGCCTGCCCCTCCCCGCCACTCCCTGCCAACTACACCAGTAAACCCTCCCCCGAAAGTTGCCTGGAATTCTCGAGCAGCAGCGGCAGCAGCAGCAAGATCGGAGAAGGAGGCAGGGAGGGGTGGGGGAGAAGGGCCGGAGGCGGAAGGGGGGAGGGGAATAGCCAGTTCCCGTGCTCCTCGCTGCGGCAGTTGGGGCACTGCATGCGGCGCTTGGCGTTGAAGGCGGAGCCAATGCAGTCTGGGGGGAAAGGGAGGGGAGAAAGGGAGCAGAAGGGGGAAAAGAAGGACTGTTGAGGGGCCTCATAAGGGAGTTGGGGCACTGCATGCGACGCTTGGCGTTGAACGCGGAGCCAATGCAGTCTGGGGAGGGAGGGGTGGGGGTGGGGAGGGGGGAGAGAAAATAAGGGACGGTGGAAAAAGGGGTAGCAGTTGGGGCACTGCATGGGGCGCTTGGCGTTGAGCGAGGGGCCGACGCAGTCTGGTGGGAGGGGGAAGGTGGGAGAGAAATGGAGAAAAAGGGAGGGAGAGGGGGAGAGCAGCAGCTGGGGCACTGCACTGCGGCGCTGCACTGGGGAACTGCAGCTCGCTGGAATGTCTGATTACAGGGGAAAGAAGGGGACTACTGAGGGGAGGCTCACAAGGCAGTTGAGGCACTGCATGCGGCGCTTGGCGTTGAGCGGGGAGCCTATGCAGTCTGGGGGAGTGAAGGGGGAGAGAGAGACGGCGCGCAGAGAAGGGAGAGCAGAGACGGAAAGGGGGAGAAGAGCGGAAAAAGAATGCAGCAGAGCAGATAGTTTTGGCAGTTTTAGGGAAGGGGAGAGTGCCGACGGAGCAGACAGGGGAACACGGGAAGTAAAGAAAAGTGAGGGAGGAAACGGGAACATGGAGATGGATAGGGGGTCCGAGAACAAACTGAGGGAACAACCTGAGGTGACCTTTCCTTTTGGGTACAACTCAAAAGATTGGGAGGCGATGAGGGGTTCCACTCTTTTTTTTCTTCTCAAATTAGAAAAAAAAGAGTCGTATGTGAAAGAGAGCAGCAATCAGCTCACCTAGGTGAAAGCCGTGGCCGCATTTCAGCCGCGCTGTGGACCGTTCGATGGAGCACGCATCAACGGCGTCAAGGCAAATGGAGCACTCCTCCGCTTCAATCGAAGATTCCCCCTTATGCTTCCCCTCCGCCTTTCCCTTTCCCTCCGCCTCCCCCTTCTCCTCCCCCGTCCCCTTCATCTTTCCCTTCCCCTTCCCCTTCAACGTCCCCATGCTTCCACTCCGGGCTTGATTCACCGTCGCGCCTCCCTCTTCTCCCCCTCCTCTCCCCTCTCCGTCCGCCACCCCCCCTCCCTCCGCGCCCTCCCCTCCCTCCTCCGCTTCCCCTTCGCTCTCCTGGTCGCTATCCATCCCAAAAATTCGAACGCTAAAATGGGTTTGAAATCGTGGGATACCTTGGGGTATCGCTAGGTACGTTACCCCAATGTTGCCCTCAAGATGCCATCAGGAAACATTTGGGCATCAACGACTCTCGCGAATTTGGTGACTGAAATCGTTCAAACTCGAGAACCAAAATTTGACCAACCAGGGTGCAGGGAAATTTGAGGTCTCCTCGAGGTAACCCCCCCACCTTCGGAACGAGGCTAATTATCTGGTTTGCTTGCACTGCCTCGGCAAATGAAGCTGACCCCAAGCAAGTTCATGATGCAGCCTCTTTTAACAGAGACAATGTTGAACAACTCATTTACTAACGAGGCTCACCATATCGTGTTGTACAGGATGGGTTTCGCTAGGTGGCAGCCAGGATTTCATGCACCAATCAAAATTGTGCAAGTCACTTCAGCCATTCAGTCACTCACTTGGACATATTTCACAACCTCATCTGGCCCTCTTCCATCATTCTTTTGTGTTGTAAAGTTGTCGAGTGACCACTTCTCTTAACTCGCCGCCATGTCCGCGTTTTCCGCTACTTCAGTTCCCTAGACATTTCTGGAGAATGAAGTGAACGATAAATAGCTTAGTATCTCGTCAATCCATTTCTTATTAAGCAACGTCTTAAACCTGGCGATTGGAAGCGTGAATGACTAGTAATTATTCTATCGTCGGTTTCTAACTGTTTCCTCGAGTATGTGTGTTTCTTTGCAGGCAGCACCTACCGTCGTGCAGGCGCTCACGTTTGGAGGTACATACGAGGTAAGCAAGTCGCCAGTGAGTCACCTGTTTTACATCGCCGTTTTGTTTCATGGCGTCCTGCCTTTTTTTTTCAGCGCCAATTTTTTATTTGTCAACCACCCGTTTAGCTCTGCCATTCTGTGCAAGAAGTTGCCTTGGCGCAGTGCAGTTGCAGGCGAAGCGTAACCAAGATTCTTACCTGCCAAGTCAATTTCTGGTAAGTTTACTCTGTGTAGTAAACGTGTTGTTTGCGTGGAATCTCGTTTTCCTTGTTTCCAGTTCCTAGCGATGTGCTTGTGCAGGCGAAACCAAGCCTCCTACATGCAAAGCTTCTTTCTGGTAAGTATACTCTGTTTACTAGACACTGGTGTGAAACGTTATTTTTCTGTCATTCCGGTTCCTTCATTGTTTCCTCGTTGCTGACATTTCTCTTCATTGTTTCCTTCGTTATTTTTTCTTTTTTTTTTTCTCGTTATTTTCCTTCATTTTTTCTTCGTTGTTTTCGCTACTCTATTGTGGCAGGAAATTATGTTGACTGATTTGAGAAGCAGGAAAGTTGAGATCATATTCGCTGCCATTCGGTGCTCATTAACATTGTGTGGTTTTACTCTACTGGTCATTTTTGCACACTGTTTAGGCATGTGTCTGAAATTTGTGGTTTCAAGCCATGTACTGTAATGCTTATTTTATATGTTCTACTAATACAACTTTTTTTATCTGAGCCTATTGTGAAAGTATATGGAAGTGGTTGGGCTATTAATAGAGAGAAACGATTGCATCAGAATTATACAGTCCTGCAATAGCAATCTTTTATTCGAAATAATCTAGTGTACAGCAGGAGTGTACTATTTGAATTAATGTTCGCGGCGCGATCGACGGTGGCGTTTGATTGGCTCCAGCAACGTGGGAGCAGAATCATCGCGGTGACATGACGGTTTCCTGTAGGTTACCTCTGTGGGTAACCTTGAGGTCACACCGAACTTTGAGGTGACCTCGATGACTCCTAGATGGAGTCCTTTGGGTTACCCACAGCGGGGTAACCTGGGGGAAACCTTGGGGTAGGATTTTGCGAGCCCGATTTTTGGGATGTCCCCCCCTCCCTCCTCCTCTTCCCCTTTGCTCTCCTCGTCGCCATCTCTTCGGCTGCCCGTTTCCCTACCCTACGGTCCTCGACGGCTTCTTCTTTCACTATCCAGCTGTACGGCACCGCACGTCCTGGATTTGAACGGCCAAGATTCAACGACGCAACGATCGAACCTTCCTCTAACGCGACGCCAGGGACGCCGGCCGAGGCGGCGGGAGGAGCGGGGGAGACAGCGGAGGGGTTTGCGAGAGAGGGGACATGCTCGTTGGTCGCGCGCGCTACAAACGCGCCACGCGATGAGTTGGATAGTTCCATTCCGGCATAGATGACCTAATTAGACTCCGTATCCCGCGGCCTGTGATCATGCTCTACCGCAAACTCTGCGTGAAACATGGGGTGGATGCACATAGAGTAAGCAAAACCGAATCCATGGTCACACTGCTAACCTAAGGGCGTGTAACTTTTCCCGTTTTTAACAAATGTCCGGACGGAGCCTCCAAATCGGCCGGACGGAGCTCTGTACGGACGCTTGGGAATCGGGTCCGGACGGAGCTCCGTCCGGACCACAATTGTGGAACTTATGGCATTTTCGAAAAACAAGAAATTCGCAATGAAATTTACATAATTCGTACGGCACTCCAAAAGTTTCGCCAGCGAAAATCCGCGGCATGTTATTGGTTGATGAATTAACCCATCTCGTGCCCCAACCACAGCGCAGCCAAATCGGACGGCCCGAACTGCCGTTCGGACTTTGTCAGCAGGTTAGTCCGGACAACATTTTGGCAGAAAAGTTTCGGATTTTGTCCGGACGGTAGCGATGTCGAAGGGGGTCTTGCGAAAATCTAAACGGATATTAACAAAAATAGCTATCCTACAAAATTCCGGACGGGGCCTCCGTCCGGACGATGGAAAGTGAAAAAGTTACACGCCCTAACCCCAATCTGTGCACTGTCGCTTAGGGCGGGTCCAGCGCGTACGTTTACAGTTCGTTTACAGTTCATCTACCGTGGCGAAAAACGATATCGAACGTGTCAAACATTATACATGTTGTATTTGTGTAGGCTGTAGTGGGTTAGCCTATAGGGGGGTCACAACATTAGGGTTTCATATTTTGTACTCACAATCCTTGCTAGTCCATCATTCCTGCCTGTTCATTCTGACATGGTATCAGAGCAGGTCCTTTGCTAGGACCGCTCCTAGGGCCCACCGCTACCTACCTACCTACCTACCTATCGTGCGCCCTCGTGCGCCCTCGTGCGCCTCTCACTACCGAGCGCCCTCGTGCGCCTTAGCGCCCTCGTGCGCCTCTACCTACCGCGCGCCCTCGTGCGCCTCTACCTACCGCGCGCACGCAGCCCGCTAGCCACCCGCGCGCGGCTCGTTTTTAACGCGCGCGACTCGCTAGCCGCCCGTGCGCGGCCGATTTTTCGCGCGCGCGCCTCGCTAGCCGCCCGCGCGCGGCCGATTCTTCGTACGCGTGACCCGCTAGCCGCCCGCGCGCGGCTTAGGGTTTGTCACGCGACCCTGCAGCAGCAGCCGCCGCCGAGCCTACAGCAGCGGCCGCCGCCGACCCTGCAGCAGCAGCCGCCGCCGAGCCTACAGCAGCGGCCGCCGCCGAGCCTGCAGCAGCTGCCGCCGCCGAGCCTGCAGCAGCAGCCGCCGCTCGACCTGCAGCAGCTGCCGCCGCCGAGCTTGCAGCAGCAGCCGCCGCTCGACCTGCAGCAGCAGCCGCCGCCGAGCCTACAGCAGCGGCCGCCGCCGACCCTGCAGCAGCAGCCGCCGCCGACCTGCAGCAGCTGCCGCCGCCGAGCCTGCAGCAGCTGCCGCCGCCGAGCCTGCAGCAGCAGCCGCCGCTCGACCTGCAGCAGCTGCCGCCGCCGAGCTTGCAGCAGCAGCCGCCGCTCGACCTGCAGCAGCTGCCGCAGCCGCGCCTGCAGCAGCGGCCGCCGCCGACCCTGCAGCAGCAGCCGCCGCCGAGCCTACAGCAGCGGCCGCCGCCGACCCTGCAGCAGCAGCCGCCGCTCGACCTGCAGCAGCTGCCGCCGCCGGACCTGCAGCAGCAGCCGCCGCTCGACCTGCAGCAGCTGCCGCCGCCGAGCCTGCAGCAGCAGCCGCCGCTCGACCTGCAGCAGCTGCCGCCGCCGAGCTTGCAGCAGCAGCCGCCGCTCGACCTGCAGCAGCTGCCGCCGCCGAGCCTACAGCAGCGGCCGCCGCCGACCCTGCAGCAGCAGCCGCCGCCGAGCCTACAGCAGCGGCCGCCGCCGACCCTGCAGCAGCAGCCGCCGCTCGACCTGCAGCAGCTGCCGCCGCCGAGCCTACAGCAGCGGCCGCCGCCGACCCTGCAGCAGCTGCCGCGGAGCTCCCTGCTACGACCTGGCCCCGCCCCGCTGTTGCAGCGGCCACGCTGTCGCCACTGTCTTGCGCCCGCCGCACCAACCACTGGTGAGCTTTGCCCTGCTAGCACTGCTACCGTTACTGCTGCTGCTACTGCCTTTACTGCTCCTGCTGTTGCTGCCGCTACTGCTGCTGCTCCTGACGTGGCCAGATGCAGCTCCAGCAGGCTCGTGAGTGGTACGCCGGCTTGGGCAGTCGGGGTGGCCGTAGTGGTAGTCGCTCTGGAGTGCGTCGTTCGGGAGCCTCTGGTAGTAGACCGGTGCAGCAGACGTGCCCTCTTCTGCTCCAGCAGGCTCGTGAGTGGTACGCCGGTTTGGGCAGTCGGGGTGGCCGGCGTGGTAGTCGCTCTGGCGTGCGTCGTTCGGGAGCCCCTGGTAGTGGACAGGTGCAGCAGCCGTGCCCTCTTCTGGTCCAGCAGGCTCGTGAGTGGTACGCCGGTTTGAGCAGTCGGGGTGGCCGTAGTGGTAGTCGCTCTGGCGTCCGTCGTTCGGGAGCCTCAGGTAGTGGACAGGTGCAGCAGCCGTGCCCTCTTCTGCTCCAGCAGGCTCGTGAGTGGTACGCCGGTTTGAGCAGTCGGGGTGACCGTAGTGGTAGTCGCTCTGTGAGTGAGGCAGCCGCTCTCGGTGCCAGTACGTCTGTTGCCCTCGGTGCAGGTGAGGCTACCACTCCCGGTACTCGCGTGTCTGCTACTCCAGGTGCTGGTGAGCCTACTGCTCTAGGTGCTAGTGCGTCTGCTGCTCCAGGTGCTCGCGTGTCTGCTACCCCAGGTGATGGTGAGGCTGCTGCCCTAGGTGCTAGTGCGTCTGTGCCCCCTGGTACTGAGTCGACTGCAGCACTGCACACCTTCACCCTGGACTCAGGTGCTTCTCGCTCTTTCTTTCGTGACTGCACTGTCCTTGAGCCACTCGCTCGGCCAGTTGCTGTCTCCCTTGCTGACCCCTCTGGGGGTCCGGTCATTGCGACCTCCTCCACTGTCCTTCCTTGTCCTGCGGTCCCGTCTGGCACGCTGTCAGGTCTCTACCTCCCCTCGTTCTCTACAAACTTGGTGGCGGGTTGTGCGCTCCAGGACTCGGGTGTTCACCAGTTCACCCCTGCCTACGAGCGTGTGACACACTGCACGTGTGCTCGGACGGGTCGCCACCTGGCTACTTTCACTCGAGAGCCGGGGTCGGACCTGTACACACTGACCACTGAGTCCCCTCAGGTAGTTGCGTCTGCGTCTACGTCTGCGTCTGCGTCAGGTCAGCTGTCCGCCCCCTGCTCGTGTCGCTCTCTGGCGCATGAGACTGTCCTTTGGCACCACCGCCTTGGTCACCCGTCTGTGCAGCGCCTTCGGGCCATGCACAAACGGGACCTTGTTGCTGGTCTTCCCAGGGTGCTCCCTCCCCTTCCCGACTCGCCTGCTCCTCCCTGTATTCCCTGTGTCGAGGGACGGCAGCGCGCCGCTCCTCACTCCTCCTCCTTTCCCCCGACGACTGCTCCCTTGCAGACGCTCCACATGGACGTGTGGGGCCTAGCCCGCGTCCGTGGTCAGGGTCAGGAGAGGTACTTCCTGATTGTTGTTGACGACTTCTCGCGCTACACCACGGTCTTCCCCTTGCGCGCCAAGGGTGACGTCCCTGATGTCTTGATCCCTTGGATCCGCAGATCTCGTCTCCAGCTCAGTGAGCGTTTCCGCTCCGACTTCCCTGTCCTGCGTCTGCACTCTGACAGAGGTGGGGAGTTTTCCTCTGGCCTATTGGAGGCCTTCTGTCAGCAGGAGGGCATTGAGCAGTCGTACACGCTTCCGGCCTCTCCACAGCAGAATGGGGTTGCTGAGCGCCGCATTGGTCTGGTCATGGAGGTCGCTCGTACCTCCTTGAGCCATGCGGCTGCCCCCCATTTTCTGTGGCCGTTTGCAGTCCGATACGCTGTGCATCAGCTCAACCTCTGGCCCCGTGTCTCCTTGCCCGAGACTTCTCCGACACTGCGTTGGACGGGAGAGGCTGGCGATGCGTCGCGTTTTCGGGTCTGGGGATCCCGAGCTTTTGTCCGCGACACGTCCGCGGACAAGCTCTCCCGTCGCGCTGTCCCCTGTGTTTTCCTTGGCTTTGTCCCGGACGCCCCTGGCTGGCAGTTCTACCACCCCACCTCGCGTCGTGTCCTGGCCTCTCAGGACGTCACTTTTGACGAGTCCGTCCCCTACTACCGCCTCTTCCCCTACCGCACTGCCCCGCTCCCCCCCCCGCCTCTCTTCCTCGCTCCAGGTGCTGAGGTACCAGACCCCCTCCCCCCTCAGGGTGCCGCTCCCTCAAGTGTGTCCCAGGTAGACCCGGGTGAGCCTGTCGAGGTAGCTGTTGACTCTCGTCCTGCTAGGGGTGCTGAGCCTGGGAGTGCTGAGTCTGGGGGTGCGGAGTCTGGGGGTGCTGAGCCAGGAGGTGCGGAGCCTGGAGGTGCGGAGCCTGGAGGTGCTGAGCCTGGGGGTGCTGAGTCTGGGGGTGCTGAGTCTGGGGGTGCTGAGCCTGAGCGTGCTACACCTGGAGGAGCCCTCTCCTCCCAGCAGCTGCAGGAGAGGTACCTCGAGTACTGCCGCCTCCGGAGAGGTGCTACTGGAGCTCGTCCCGGTACTTCCCCTCCTACCCAGGAGCTCCCCCCCATTCAGCAGATCCGCGAGTGGTACACACGGCGCTGCAGTCTTCGGAGTGGTGCTCCTGGTGCTGCGGACCCTGGGGGTGGCGCTGCTCCTGGTGCTGAGGACCCGGACGTTGGAGCTGCTGCTGGTGCTGCGGACCCGCCTGGTGGAGCTGCTGCTGGTGCTGAGGACTCGGACGTTGGAGCTGCTGCTGGAGCTGAGGACCCGGGCGGTGGCACTGCTGCTGGTGCTGAGGACCCGGACGGTGGAGCTGCTGCTGGTGCTGAGGACTCGGACGGTGGAGCTGCTGCTGGAGCTGAGGACCCGAGCGGTGGCGCTGCTGCTGCTGCTGAGGACCCGGGCGTTGGAGCTACTACTGGTACTGAGGACCCGGCCGCTGGAGTCTCCTCTGCTTCTGGAGACGCTGCGCGGCCGCGACCGTACTTCGTACCGCTCCTTCAGCAGGTTCTTGGGCAGGCTCCTCCTCCTTGTCCTCCTCCCTCCGTAGAGTGTCCCCCGCCTGTCCAGCCGCAGTCACAGTTACCGCCTACCTCGCCTCTCCCTGCTCCCTCTCCTTACACTGGTCCCACAGGAGGTCTTACAGAGCGTCGTGAGCCTGAGTCTCGTCCTGCGTCGCCTGTTCGTCCTGCTCGCACTGGCAGTCGTGTCCGTCGTGAGCGTCCTCCTCCTGTCCCAGGCACTCACTACATGACTCTGCGTCCCTCTACTGCTCCTCAGCGTGTCCCTCTACCGTCTCCTCCTGCGTCCTCTTTGCCTGACGTTCCGGACCCTGAGTCTGACCGGTTTCGTGCTGAGCACCCTACTGTCACGCGTCTCCTCGCTACTGTTGTCACTGACCCTACCTTTGA
Organism: Closterium sp. Yama58-4; assembly: GCA_947470075.1. Taxonomy (NCBI): domain Eukaryota; kingdom Viridiplantae; phylum Streptophyta; class Zygnematophyceae; order Desmidiales; family Closteriaceae; genus Closterium; species Closterium sp. Yama58-4. Next base: position 128,332 of record CANIUD010000695.1, on the reverse strand, counting down.
GTCCTCGACTGCGTCTGCTCTGGTCGCTGAGTTGGTTGACTTTGCTGCTGCCTGTCGTCTAGACTACGCTGCTAGCCTTGTTGCTGAGTCTGAGTCTGAGTCTGTCTGTCCTCCGTCCGTCGGGGGTGAGTGTGCTCTTGGCACGGACGTCCTTGAGGACAGACAGGAGGAGTTCCAGTGTCTTGCTGCTGCTTTGCCCCGTCTCGTGTCCTTGCTAGTTGCCCCTGAGGGAGACCCGGATGCACCAGACATCCCGACCCCGCGCACTTACGCTGAGGCGATGGCGGGTCCCTACTCCTCTCAGTGGCAGACAGCCATGGACGCTGAGATGGCTTCCTGGAAGTCCACACGCACCTACGTCGACGAGGTTCCCCCTCCTGGGGCGAACATCGTCAGTGGCATGTGGATTTTCAGGGTGAAGCGGCCGCCGGGTTCTCCGCCTGTCTTCAAGGCGCGTTACGTGGCTTGAGGCTTCAGTCAGCGAGAGGGAGTTGACTTCTTCCAGACCTTCTCCCCCACCCCGAAGATGACTACTCTTCGGGTGCTGCTGCACATAGCCGCTCACCGCGACTACGAGCTTCACTCACTTGACTTCAGCACTGCTTTCTTGCAGGGCAGCCTGCACGAGGAGATCTGGCTGCGCCGCCCACCTGGCTTCACTGGGTCGTTTCCTCCTGGTACCCAGTGGAGGCTTCAGCGGCCGGTCTACGGTCTCCGCCAGGCTCCGCGTGAGTGGCACGACACACTGAGGACTACACTTGCGGCTCTTGGGTTCGCGCCTTCTACAGCTGACCCGTCGCTGTTCCTGCGCACCGACACTTCGCTGCCGCCATTCTACATCCTCGTGTACGTCGACGACTTGGTGTTTGCCACTGCTGACACTGCAGGACTCGCCTACGTGAAGTCGGAGCTGCAGAGGAGACACACGTGCACAGACCTGGGTGAGCTGACAAGCTATCTTGGCTTGCGGATCACCCGGGACAGAGCACGGCGCACCATCACCCTGACTCAGTCACACATGGTGCAGCAGGTTCTCCAGCGCTTCCGCTTCACGTACTCCTCGCCTCAGTCCACTCCTCTGCCTACCGGTCACTCGCTCTCAGCTCTGCCTTCGGATGAGTCCGTAGAGCCGAGTGGCCCGTATCCAGAGCTTGTGGGCTGCCTCATGTACCTGATGACCTGCACTCGACCTGACCTTGCATACCCTCTTAGCATCCTTGCACGCTATGTCGCTCCTGGCCGTCACAGGAAGGAGCACATGGATGCCGCTAAGAGGGTGTTGCGCTACTTGTGCAGTACGTCGGGCATGGGGCTTGTGCTTGGAGGGCGAGACCGAGTTGTTCTCACAGGGCACTCAGACGCTTCTTGGGCAGACGACCAGGCCACTCAGCGGTCGTCTCAGGGTTACACCTTCAGCCTTGGCTCTGGCTCGGTTTCTTGGCGCTCTACACGCTCTTCTTCTGTTCTCGGCTCCAGTTGCGAGGCTGAGATCTACGCTACAGCCATGGCTGCCCAGGAGCTACGCTGGCTGACCTACCTGCTGACCGACCTCGGAGAGCGGCCTCGTTCTCCTCCAGTACTGTACGTCGACAACAAGGCTGCCATTGCCTTGTGTGAGGAGCACAGACTGGAGCACAGAACGAAGCACATCGCCCTGCGGTACTTCCTTGCTCGAGAGCTGCAGCAGCGCGGTCAGCTTTGTATTCGCTACGTGGCCACTGAGGCCAACACTGCTGATGTGTTCACCAAGGCGCTTCAGCCTCGTGACCATCAGCGCTTCTGCACTCTACTAGGCCTTGTGCCTACTGGACCTCACTTGCTTACCTCTTGACTTTGCTTGTACTGTGATCACTATATATATCTATACCTGCATGTTTACTCTTGCTAGGTTGTGATCACTGTATCTCTTGCTCTGTTATAAACTTGCATGTGAACTGGTCTTGTGGCCACTGGCTTGTGCTCGGAATTTGTGTGGAATCCTTGAGATCCACCCTGAGCTTGTTGTTGCCTTGCTTTGCCTTGACTGGTCTTGTGACCCCTAGGTCTCCCCCACTTTGCTTATGGGGGTGTGTCAAACATTATATATGTTGTATTTGTGTAGGCTGTAGTGGGTTAGCCTATAGGGGGGTCACAACATTAGGGTTTCATATTTTGTACTCACAATCCTTGCTAGTCCATCATTCCTGCCTGTTCATTCTGACAGAACGGTGATTTTCAATTTTCACCTTTTTTAACAATAACAAAACATGGTCAACCGCACAGAATGAGCTGTAAACGTAGAAGCTGGACACGCCCTTACGAACCCCCATGGGACTGGCCTCCATGCGGTACCCCAGCCCAGCATGGGAGTGTCTGCCTGACTGACTGACTCTCCATGCTACATGACAGGAATGCGAATTCCTTGATTTCTGTTTGCATCTGTTATGTGCAGTGCATACGGTACGCTGTACAGAATATGCACTACAAGTGACTAAAACCAAATTGTTCCTCGGATCTTATTCTGTTGTCTAATTCCGAGTAAAGCATCTTCGCTAACTAACTACAGAATAATTTGATAAAAAGGCATAAGTGATTTTCAAATCCTACTTATGCATAAGCTGGTTAAAAATGTATTAATACAAAACTGAATATTGTATACAAATATCGTAATTTATTTCATAATTGAACGATTCCAAGGTACATGCTTGCTATGGCACGCGGATTTCTATAAATGGTTGACCATTTTATTCCTATGGCATGCTTGCTTTTACAAGAAGATTCCTTAAGCTACTTCATATGCTTACACTGCTTTGAGACCGGGTGACAATAAAGCGAGTACAAAATCTTTCTGATTGTCCAATGAAAGCATGATGTTGCTGTACTTTCGATCGGCTTCTATCACGGACTGCCGTCAGATACTGAACCCTCACATAATTTATCAACGGCCAGATCAGTTCTTCAGAGATCATCCCAACCAGTTGTCCATCCGAGCAGCACACCACACCGCAACACAGCTCCGTCCCGAACTCAACTCGCACACGCTCTTCTCCAATGCAGCGGGAACACAGAGACACCCATAAACTCCACCTCTCTTTCCCACATTCCATATCTCAAACTGTTCCGCACATCTGCTGCACTTCTTCCATTGCAGTTCTTTATCAGACCCGTCAGAAAGCTCTATCCAGCGCATTTGATTCATCGGTTAGTATATCATTTGAAGTTCTTTTGTGTCGCTACGTGATTTGCCGCTGAGCAGTTATGTCAGGACGCGGAAAGGGAGGCAAGGGCCTTGGAAAGGGAGGCGCGAAGCGTCACAGGAAGGTTCTTCGCGATAACATCCAGGGCATCACCAAGCCTGCTATCAGGCGTCTCGCTCGTCGCGGTGGCGTCAAGCGTATCAGCGGTCTCATATATGAAGAGACACGTGGCGTGCTGAAGGTGTTCCTCGAGAATGTCATTCGCGACGCTGTGACTTACACGGAGCACGCCAGGAGAAAGACAGTCACAGCGATGGATGTTGTTTACGCTCTGAAGCGCCAGGGTAGGACGCTCTACGGATTTGGCGGTTAGATTTTTTAGAATTAGCAACTTCGTTCTTTGCAATGTGCTCCGTACCCTGTAACTATGACAATGTAAACATTTTCTGACATTTCCTCCTGTATACGTGTACGGCATGGCCTAGTTATTTAGGTGTTGTCGCTGCTCTGGGCTTGTTGAGTTGAGCTGTCTCCTGTCATGGCTGTCACTGGATGTGTCAGCTCAGCAGCACTCTGCAAGGTCATCAAGGTAACAGGCTGGAACCTGTGGTGAGGTCGTGCCTTGCAGCTGCAGATCTGGAACTTACAGAATGTCAACACAGCTCAAAGCAGGTGGCATTCACTAACTCTAACGTGGAGTGACGCATGACCTCGTGACAGATACCAGCCGCCAGCAGTTGAATATATTGCAGTGCTGAATAGATTATCACTTGTGGGGACAACCTTTGCGAAGTGAAGCAAAGGCAGCACTCAAAGTTCATGTTAGTATCTCATTCTAAGAATCACTTGATTCACGATGAGCCACGAAAGATTCAGTTTTATGCAAGGTGGCAGCAAAGCTCAGTCTTCATTCTGATCCCTTTCCTTCGACTACTCTGAAGACACCTTGAGTGTAGCCCTTAACCCCATTCAAGAGCCACTCTAAGCACCACTGAGATCAGAAGTTAAAATATTCACGCGAGGTAGCGGTAGAGCTTGCGGTCGTTGCGGTCGTGCTCCAGAAACTCCCTCTCTATGAGGCTCTCTATACGCTTCTTGATCACACACATTTAAGAACCACTATACCGTAAAAGCGGCATAGTAAATTCGCTTTAGGCGAGGTAACGGTAGAGCTTGCGGTCGTTGCGGTCGCGCTCCAGAAACTCCCTCTCTATGAGGCTCTCTATGCGCTTCTTGATCACTGCCGGGTTGGGAAGGAATCGTGCTTGCAGCTGCTTTGTTACCTCGCTGCACAGTGGACGCACATGGGAAACACAGACGAAACAGGGAAGAGAAGCTGGACTAAAAGACATCTCTCCCTCACCCCCGCTCTATGAGGCTCTCTATGCGCTTCTTGATCACTGTCGGGTTGGGCAGGAAGCATGCTTGCAGCTGCTTCGTCACCTCACTGCACAGTGGTTGCACAGGGGAAGCACAGAAGAAGCACAGGGAAAGCCAAGGAGAACCAGGGACCAGAGATTGGGTGAGAATCTCTCATTCTCGCTCCTGAAGCTCTCCATGCCTTTATTAATCACCGCAGGGTTGAGCAGAAAGCGCGCCTGCAGCTGTCTCTTGCAAACTCACTTGAGAAGGCTGTTGCGGTGCAACACGCACAGTGACTTATGATGCGTTGCGCACTATGGCAGCCTCTAGTAAGTCAATTTTAGTCGACTCAAGAATCAATGCAACACACGCAGTGACGTATGATGCACTGCGCACTATGACAGCCTCTATCTGCAGCTCTCAACTCTTCCCAGAAACAGCCCAACACTGCAGTACCCTTTATAAGCTCACCTGACAAGGTTGCTGTGGTCCAACATGCGTCGTGACTTCATGATGCGCACGATGGCAGCCTCTATCTGCGGCTTCCTGTCCTTTTCAGCAAAGACCAGCACTGTTGTACGCTTTATAAGCTCACCTGTTGTCCTTCCTTCCTGTTGGTCCAGCATGCGCCACGATTTCGGGATGCACACGTCTATCTGAGGAACCCTTTACAAGCCTACCTGACAAGATTGTTGTGGTCCAACCTGCGTCACAACTTAGTTGTGATGCGCATGATTGCAGCCTCTGTCTGCGGGCTTCCTTTCCTCCTCACAAGCTGCCCAACAACGTTGTACCCTTTATAAGCTTACCTGACAAGATTGTTGTGGTCCAACCTGCGTCACAACTTAGTTGTGATGCGCATGATTGCAGCCTCTATCTGCGGGCTTCCTTTCCTCCTCACAAGCTGCCCAACAACGTTGTACCCTTTATAAGCTTACCTGACAAGGTTGTTGTGGTCCAGCATGCGTCGTGACTTCATGATGCGCACAATGGCGGCCTCTATCTGCGGCTTCCTGTCCTCCTCCACCTTCTGCCTCGTCTCTGCCTTCTCTGGCTCCGTCTCCTTCTGGGCCGAGATGGTCCCAATCTTCACCTGCAGATCGATAGATGGACGGCAAACGGAAAAAAGCAGGTTGAGGCAGAGGGACAGGGAAGCCATGCATCCAAGGTGGCAGCCTCTATCTGCGGCTTCCTGTCCTCCTCCACCTTCTGCCTTCTCCGGCTCCGTTTCCTTCTGAGCGGAAATGGTCCCGATCTTCACCTGCAGGTCGATAGGTGGACGACAAAAGGGAGCAGATTGAGGCACAGGAAAAGGAAGCATGACTCTGCCTTCTCCGGCTCAGAAGACCGGGACCATATCGGCTCTGTCTCCTGCGCCGATATGGCCCCCATCTTCACCTGCACGTTGGCAGGATCCAGAAAGAAATAGGAGAGACATGGACGGAGGATTGGCATGGAGATGGATCGAGATGGACATGCGGGTTGAGGCGCCTAGCGCTGCGCCCCCACCTCCTCCGACTCCGTCTCGTTCTGCGCCCAGATATTCCCAATCTTCACCCGCACGTTGACACAATTCAAGAGCGAAGAAGAGGAGCAGGGGGGGTGCAGATGAAATTACATGGTGCACAAGATGTATGGCTCTATCCACGTCTCTGTTTTCTCCGGATCCCTCTGCTTTGACGCCGAGCTCGTTTTTACCTTCACCTGCCCTCTCCCCAAACAGAATCTTCCTCCCCTCCCTCTCCACCCCCCCTGCCCTCGCACCTTGAAGAACTTGGAGGTGAACTAGTGGTTGAAGTGGAAAGTATCGTCATCCTCTACCTCCAAGCTCACAAACTCCCCCATTCCCCTCTCACCGAATAGAGCATGCTCCCTCTCCCCTCCACTCATACTTCCCCTCACCTTAGGATGCCTCCTAGCACGCCCTCTCACCTTAGGATGCCTCCTAGCACGCCCTCTCACCTTGAAGAACTTGGAGGTGAACTTGTGGTTGAAGTGGAAGGTGTCGTCATCGTCCACCTCCTTCCCCACGGGTTCCTTCCTCAGCACGTTCTTGCCTCGCACCCCTCCACCCATCCACCCATCCACCCATCCACCCATCCACCCATCCACCCATCCAGCCATCCAGCCATCCACCCATCCAGCCATCCACCCAATACCCCACTCCGTACCTTGAAGAACTTGGAGGTGAACTTGTGGTTGAAGTGGAAAGCATCATTGTCCCCAACCTCCTTGCCTACGGGCTCACCCATTCCCCCCCACACACACTGTAACCGTGCACACATCCCCCCCCCCTCTTCCCACCTTGAAGAACTTGGAGGTGAACTTGTGGTTGAAATGAAACGTGTCGTCATCCCCCACCTCCTTCCCCACGGGTTCCTTCCTCAGCACGTTCTTGCCTCGCACCAGCGACAGCGACTGCAGGTTGCGGCGCAGGTCGGCTGATGGGATGTCCGTGGCTGCTTCTATGTCCCGATAAGTGAGGGAGTCGTGCGTATTGAAGAGCATCAAAATGCACATCTGGGAGGGGGGAGAGGGAGAAAAGGAGAAGGGCAGGGACAGCAGGCTCTTGCCGCGCACCAGGGGACGTCCTTGGCTGCTTTGATGTCTCGGTAGGTGGGGTAGTCGTGCGTGTTGAAGAGCATCAGAATGCACATCTGAGACTCAAGCGAGGTAGGTCCCGCACCCACCTGTTATGTCACAATAAGTCAATGCAAATTCCTAATCACTCAAACCGTAGTCACCCACCTGGAACGTGGACGCGGACAGCTCGCATGTCCGCAAGTCAAACGTGGCCTTCACGTCTACCTGGCTGGCAGGTCGTCACAAGTCAACAAAAAGCCAAAACTCACCGCGTATGCCCAAACCAACCCACCTGGTACGTGGACATGAAAGGGCAACGGTACAATACAACAGTGAGAAGCCACCCACCCACCTGGTAGGTCGAAACCGACAGCTCGTATTTCCGCGACTCAAATGTGGCCTTCACGTCCGCATGCCCCATGTTCATCTGCCACGTCAGCCGCCGCCCGGTGTGCGTCGTCAGGTAGTGCCTTGTGAACTTCTCGCATATGGGGAGGATTTCCCCAGGGAGGTTGCATCTGGCGCCCGCCTGTGTGGGCCACGACCCGGTAGTTAACACCTGCACCGAAAGAGTCGGCCCTTGGAATAATCCACCCGCTGCCGCCCCTCCTGCGGCTGATGATGACGACGAGCCGGCTCCCGAGCCTGCTGCCGTGCCGGACGGTCCGGCGAGGGCGAGATCTGGTTCGGTGCGGAGCGCTGCTGCAGCAGCTGCTGCTCCTCCGCGTGCCGACCCTTCCCCTTCCTCCTCCCCGCCCTCATCCCCTCCTTCCTCCCGCAAAGCCCCCCCAGCAGCCGCGGCACCACCCCCAGCAGCAGCCCCAGCAGCAGCAGCAGCAACCCCACTAGCCGGATCCTCTACCTCTCCCTCCCCACCCCCCCTCTCTTCCCCCACTCCCCCTCCTCCCGCCGCCGCCGCCGCCGCCGCCGCTGCTTCCGCCTGCAGAGCGCAGTGAAACGCGTGCATCGTATCCTGAGACGTTTTCATGTCCAGAAACATGCCCTCCAGTTTCGAAGTGAACTGGTACCCACACTCAGTCTTCAGCTTCACAATAAAGCTCCGCTCTGCGTCATCCGAAACCGTCTTCCCCGACAGCAGGCGCTTAGCTAAGTGCTGCTTATAATACTTCTCAAAAACGTCCTTCTCCTGCAGGAACCGGAACAGAGTCATGACTTTATCCAGCACAGCCTCTGCCTCCTCCTCGCTAGCCCCCTTGAGCCCCTTGCGCAGCTTGTCGTCTATGAAGAGAGAGATGTACTCTGCAGCGCGCGCGTTGAGGTTGAGGAAGAACTCAAAGGCCGTGCTGAGTGCCGTCTGAAAGGTCTTGTCGGAGGCGAACGAGGCAGCGATTATGCGGTCGTACTTGTCTTTTTCCTCTAGCAGGCGTTGAACAAACTCGACTGGGTCCTTGCACCTGCATGAGGGGGGGAAAGGACAGGACAGGACAGGACATGACATGAGGCAAGAAGCGCGGCGTTCAGGTTGAGAGAAGAACTCAAAGGCCGTGCTGAGGGTGGTGTGGACGGCCTTGTCGGAGGCGAAGGAGGCGGCGATGATTCGGTCATATTTATCCTATTCCTCTAGGAGCCTCTGTACGAACTCCACTGGGTCCTTGCACCTGGTGAGTTGGGGAGGGGGTGGGGAGAGGAAGAACTCAAAGGCCGTGCTGAGGGTGGTGAGGAAGGCTTTATCGGAAGCAAACGAGGCGGAGATGATTCGGTCGTACTTGTCTTTTTCCTCTAGGAGGCGCTGCACGAACTCCACTGGGTCCTTGCACCTGCATGAGGGGGGGAGAGGGGGAGTGGGTCGGGGAGGACACGTTGTCGCAAGAAGGGCGTTGAGGTTGAGAAAGAACTCGAAGGCGGTGCTGAGGGTGGTGTGGAAGGCTTTGTCTGAGGCGAAGGAAGCTACTATGATGCGATATCCTACTTGTCTTTCTCCTCTAGCAGGCGCTGCACCAACTCCACTGGGTCCTTGTGTGATGAGTCGATTTTTTAGTCGACTCAAAAATCGACTCACCACTGGGTCCTTGGGTAGGGAGGGGAGGGAGGGGGTTGGAGAGGAGTGGAGTGGTACAGAGGGAGGCGAATGAGGCAGCGATAATGCGATCGAACTCATCCTTCTCCAACAGCCGTTGCGGAGGGAGGAGCGGTAGAGAGGGAGCGGCGGACATGCAGTCGCAAGAAGCGTGTTGAGGTTGAGAAAGAACTCAAAGGTTGAGCGTGTTGTGATGAGCGCTTCGTCTCCCCACCCATCCCCACCCATCCCCACCCATCCCCACCCATCCCCATCCCCACCCATCCCCACCCCCATTCCTCCTACCATGCCTGTCCGGGTTAGTGACCCGTCTCCCTGCCATGCCCGTACATCACCTCCCTCATTGTATCCACACACAACCACACCCACAATCTCCCCAGCCTCACCCCATCTCCACCCCCCACTGTCATACCTGTCTGGGTCAGTGATCAGCTGCCTGCCCGTGTCCCTCAGGTGCCCCGAAATCACCTCCCTCACCACACACAGCTTCGCACACCCCCACGCTCCCACTCACACGCTCCTCCAAGGTGCATTGATGACACAACCACCGCCATACCTGTCAGGGTCAGTGACCAGCTGCCTGCCCGTCTCTCTGAGATGCCCCGACGCCACCTCAACACATCACACTCACACACAGTCACTCACACTTGGCTACGCATAGCTCATCCCCCGCCACCATACCTGTCAGGGTCAGTGACCAGCTGTCGGCCCGTCTCCCTCGGATGCCCTGACACCACCACTCTCATCCCGCACACACACATAGACACCCACTTACACCTATCCCTCCCCCTCCCCATCGCACCTGTCCGGATCAGTGACTAGCTGCCGGCCCGTCTCCCTGAGATGCCCCGACATCACCTCCCTCATCGTCTGCAGCCCCTGCGGCACACGCTTGAGCAGGCGGTACATGCGCGCTATGTCCTGAGAGGGGGAAGGTGGACGGAAATACAAGAAGAGGCCAGCAATGCCACGATGGGAGTGGTGAGGAGGAAGCGGGGATATGCCTGCCACCTCCCTCATCGTCTGCAGGCCCGGATGCCCCACTTGAACGGGCGATACATGCGCGCAATGGGAGGAAGCACGGAAAATAGTAGTCGACTCACTGCCCCCCATCAGTGCTCGTAAGTGCTTCCAGCCTTCCCCTCCGTGCGCGCATCCACATACACGGCAGGCCAGGTACGTGCGCGCCACGCGCTCCCCCATTCACGAGCAGGCCCACTCACGCACCTCGTATTTGTCGTTCACGAGCATGGGAACGAGCCCAGAGTTCTCCATATCAACAAGCAACCTGAGGTGGTTCCCCACCATCTCGCGCTCCACCACGCCAGTCACCTTCCCCTCCGTGCGCGCATCCAGGTACTGAGCCACGCGCTCCCCCTCCTCCTCCAACCTCCTCTCCGCCACCTTGAGATAATCCGCGCAATCACACGTCGTCAGGTGGCGCTGCGCCTCGCCGCGGTAAAACGACGCCGACGCCTCCAGAAACGGACGCTCCAGATCTTCCGAGTACACCGCCGGGCCGAGATCGGCGAACATGGACGATATGGATCGCATGAGCGCGCGGTTAATCACTTCCCCCGAGCGCTCTTGGTGGACGAGGGAGAGGATGGTGGAGAGGAGGCGCGGGCGGATGGCGGGGGCGCGCACGATGTGGTCGCGCCAGAGAGCGAGGCCGAGGTCGTGCACAGGTGTCTTGTTGTGATTGGTCACGTAGGTTCGGTCCATGTACATTAGAATGTCTCGGATCATCTGCAGCGACTTGCCGTAGTCGTGCCACCTGAAGTTGAACGGGGAAAGGGAGGGGCGAAGAAGAGTGGTAATGAGAGGTGAGAGCACATAGCAGCAGGGCAGCAGCATTGGTCACGTAAGCAGGTTTGGTCCATGTGCATGGGAACGTCTCGAATCATCTGGAGCGACTTGCCAAAGTCGTACCGCCTGGAGTTGGGGGAAATGGAAGGAGGAAGGGAGGGAAAGGGAGGGGGGGAGGGGTGGGGGAGGAAAGAGGGAAAGAGAGGGCGAAACAAGGCATCATGGGTCCATCCATGTACGCGGGGATATCGCAGGTAATGGACTTGTCATGTTCGTGCCACCTGGGAGAGCAGATGGCAGCATTGGTCCAACAGGCAGGTACGGTCCATGTACGTGGGGATGTCGCGGATCATCTGCAGGCAGGAATTTGCCGTAGTCGTGCCACCTGGGGGTGTGAAAGGCGGTGGGGTGTATGGGAGGGAGAGAGTGGGAGGGAGAGAGTGGGAGGGAGAGAGTGGGAGGGGAGAGAGTGGGGAGGAGAGAGTGGGAGGGAGAGAGTGGGAGGGAGAGAGGAGAGTGGGAGGGAGGAGAGAGAGAGTGGGAGGGAGAGAGTGGGAGGGGAGAGAGTGGGAGGGAGAGGAGAGTGGGAGGGGAGAGTGAGAGGGAGGGAGAGAGTGGGAGGGAGAGAGTGGGAGGGAGAGAGTGGGAGGGAGAGAGTGGGAGGGAGAGAGTGGGAGTGAGAGAGTGGGAGGGGAGGGGAGAGGAGTGGGAGGGAGAGGTGAGAGGGGAAGAGAGTGGGAGGGAGAGAGTGGGAGGGAGAGAGTGGGAGGGGAGAGTGGGAGGGAGAGAGTGGGAGGGAGAGAGTGGGAGGGAGGGAGGGGAGAGAGTGGGAGGGAGAGAGTGGGAGGGAGAGAGTGGGAGGAGAGCGTGGGAGGAGAGGTGGGAGGGAGAGAGTGGGAGGGGAGAGAGAGTGGGAGGGAGAGAGTGGGAGGGGAGGGAGTGGGAGGGAGAGAGTGGAGGGGCGAGATGGGAGGGGGAGAGGGGAGGGAGAGAGTGGGAGGGAGAGAGTGGGAGGGGAGAGAGAGTGGATGGGAGGAGAGGAGTGGGGGGAGAGAGTGGGAGGAGAGGAGGGAGGGAGAGAGTGGGAGGGAGAGAGTGGGAGGGAGGGAGAGTGGGAGGAGGAGAAGAGCGAGGAGAGGGGGAGGGAGAGAGTGGGAGGGAGAGAGTGGGAGGGAGAGAGTGGGAGGGAGAGAGAGTGGGAGGGAGAGGGGAGGGAGAGTGGGAGGGAGAGGGAGGAGAGAGTGGGAGGGGAGAGAGTGGGAGGGAGAGAGTGGGAGGGAGAGAGTGGAGGGAGAGAGTGGGAGGGAGAGAGTGGGCGGGAGAGAGGTGGGAGGGAGAGAGGGGAGGGAGAGAGTGGGAGGGAGAGAGTGGGAGGAGGGAGAGAGTGGGAGGGAGAGAGTGGGAGGAGGAGAGTGGAGGGAGGAGTGGGAGGGAGAGAGTGGGAGGGAGGGAGGGAGAGAGTGGGAGGGAGAGAGTGGGAGGGAGAGAGTGGAGGGGGAGGAGAGAGTGGGAGGGAGAGAGTGGGGGGGGAGAGAGTGGGAGGGAGAGAGTGGAGGGAGAGAGTGGGAGGGAGAGAGTGGGGGGAGAGAGTGGGAGGGAGAGAGTGGAGGGAGAGAGGGGAGGGAGAGAGTGGGGGAGAGGGAGAGTGGGAGGGAGAGGAGGGAGAGCGTGGGAGGGGAGGAGAGTGGGAGGGAGAGAGTGGGAGGAGGGAGAGTGGGAGGGAGGGAGAGAGTGGGAGGGAGAGAGTGGGAGGAGAGAGTGGGAGGGAGAGAGTGGGAGGGGAGAGAGTGGAGGGAGAGAGTGGGAGGGAGAGAGTGGGAGGGAGAGAGTGGGAGGGAGAGAGTGGGAGGGAGAGAGTGGGAGGGAGAGAGTGGGAGGGAGAGAGTGGGAGGGAGAGAGTGGGGGAGAGGGAGAGAGTGGGAGGGAGAGAGAGTGGGAGGGAGAGAGTGGGAGGGAGAGAGTGGGAGGGAAGAGAGTGGGAGGGAGAGAGTGGGAGGGGGAGGGAGAGAGTGGGAGGGAGAGAGTGGGAGAGGGAGGCGAGAGGAGAGTGGGAGGGAGAGGGAGAGTGGGAGGGAGAGAGTGGGAGGGAGAGAGTGGGAGGGAGAGTGGGAAAGAAGAGTGGGACGAGAGGGAGCAGCAGGGAGCAGCATTGGTCACTGGGCATGTGGGTTCGGTCCATGCACATGAGGATGTCTTGGATCATCTGCAAGGACTTGCCGTAGTCGTGCCACCTGGGGGTGAGGAGATGGGGGAAACACGAGCAGTCGAAAGAAGTGAGAGAGAAGATGGCAGCATTGACAGCATTGGTGAGTGGGCATCATGGGTCCGTCCATGTACATGCGGATGTGTGGGATCATCTGGGGGACTGGGAGAGGAAGGAGAGAAAGAGGGGTGGGGGGGGGTGGTGGGGAGGAATGGGAGGGAAGGGGAGGGGGAGAGTAAGCATTGGTCACGTGCGTTCGGGCCGTAGTCGTGCCACCTGGTCGTGAAAGGGGGGAGAAAAGGGGTGGTGGGGAAAGCAGCGGCGCCTTTCCCATGCCTTTCCAGAGCACAGCAGAGCAAGAGCAAGAGCAGAGCTCACCAGCCCCGGTTAGAAAGGTTATTTCTGAGACGTCTCAAAAATAACCTTTCTACGCAGGGCAAGAGCAAGAGCAAGAGCTCACCAGCCCCGGTTACAGGCGGGCCTAACCCACCTCACAGCCTGCCGTGGCACCACCTCTTACCTCGAGTCACACCCTCACACCCACCTCGCATCGAGCTCGTTAAGAAACAGCGGCCCGTGTGCGGCCTCTATAGCCGCCGCCATGCCCTTGAGGTGCGCCGCCATGCCCTTGAGGTGCGCCGTCATGGTGCTAACCAGCCCCGCGTCATGGTGCTAACCAGCCCCGCGTCATGGTGCTAACCAGCCCCGCGTAACCCACTGCACCTCCCCTCACCTCGCATCGAGCTCGTTGAGAAAGAGCGGCCCGTGTGCGGCCTCTATAGCAGCCGCCACGCCCTTGAGGTGGTTCGTCATGGTGGTCACCAGCCCGGCGTACAGGCGGTCGCCGTGTCTACTTATGGAGTACCATGTTGTACGCGTTGCTGTGAATGAGAGGGCGGAGGGGGACACGCGGTGAAGGCACAGGGGGGAAAGCACAGGGAGAGACAAGGGAAAGACACATGTAGCGTGGGGACGGGCCCTGCGAACAGGCGGTTGCTCTACTTATGGAGTACCATGTTGTACGCGTTGCTGTGAATGAGAGGGCGGAGGGGGACACGCGGTGAAGGCACAGGGGGGAAAGCACAGGGAGAGACAAGGGAAAGACACATGTAGCGTGGGGACGGGCCCTGCGAACAGGCGGTTGCTCTACTTATGGAGTACCATGTTGTACGCGTTGCTGTGAATGAGAGGGCGGAGGGGGACACGCGGTGAAGGCACAGGGGGGAAAGCACAGGGAGAGACAAGGGAAAGACACATGTAGCGTGGGGACGGGCCCTGCGAACAGGCGGTTGCTCTACTTATGGAGTACCATGTTGTACGCGTTGCTGTGAATGAGAGGGCGGAGGGGGACACGCGGTGAAGGCACAGGGGGGAAAGCACAGGGAGAGACAAGGGAAAGACACATGTAGCGTGGGGACGGGCCCTGCGAACAGGCGGTTGCTCTACTTATGGAGTACCATGTTGTACGCGTTGCTGTGAATGAGAGGGCGGAGGGGGACACGCGGTGAAGGCACAGGGGGGAAAGCACAGGGAGAGACAAGGGAAAGACACATGTAGCGTGGGGACGGGCCCTGCGAACAGGCGGTTGCTCTACTTATGGAGTACCATGTTGTACGCGTTGCTGTGAATGAGAGGGCGGAGGGGGACACGCGGTGAAGGCACAGGGGGGAAAGCACAGGGAGAGACAAGGGAAAGACACATGTAGCGTGGGGACGGGCCCTGCGAACAGGCGGTTGCTCTACTTATGGAGTACCATGTTGTACGCGTTGCTGTGAATGAGAGGGCGGAGGGGGACACGCGGTGAAGGCACAGGGGGGAAAGCACAGGGAGAGACAAGGGAAAGACACATGTAGCGTGGGGACGGGCCCTGCGAACAGGCGGTTGCTCTACTTATGGAGTACCATGTTGTACGCGTTGCTGTGAATGAGAGGGCGGAGGGGGACACGCGGTGAAGGCACAGGGGGGAAAGCACAGGGAGAGACAAGGGAAAGACACATGTAGCGTGGGGACGGGCCCTGCGAACAGGCGGTTGCTCTACTTATGGAGTACCATGTTGTACGCGTTGCTGTGAATGAGAGGGCGGAGGGGGACACGCGGTGAAGGCACAGGGGGGAAAGCACAGGGAGAGACAAGGGAAAGACACATGTAGCGTGGGGACGGGCCCTGCGAACAGGCGGTTGCTCTACTTATGGAGTACCATGTTGTACGCGTTGCTGTGAATGAGAGGGCGGAGGGGGACACGCGGTGAAGGCACAGGGGGGAAAGCACAGGGAGAGACAAGGGAAAGACACATGTAGCGTGGGGACGGGCCCTGCGAACAGGCGGTTGCTCTACTTATGGAGTACCATGTTGTACGCGTTGCTGTGAATGAGAGGGCGGAGGGGGACACGCGGTGAAGGCACAGGGGGGAAAGCACAGGGAGAGACAAGGGAAAGACACATGTAGCGTGGGGACGGGCCCTGCGAACAGGCGGTTGCTCTACTTATGGAGTACCATGTTGTACGCGTTGCTGTGAATGAGAGGGCGGAGGGGGACACGCGGTGAAGGCACAGGGGGGAAAGCACAGGGAGAGACAAGGGAAAGACACATGTAGCGTGGGGACGGGCCCTGCGAACAGGCGGTTGCTCTACTTATGGAGTACCATGTTGTACGCGTTGCTGTGAATGAGAGGGCGGAGGGGGACACGCGGTGAAGGCACAGGGGGGAAAGCACAGGGAGAGACAAGGGAAAGACACATGTAGCGTGGGGACGGGCCCTGCGAACAGGCGGTTGCTCTACTTATGGAGTACCATGTTGTACGCGTTGCTGTGAATGAGAGGGCGGAGGGGGACACGCGGTGAAGGCACAGGGGGGAAAGCACAGGGAGAGACAAGGGAAAGACACATGTAGCGTGGGGACGGGCCCTGCGAACAGGCGGTTGCTCTACTTATGGAGTACCATGTTGTACGCGTTGCTGTGAATGAGAGGGCGGAGGGGGACACGCGGTGAAGGCACAGGGGGGAAAGCACAGGGAGAGACAAGGGAAAGACACATGTAGCGTGGGGACGGGCCCTGCGAACAGGCGGTTGCTCTACTTATGGAGTACCATGTTGTACGCGTTGCTGTGAATGAGAGGGCGGAGGGGGACACGCGGTGAAGGCACAGGGGGGAAAGCACAGGGAGAGACAAGGGAAAGACACATGTAGCGTGGGGACGGGCCCTGCGAACAGGCGGTTGCTCTACTTATGGAGTACCATGTTGTACGCGTTGCTGTGAATGAGAGGGCGGAGGGGGACACGCGGTGAAGGCACAGGGGGGAAAGCACAGGGAGAGACAAGGGAAAGACACATGTAGCGTGGGGACGGGCCCTGCGAACAGGCGGTTGCTCTACTTATGGAGTACCATGTTGTACGCGTTGCTGTGAATGAGAGGGCGGAGGGGGACACGCGGTGAAGGCACAGGGGGGAAAGCACAGGGAGAGACAAGGGAAAGACACATGTAGCGTGGGGACGGGCCCTGCGAACAGGCGGTTGCTCTACTTATGGAGTACCATGTTGTACGCGTTGCTGTGAATGAGAGGGCGGAGGGGGACACGCGGTGAAGGCACAGGGGGGAAAGCACAGGGAGAGACAAGGGAAAGACACATGTAGCGTGGGGACGGGCCCTGCGAACAGGCGGTTGCTCTACTTATGGAGTACCATGTTGTACGCGTTGCTGTGAATGAGAGGGCGGAGGGGGACACGCGGTGAAGGCACAGGGGGGAAAGCACAGGGAGAGACAAGGGAAAGACACATGTAGCGTGGGGACGGGCCCTGCGAACAGGCGGTTGCTCTACTTATGGAGTACCATGTTGTACGCGTTGCTGTGAATGAGAGGGCGGAGGGGGACACGCGGTGAAGGCACAGGGGGGAAAGCACAGGGAGAGACAAGGGAAAGACACATGTAGCGTGGGGACGGGCCCTGCGAACAGGCGGTTGCTCTACTTATGGAGTACCATGTTGTACGCGTTGCTGTGAATGAGAGGGCGGAGGGGGACACGCGGTGAAGGCACAGGGGGGAAAGCACAGGGAGAGACAAGGGAAAGACACATGTAGCGTGGGGACGGGCCCTGCGAACAGGCGGTTGCTCTACTTATGGAGTACCATGTTGTACGCGTTGCTGTGAATGAGAGGGCGGAGGGGGACACGCGGTGAAGGCACAGGGGGGAAAGCACAGGGAGAGACAAGGGAAAGACACATGTAGCGTGGGGACGGGCCCTGCGAACAGGCGGTTGCTCTACTTATGGAGTACCATGTTGTACGCGTTGCTGTGAATGAGAGGGCGGAGGGGGACACGCGGTGAAGGCACAGGGGGGAAAGCACAGGGAGAGACAAGGGAAAGACACATGTAGCGTGGGGACGGGCCCTGCGAACAGGCGGTTGCTCTACTTATGGAGTACCATGTTGTACGCGTTGCTGTGAATGAGAGGGCGGAGGGGGACACGCGGTGAAGGCACAGGGGGGAAAGCACAGGGAGAGACAAGGGAAAGACACATGTAGCGTGGGGACGGGCCCTGCGAACAGGCGGTTGCTCTACTTATGGAGTACCATGTTGTACGCGTTGCTGTGAATGAGAGGGCGGAGGGGGACACGCGGTGAAGGCACAGGGGGGAAAGCACAGGGAGAGACAAGGGAAAGACACATGTAGCGTGGGGACGGGCCCTGCGAACAGGCGGTTGCTCTACTTATGGAGTACCATGTTGTACGCGTTGCTGTGAATGAGAGGGCGGAGGGGGACACGCGGTGAAGGCACAGGGGGGAAAGCACAGGGAGAGACAAGGGAAAGACACATGTAGCGTGGGGACGGGCCCTGCGAACAGGCGGTTGCTCTACTTATGGAGTACCATGTTGTACGCGTTGCTGTGAATGAGAGGGCGGAGGGGGACACGCGGTGAAGGCACAGGGGGGAAAGCACAGGGAGAGACAAGGGAAAGACACATGTAGCGTGGGGACGGGCCCTGCGAACAGGCGGTTGCTCTACTTATGGAGTACCATGTTGTACGCGTTGCTGTGAATGAGAGGGCGGAGGGGGACACGCGGTGAAGGCACAGGGGGGAAAGCACAGGGAGAGACAAGGGAAAGACACATGTAGCGTGGGGACGGGCCCTGCGAACAGGCGGTTGCTCTACTTATGGAGTACCATGTTGTACGCGTTGCTGTGAATGAGAGGGCGGAGGGGGACACGCGGTGAAGGCACAGGGGGGAAAGCACAGGGAGAGACAAGGGAAAGACACATGTAGCGTGGGGACGGGCCCTGCGAACAGGCGGTTGCTCTACTTATGGAGTACCATGTTGTACGCGTTGCTGTGAATGAGAGGGCGGAGGGGGACACGCGGTGAAGGCACAGGGGGGAAAGCACAGGGAGAGACAAGGGAAAGACACATGTAGCGTGGGGACGGGCCCTGCGAACAGGCGGTTGCTCTACTTATGGAGTACCATGTTGTACGCGTTGCTGTGAATGAGAGGGCGGAGGGGGACACGCGGTGAAGGCACAGGGGGGAAAGCACAGGGAGAGACAAGGGAAAGACACATGTAGCGTGGGGACGGGCCCTGCGAACAGGCGGTTGCTCTACTTATGGAGTACCATGTTGTACGCGTTGCTGTGAATGAGAGGGCGGAGGGGGACACGCGGTGAAGGCACAGGGGGGAAAGCACAGGGAGAGACAAGGGAAAGACACATGTAGCGTGGGGACGGGCCCTGCGAACAGGCGGTTGCTCTACTTATGGAGTACCATGTTGTACGCGTTGCTGTGAATGAGAGGGCGGAGGGGGACACGCGGTGAAGGCACAGGGGGGAAAGCACAGGGAGAGACAAGGGAAAGACACATGTAGCGTGGGGACGGGCCCTGCGAACAGGCGGTTGCTCTACTTATGGAGTACCATGTTGTACGCGTTGCTGTGAATGAGAGGGCGGAGGGGGACACGCGGTGAAGGCACAGGGGGGAAAGCACAGGGAGAGACAAGGGAAAGACACATGTAGCGTGGGGACGGGCCCTGCGAACAGGCGGTTGCTCTACTTATGGAGTACCATGTTGTACGCGTTGCTGTGAATGAGAGGGCGGAGGGGGACACGCGGTGAAGGCACAGGGGGGAAAGCACAGGGAGAGACAAGGGAAAGACACATGTAGCGTGGGGACGGGCCCTGCGAACAGGCGGTTGCTCTACTTATGGAGTACCATGTTGTACGCGTTGCTGTGAATGAGAGGGCGGAGGGGGACACGCGGTGAAGGCACAGGGGGGAAAGCACAGGGAGAGACAAGGGAAAGACACATGTAGCGTGGGGACGGGCCCTGCGAACAGGCGGTTGCTCTACTTATGGAGTACCATGTTGTACGCGTTGCTGTGAATGAGAGGGCGGAGGGGGACACGCGGTGAAGGCACAGGGGGGAAAGCACAGGGAGAGACAAGGGAAAGACACATGTAGCGTGGGGACGGGCCCTGCGAACAGGCGGTTGCTCTACTTATGGAGTACCATGTTGTACGCGTTGCTGTGAATGAGAGGGCGGAGGGGGACACGCGGTGAAGGCACAGGGGGGAAAGCACAGGGAGAGACAAGGGAAAGACACATGTAGCGTGGGGACGGGCCCTGCGAACAGGCGGTTGCTCTACTTATGGAGTACCATGTTGTACGCGTTGCTGTGAATGAGAGGGCGGAGGGGGACACGCGGTGAAGGCACAGGGGGGAAAGCACAGGGAGAGACAAGGGAAAGACACATGTAGCGTGGGGACGGGCCCTGCGAACAGGCGGTTGCTCTACTTATGGAGTACCATGTTGTACGCGTTGCTGTGAATGAGAGGGCGGAGGGGGACACGCGGTGAAGGCACAGGGGGGAAAGCACAGGGAGAGACAAGGGAAAGACACATGTAGCGTGGGGACGGGCCCTGCGAACAGGCGGTTGCTCTACTTATGGAGTACCATGTTGTACGCGTTGCTGTGAATGAGAGGGCGGAGGGGGACACGCGGTGAAGGCACAGGGGGGAAAGCACAGGGAGAGACAAGGGAAAGACACATGTAGCGTGGGGACGGGCCCTGCGAACAGGCGGTTGCTCTACTTATGGAGTACCATGTTGTACGCGTTGCTGTGAATGAGAGGGCGGAGGGGGACACGCGGTGAAGGCACAGGGGGGAAAGCACAGGGAGAGACAAGGGAAAGACACATGTAGCGTGGGGACGGGCCCTGCGAACAGGCGGTTGCTCTACTTATGGAGTACCATGTTGTACGCGTTGCTGTGAATGAGAGGGCGGAGGGGGACACGCGGTGAAGGCACAGGGGGGAAAGCACAGGGAGAGACAAGGGAAAGACACATGTAGCGTGGGGACGGGCCCTGCGAACAGGCGGTTGCTCTACTTATGGAGTACCATGTTGTACGCGTTGCTTGGGGGGAGGGGGGAGGGGGAAAGGGGGAAGTGGGTAAAAACACAGGGAGAGACAAGGGAAAGACAGTCTTAGCCCCGCGTACAGGCGGTTGCCTACCAGCCCCGCGTACAGGCGGTTGCCTACCAGCCCCGCGTACAGGCGGTTGCCTACCAGCCCCGCGTACAGGCGGTTGCCGTACTTATGGAGTACCATGTTGTACGCGTTGCTGTGACGGGAGGAGGGGGGGGGAGGGGATGGGATGGGATGAAAGGGGGGATAAAGGGAAGAATGACAAGAAAGACACATGAAGAGTGCTACCCAGCTCCGCATAGAGGCGGTTGCCGTACTTGTGCAACACCTTGATGTACGCGTTGCTGTGATGGGATGGGAGGGGGGGAGGGCACGAGGGGAAAGACACTCTTAGCGCGCCTACTAGCCACGCGTAGAGGCAGTCGCCGTGCTCATGCCGGTAGAGCTCTTGGAACGGCGAAACTGAGGCCAACGTGCCTTTAGAGCTCTTGGAAGGGCGGATTTGCAGAAGCGAAGAGACAGCGACGCAGGGCGGAAGGAGGCGCGTACCAATAGAGCTATTGGAAGCGGAGGCCGGAGGCGTTGTGATTGTAGATGCTGTGGACGGAGACCTAGAGAAGACCGCACGCCGAGGGAGGGAGCAAGGGAGGGACGGAGGGCATACCGATAGACCTCGTGGCAGCTGAGGCCGCACGCACGTACCGGTAGAGCTCCTCGAAGCTGAGGCCCGAGGCGTTGTGGTTGTAGATCTGGTGGATGGCGTCCTCGAGAATGCCCCACGTCTTCTCCGCGTATCGCGGGTCCATCTCCACCTTGTGCCGAAACGGCTCGATGCGGAACGCAGACTTGCGACGCGGCTGATTCATGGCGGGCGACTCGGGGAAGAGATAGGACGAAGGTGTGGGGTTGGCGGAGGTGATAACGATGCGGTTGAGAACGGAGAGGATCAATTTCCCGTGTATCCGCGAGGAGGGTGCTTGTTTGAGCCGAACCAGGGAGGCGGAGACGGCGGTTCTCCGCACGACAGAGTATCTCGCACTTATTATCTCGACAAGCACACGAATTTCAGTTAGGTGTGGATAAAAGTGGACTATGCTAATGTAGCGCTGTGCTACGCCCTTGCCAGCGACGGCAGCAGAAAACAAGGCTCGACGTTTAGGATCGCAAGGGTTGCGTAGCATTTTTTGTGCTCGTTACAAATGCAATTAAACAAAGTTAACGATGAGTGCACTAGAGATAAAGATTATGATATATAATAAGTATTACTTTGTATCATGAGCAAGATTTCTAAGGCTGTCATTGATTGCAATCACATCTTCACTGTTGTTGCACCCGCTTACTTATAATTTAATTCAAAGCATTTTCCATGTGACGATAGCATCATGAATATTTAATACGTTTTTCTCAAAGTATGAATGCAACGGAATGGTGAGATTATCAACATTTGACGCACCCCCATAGGCTAAGTGAGGGGCATCAAAGCAAGCAGGGTGAACAAATGGTCATAAGACCAGTCAATGCAACAAGCAAAGCAAGCTCAGGGTGGATCTCAAGGACACCACACAAATTCAGAGCACAAGCAAGCGACCACAAGGCCAGTTCAGGAGTTCACTAAGATATATAATAACAAAGCACGATAAGCAGAGGAAGCAACAAGTCTACAGTAACCTAGGACCTGCCTCAACAAGCCCTAACTGCACACAGAACCGGTGGTGATCACCAGGCGTCAATGCCTTGGTGAAGAGGTCAGCAGTGTCGGCCTCTAAGGCCACAAAGTCCAACCGTACCTGGCCGCGTCGCTGTAGCTCACGCAGGAGGAAGTACCGAACATCGATGTGCTTAACCCTAGTCTCCAGTCGAGGCTCGCGACACAAGAGAATCATGGCCTTGTTGTCAGCGAACAAGGTCGGAGCAGTGCGAGGCCGCTCACCAAGGTCAGCGAGCAAGAAGGTCAACCAGCAAAGCTCCTGAGCAGCCATAGCACCGGCGTAGATCTCTGCCTCTGCACTGGACGAAGCCACCGACGACGACCGTGTGGACCTCCACGACATAGCTCCAACTCCCAGACTGAAACAGTAACCCTGGGTCGAGCGCTGAGTCTCCACGTCGTTAGCGTAAGAAGAATCACAGAGGCCAGTCAGCTCAACTGGCTGAGTCCCTCCAAGCACAAGCCCCATGCCTGATGTAGTCGCCAGGTACTTCGCCACCCTCACGGCAGCCGTCCAGTGAACAGGACGGTGCCTCCCAGGTCCAACAAAGCGAGAGAGGGCACTAAGAGGGTAGGCGAGGTCCGGGCGAGTACAGGTCATCAGGTACATGAGGCAGCCAACAAGCTCTGGGTAGGGACCACTGGGCTCAAAGGGCTCGTCGGGGAAGGGGCCGGTGAGTTTGTGGTCAACAGCAAGAGGAGTGGGCTGTGTGGTGGAGAACTGAAACCCGAACCGCCGAAGGACCTGCTGCACCATGTGTGACTGAGTCAGTGTGATGGTGCGAGCGGCTCTGTCCCTGGAGATCTGCAGGCCAAGGTAGCGGCGCAGTTCCCCAAGGTCAGTGCACATCTGTCTCTTCTGCAATTCGGATTTCACCTCTGCCAGTGCTGCCCTGTCAGCTGTAGCAAACACCAGGTCGTCGACGTAGACCAGGATACAGAAGGAGTCAGTGCGAAGAAACAGCGACGGGTCAGCAGAGGAGGGACGAAACCCTAGGTCACGAAGCGTGGAGCGAAGAGTGTCGTGCCACTCACGGGGCGACTGGCGGAGACCGTAGACTGGTCGTCTCAAGCTCCAGTGAGTCCCAGGTGGGAAGGTGTCAGTGAAACCAGGAGGACGGCGCAGCCAGATCTCCTCGTGTAAGCGGCCCTAGAGGAAAGCAGTGGAGAAGTCGAGAGAATGCAGCTCGTAGTCTCACTGTGCTGCTACATGGAGTAACACCCGAAGAGTAGTCATCTTCGGGGTGGGGGAAAAGGTCTGGAAGAAGTCAACTCCCTCACGCTGACTGAAGCCCCTGGCCACGTAACGCGCCTTGAACACAGGCGGTGATCCATGCGGTCGCTTCACCCTGAAAATCCACATGCCATCGACAATGTTCGCTCCGCGAGGGGGAACCTCGTCGACGTAGGTGCCTGTGGATCTGTAAAAAGCCAACTCTGAGTCCATGGCCGCTTTCCACTAAGAGAATCACTCCCCTGACACTGCCTCACGGTACGTGCGAGGAGTCGGTATGTCAAGGGCGTCAGAGTCTCCCTCAGGGGAAAGCAACATGGCACAAAGAGAGAGGGAAGCAGCTGCCAGGAACTCCAACTCAAACTGCCTGTCCTGGAGGACGTCACAGCCAAGGGCAAACCCACCCCCGGCGGCCTCAGGACGGGCAGGCGGGGCAGCTACGACACGGGTGGCAAAGTCAAGGCGACAGGTGGACGCAAAGGCAGTGAGAGCGGAGACTGGCGACGGAGAGGCACGAGGGTCGGTGACAAGAGAAGCGAGAACACGCGAGACAACAGGACGCACCGTACGGTAGTAGTCAGTGATAGGGGTAGAGAGGGAGGCTGTAAGAGCCGACTCAGGAGGTGAAGGGAGAACAAACATAGGAGGAGCACGACGAGGACCGGAACGAAACAAGGCGGTGCGAAGGTCGGCAAGAGGAGACGAGGGACGAGCACACTGGGGACAACGAGCGGTCCAGTCGTGCGGGACAACAGGAGGAGGTAACTATGAAGGAGAAGGAGGGAAAACAGCCGGAGACGAGTCCGGAGGAAGAAACATAGGACCGTAAGCGGGCAGTGACTGCGGGTGGACAGGAGGAGGGGAGGGAAGACCAAGGGCCCGAAGGCCGCGGGGGCTGCTGCTGCTGCTGCTGCTGCTGCTGCTGCTGCTGCTGCTGCTGCTGCTGCTGCTGCTGCTGCTGCTGCTACTGCTCCAGGAGGTCCAACTGCCGCAGCTCCTGCCGCTCCCGCTCCAACCGCTCCTGCTCCTCGCGCGCACGCCGGCAGGCCGCCTGGAAACGCGTGGCGTGACGGTGGGGAGGCGGAGTGCTCTCCGCAGACGTAGTGCCCCCAGCTCAAGGCTCCTCAGAACTAGCACCTCCAGTACCAGTGTCCTTAGAGGGGGCGCCACCAGGGTCAGAGTCCCCAGCCCCAGCACCCCCTGTCCGAGCACCCCCAGTGCCAGGACCCCCAGCTCGAGCACCCCCAAAGCTAGCACCTCCAGTGCCAGCACCTCCAGCTCCAGCACCCCCAGAACTAGCACCTCCAGTGCCAGCACCTCCAGATCCAGCACCCCTCGACCAAGCACCCCTAGACCTAGCACCGCCAGTGGCCGCACCTCTGGCTCCAACACCAACCGAGTCCACAGTAACCAGTCTCGGAAGAACCGAAGGCTGCTGAGGGGGCTGTGAGGAGGACTGCGGGGAGGGAGACGCTACCTGACGCGCGACCGAGGGTAGAGGGGTAGCGTGAGACACACCTGACGGGGCAGGACCAGGGGGGGGTGGGGGTACCGGAGGAGCGGGAGTAGGGGGAAGAGAGGGTGCGAGGAAAAGGGGGGGAGGGGGAACCGGGAGACCTCTACAGGGGTAGCGAGCGTACCAAGAGACACAAGAGTCCAACCGGACGTCACAAGAGTCTAGGAACTGGTGGAGGGGCGGGTGGTAAAAGGACCAGTCGGTCGAGGCTGCCGGGAAACCAAGGAAAATACAGGGGATGGTGCGTGCCGAGAGCTTGTCAGCAGAGGTGACGCAAACATGCAGCCCCAGACTTGAAAAGCCGACCCAACACCAGGGGACCCGGTCCAAAGACTGGTCGGTGAAGCCTCTGGCCGCGAGACGCGCGGCTGGAGGTTCAGCTGGTGCGCGGCGTAGTGAACTGACCGCGTAGGGCCACAGAAAATGGGGCGCACGGGCATGGATCATGGACGTGCGGGCGATGTCCATGACCAAGCCAATGCGGCGCTCAGCAACCCCATTCTGATGAGGGGAGTCCGGTGTCAGATTATAATGCTTGTCTTGCCTGTAGTGGGGTACTCAATAGTGAGTAAACCCTTTTAGGGCTTGCTATTTGTACCTCCCTTCTTTCTAGTCAAACCCTCTTTTGCCTATTCTCTCTTGCCTAGCTAGGTAAACCCTAGCTATGGCTCTTTCATACTAGCTACTATTCTAACATGCTATCAGAGCGGTTACGCTCCTGGCCTGTGGGCCCGCCTGCTTCCGCTGCCTTCCTGTGTGTCGCGCGTCCCGTGGCGCGCGATGTTCGTTTTTTCTTCCCGCCGCGCGCTCGGGGCGCGCGGCGGTTTTCTGCCCGCCGTGGCCCCGAGGCGCGCGGCGGTTTCCTCCCTCGTGCGTCACCCCGGGGACCCGCGCTTCCCCCCCTCCCGTCGACCGCC
The DNA here is from genome assembly GCA_947470075.1 of Closterium sp. Yama58-4. Classification (NCBI taxonomy): domain Eukaryota; kingdom Viridiplantae; phylum Streptophyta; class Zygnematophyceae; order Desmidiales; family Closteriaceae; genus Closterium; species Closterium sp. Yama58-4. The sequence goes on along the minus strand of CANIUD010000695.1, from coordinate 102,381 downwards.
CCGTCGCCCTAGGGGACCCGCGCGCTGCCCCCGCTGCCCCGTCGGTGGTCGCGTCGCCCCGCCACCCCGTCGCGCCGCCCTGGGGAGCCGCGCGCGACCCCCCGCTGCCCCGTCGACGGTCGCGTCGACCCGATGGACCCGCGCGCGGCGTCCCGTCGACCCTCGCGTCGCCCCCGGGGATCCGCGAGCCGCCCCTGGAACCGTGCGCGACCCCCCCGCTGCCCCGTCGCGGCGCCCTGAGGGGCCGCGCGCGGCCCCTCGCTGCCCCATGGTGGCGCCCTGGGGGCCGCGCGCCGTCCCCCGCGCTCCTGCCCCGTGCCACCCGTTTTAGGGTTTGGGGGTGGGGAGTGTGGGGGTGGCGGTTGTGGGGGTGCCGGTTGTGTGCCCCGTCCCCTACTCCTCCTCCTCCTCCGTCTCCCGCTGCTGCAGCTGCCGCTCAGGGGGGTGGGTGTGTGGGAGCCGAAGGAGTGGTGCTAGGGGGGTGACGTGGGAGTGGAGTTAGGGGTTCAGCAGGGGGTGTGTGTCAAGGGTGTGGGTCAGTTGGAGGAGGTTGTGTGGAGGTAGCTGTCGTGTCGCCTGCAGCGCCTGTAGTCCGTCGCCCTTGCTTCGGTAGCCAGTGAGCCTGTTGCACCAGTTGCCAGTGGGTCCGTTGCTCCTGCCGCTCGTCTTAGCCGCGGAGCCAGTCACTCCAGTAGTCCGTCGCCCTTGCTTCGGTAGCCACTGAGTCAGCCGCTCCTGTGCCCGTGCCTCTGCAGCTTCAGTCGTCGCCTCTTATCTCCTCTCCTCTTACAGTCTCGCCTCCTCCTCCTCACTTGCCCTTTGTGAATGCCTCTAGCTTTGCTTGTCCTTGTGAACTTGCACTATGACTGCTTGCTGTGCTGATTATACCCCACTTTGACTATGGGGGTGTGTCAGATTATAATGCTTGTCTAGTCTATAATGGGGTACTCAATAGTGAGTAAACCCTTTTAGGGCTTGCTATTTGTACCTCCCTTCTTTCTAGTCAAACCCTCTTTTGCCTATTCTCTCTTGCCTAGCTAGGTAAACCCTAGCTATGGCTCTTTCATACTAGCTACTATTCTAACATCCGGCAGCGTCCAGGACTGTGCGATGCCCTGTTCGCCGCAAAATGCGGCAAGAATGCCTGAGCGAAACTCACCCCCACGGTCGGAGTGGAGACAGGAGACACGACGACCACGAGTGCCCTCAGTGGCTAGAAGCCACCGGATCAGCGTAGAAGTCACCTCGGACTTCTTCGCGAGAGGAAACACCGTGGTGTACCTGGAGAAGTCGTCAAAGATCACCGGAAAGTAGCGCTCCCTCTCTGGTCCCTGTGTAGGCGCAGGGCCCCAGAAGTCCAAGTGAAGCATCTGGAAGGGAGCAGTGGCCGGACGAAGGGAGGAGGAGTGCGGAGTGGGACGAAGGCGGCCGGCGACACAAGGAGTGCACGGCGGTGCAGGCGAGGGAGGGAGCGACGGGAAGACTCTAGGGAGACCTGTGACAAGACGGTGACTAGCCATAGTGCGGAGGCGGGGGCTCGACGGGTGACCAAGACGGTGGTGCCACAAGACTGTCTGGTGGGTGAAGGACCGACACGAGCAAGACGCAGCGACCGGACCAGACGCGACAACCGGAGGAGACGCAGCTACCTGACTGGACACGACAACTGGTGGAGGCACAGGAACCTGGGGGGACGCAGCGACTGAGCGGACATGGAAACCGGTGAGTGCTCGGTGTGGAGGACGTAGAGACCGGAGCGCGGCTCCCTGGTGAACGTGGCCAAAACTCTGCCAGTGACAGCGTCCGTACAGACTGCAGTACGCCCACCCCCCACAAAGGTAACGGTGATCCCCCTGTCCTGGAGGTATCCAACACCCACCAAGTTCCGAGTGAACGAGGGGATGTGGAGGCCACGCAGGACACCAGAGGGGACCACAGGGCACGGGAGGGTGGTAGAGCTGCGTGCCACGGCTGGTCGCGAGGAAGGATCAGCCAGGGCTACCGGTACCGGAGAAAGGAGCGGTGTGAGTGTCGTGTGGTCGCGGAAGAAGCACTGCGACGCGCCAGAGTCCAGCGTGAACGACAGGGACGCCACTGCCTGTGGTGAACCCGGTACGGAGGCTACACAAGCACCTAGAGCAGAAACACAAGCACCTAGACTAGAGAGGCACAAGTCTACGCTAGCAGGAGGCAAGCAAGCTAATCTATGAACACGCGACCACACAGATCCATCAGCACTATAGTCAACATCAGCATACAAAGCATACTGACGAGCATCATTCATAGACAGATCAAAGACATGTACCTTACAGGCTAACAGGCGAGCCCAGCGCGGAGTGGGCGCCTCAGGGCCCTAGCGGGCACGGTAGAGGTCGTCGAGGCGGCGGAAGCACCGCGCGGCAGAGTGGTCGTCGCGGCCGCAGACACAGGGGCTGCCCGGTCCGGTGAGGCACCAGTCCGGTGAGGCACCAGTGGTCACAGGGGCCAGTGTCACGACGAGGGAGGCGAGGGGCCCAGCTAGAACCGCCGTTGCTGTGGCCGGTGCTCCCTGGACCTCTCGGACCCCACTGTGGCGGGGGGCCCTAGTGCTGCTGCGGACCCCATTGCAGTGGGGGCCCCCAAGGCTGGAACTGCTGCGGTGCTGCTGCTGCTGCTGCTGCTGCTGCTGTCTCTGCTGCGGCTGATGCTGCTGTGGCTGCTGCTGCTGAGGTTCGACTCCCCCGCCGGGTGGAACACCGCCACTAGGTGGGCCTGTCTGTCCTGCACCTCCTCCAAGGCTCCCTCCTGGTGCACCACCGCCGCCGCCTCCACCACCACCGCTCCCAACTCCACCGCCACCCCCACCGCCTCCTCCACCTCCCTTCCCGCCCTTCTTGCCACTCTTGCCCCGTTTCTGCCAGTCAGCGGCAGAGACGGCGGCCGTATCCTCAGATACCGACACAACAACAGAAGAGCGTGTAGCAGTGAAAGTGGGAAGTTGAGGGGCGGCACACCGCGCAAAAAGACGGGGGGGCACCGTGCTAGTGGCGGAGGCAATGGAGAGGAGGTTATTTTCGATCTTCCCGAGAGCGGTCTCAAGAAGATCGATAGTAAGCTCAGTGGGGTGCTTCTGGAGTAGCACGTCGCGAGCAGTAGCAAGGCGGTCAGGGAGGCGCGTGACTAACCAGTGCACAGTGAGCCACATGGGGGGGGGGGGGGGGGGGGGGGGGGGGGGGCAACAAGAAGCTGGGCATCGGTGCAGGCCGCACGGAAACCGGCGTCAAGGGAACGCTGGTGAGTCACGAGGTCGGACACAGTCGCAAACGAGCCTAGGTCGGGAAACACAAACGGCATGAGGAGGCGACTGAGGGAGGCAGAGGAAGGGGTGGAATAGCGTGCAACAACAGCATCCCAAATCCCCTGCGCATTCTCCACCTAGGCAAACTGGACGGCCTCTGTCGGTGGGAGGAGCTCCGTCAGCGCAAGAGCAGTGGCAGTGTCGCGAGAGTCCCACACGTCCCTCGCCAAGACACGACGGTCGTAGTCCCGCCTGCTCTGCAGGAGTTGGCCCCGGGTCGGCCAGGAGGGGGTCGGGAGATAGGGGCGCCTTGAGGGCACCAGACGCGTGGGCCCACAGGGTGGCGCCGTCCTGACGCTGACTGGTGAGGTAGCGCGTGGCCTGGCGCTGCCAGGTACTGAACTCGATCGGGCGGCCCTCGACATCGAAACGAAGGTGACGGGACTCCATGCTAGAGGCTAGGCTAGAGGAGGCTGGAGCACGAAGGAGAGAAAACTCAGAGTCCCAGGAGCGCCAGTGGACACTAAGGGAGAGACCGGGGGAGGACGGAGCAGGCTAAGCGAGGCGGGAAAGTGGAGGCTAGGAGCTAGTCTAGAATCTAGTCTACATAGGGTAACCAGGGAGAGGAGCGGCTGCCAACCGCTGAGCAGAAGGCCTGTGACAGTATTGACGGTTCGGGCCCGGTGAACGGGGCGGTGGAGGCGCTGCCTGGGGCGTGGGCTGGTGGGTGGGCTAAGCGGTGGCTAGTGCCTTGCTAGGCGCGGACGAAGGGCAGGCCAGGCGCGGGTTAGGTGCGGGCTCGGGCTAGGCGCTGGCTGGTGCGCGGGTGTGCACGAAGGGAGAGCGCGGAGACGCGGAGGCGCGGAGGCGGAGACGCGGATGCGCGTGGCGCGGAGGCGCGATGTGCGGAGGCGCGGAGGCACGAGGCGGAGGTGCGGATGCGCGAGCTAGGGCGCGGGCCTGGGCGACGGGCCAGGGCGACGGGCTAGGGCGCGGGCCTGGGCGACGGGCTAGGGCGCAGGCTAGGGCGATGGGCTAGGGTGCGACCTGGGCGACGGGCTAGGGCGCGGGCCTGGGCGACGGGCTAGAGTGCGGGCCTGGGCGATGGGCTAGGGCGCGGGCTGGGGCGACGGGCTAGGGGCGCAGGCTAGGGGCGCCGAGGGCGCGAGGCGCAGAGGTCCGCGACGGCGCGGGCTAGGGGCGCGGAGGGCGCTGACGCGCGGAGGAGGAGGGCGCTAAGCACGGAGAGGACGCGAAGGGCGCGAAGACTAAGGCGCGGAGGGCGTGCTAGAACGGGTTAGGAAGTAACGAGGAACTAACCTACTCGTGATACCATCTCAAAGTATAAATGCAACGGAATAGTGAAATTAGCAATGTGGGGGATTCAAATAGCAAACCCTAACTGAGTTGTACTCACTAAGGAGCACCTCATTACAGCCTATCACAAATATCAACATTTGACAGTTTTATGTAGTATTCGCCTCATTCAGTACGATTATGACGAGAGATTATCACGCATAAGTAATAGAAATGTTAATGCCTTTTTATCATTTACGTTGAACAATCACTGTAAATATCGTACGATAAATTATAATTTGTGCTAACGAATAAGTAAATAAAATATATGCGGATAACTTGTGACTTACATGAACTCGATTTTTTTTTTTTTTTTTTTGTAAACATGTTTGGTTTTTTTAAGGAAGATTCTTTGTTTACCATATATTGAACTTTGAGTTATACCATTTAGATACAATCTTTTGGTAACCCTAAGTACAGAGCAAAATGTCAATTATTGAGGTTGGGACCACAATTTACTGAGCTGTTTTTGACATGACTCATCTTTAGCTGGAGTCTGTCAATTCTAGCTAGTCCACGTTGTTTTCACGTGAACCAAGTTTTACCATGAGTGGCAGAAACTTCCTTTTTTGTTTTCAGTGTCCCAACCCAGAAGTTAGTATACTTTGCCCGGCGAGTTTCGCTGTTTTGCCCCACACTTGACGATTAAATTCAACTTCTAAGATACGGGTTGAAACCATTTGCTAAAATACTTGGACAAAAAAAAATTTACGAAGCGCACCAATCCCTCCCAACATGTCTCCCTCCCTTTCTTTTCCAACCCACCCATCGTGCCTCCCTCCCCCCCCAACTCTCCCGTAGAGTCTCGCTACTTGATATTCGCACCTACGATTCTTGGGATTGAAGAACCTTGGTGTGAAGAACTAGTTACAGCTTTCCTCATAATTTGTCATCTTTCAGCTTGCTCTTGTTCTGCGAGCTCGGTAAGATTTTCCTTACACATTGTTAGAGTTTATTTTGCTAGCTCTTGAAGATATCATTACATAATTAGAGTTCTCCCACTTTTAGCATTTGAACGCTCGTTAGAAATAGCGGCACTGGCGCCTCGGCGCCTTGAGCGCCAGCGCATTCAGCATTGGCGCCTTGGCGCGTTGAGCGTCAGCGCATTTGTTGGTGCCTTGGCACTTTGGCGCCTTGAGCGCCAGCGCATTTGGCGTTGGCATGTTGGCGCCTTGGCGCATTGAGCGCCGGCGCATTCGGCGTTGGCGCCTTGGCGCCTTTAAAACTATTTTATTCCCTTCAAACAGCCTCCAAGTGTTGCCAAGTTCACCAAGTTGATGGACGTTTTAACGGATGGCATGAAACCTTTCAATTTCATGGTGCGTGCGATGGTCGCTGATGCTCGGCCACACGACATCAACAGGCATAATGCATCGAAGTTTCCAGAGCTAAATTGATCATTGTTTGCAGTGATCCATTGGTTTTTTTTTTTTTTTTTTTTTTGGTGCGTTGTTCTACTTTGTCACATTTCCATCGTTTTTCTCATCTCTAAAGCTAATTTGCACTATTATTATCATAACAAACTCTATGCAGTTTAGGAGCAGCAAAGGACGATGTTTTGCGTTGGGACGAGAGGTCGCATGTACACTCAGCATGGAGATCCGTAATGTTCGCACTACTACAGAGCGGACTTGCTCATTCAGCCCACCAGAGGATAGTACGAGCATGTGCGATTTGCCTGTGGGTTGGTGCTACTCCAGTGATGCGTACCTTTGCGACAACGGACACGCCTTGCCCAAAGCAACTGGGCGTGACAACATTGCTGTTGTGTTTGACACAACAACAGGTATAAGAACTAAATGCGTATTCTGATGCACAATTTGTGTGACTAAAAGTATGCGGACAACATTGCTGTTGTGCTATTGCGTTCTTCCTCTTCAATTTTTCATCAATGCTCCCTGTCTTTTCTTCCAAATCATTCTTTTCCAGCCTATCACATAACACTCGGAGCTTATCATTGTCAGAATGAATGAAGCAGGAATGGATGAACTAACAGAAAGTTGGGTACAAGTAGGAAACCCTAAGTTTGTGTACCCCCTAAGGTCAAACCCACTACAGCCTACACAACTTAAACATGCAATGTTTGACACACCCCCATAGGCGCAGTGGGAGACAACCAGAGGGTCACGAGACCAGTCAAAGCAAAGCAAAACAAGCTCAGGGTGGATCTCAAGGATACCACACAAATTCCGAGCACAAGCAAGCGGTCACAAGACCAGTTCACATGCAGTTTGATAATATAACAAGAGATACAGTGATCACAACCTAGCAAGTGTAAACATGCAGGTATATATATAGAGATCACAGTACAAGCAGAGTCAAGAAGTAAGCAAGTGAGGTCCAGCAGGCACAAGGCCTAGAAGAGTACAGAAACGCTGATGGTCACAAGGCTGAAGCGCCTTGGTGAACACATCAGCAGTGTTGGCCCGAGTGGCCACGTAACGCAGACGAAGCTGACCGCGCTGCTGCAGCTCTCGAGCAAGGAAGTAGCGCAGAGCGATGTGCTTTGTTCTGTGCTCCAGTCTGTGCTCCTCACACAAGGCAATGGCAGCCTTGTTGTCAACGTACAGCACTGGAGGAGAACGAGGCCGCTCTCCCAAGTCGGTCAGCAGGTAGGTGAGCCAGCGTAGCTCCTGGGCTGCCATGGCTGTGGCGTAGATCTCAGCTTCACAACTGGAGCTGAGAACAGAAGAAGAGCGAGTAGAACGCCAAGAAACTGAACCAGAGCCAAGACTGAAGGTGTAGCCCTGAGACGACCGCTGAGTAGCCTGGTCGTCCGCCCAAGAAGCGTCTGAGTGCCCAGTGAGTACAACTCGGTCTCGCCCTCCAAGCACTAGCCCCATGCCCGACGTACTGCACAAGTAGCGCAACACCCTCTTAGCGGCATCCATGTGCTCCTTCCGGTGACGGCCAGGAGCGACATAGCGTGCAAGGATGCTAAGAGGGTATGCAAGGTCAGGTCGAGTGCAGGTTATCAGGTACATGAGGCAGCCCACAAGCTCTGGATACGGGCCACTCGGCTCTACGGACTCATCCGAAGGCAGAGCTGAGAGCGAGTGACCGGTAGGCAGAGGAGTGGGCTGAGGCGAGGAGTACGTGAAGCGGAAGCGCTGAAGGACCTGCTGCACCATGTGTGACTGAGTCAAGGTGATGGTGCGCCGTGCTCTGTCCCGGGTGATCCGCAAGCCAAGATAGCTTGTCAGTTCACCCAGGTCTGTGCACGTGTGTCTCTTCTGCAGCTCCAACTTCACGTGGGCGAGTGCCGCAGTGTCAGCAGTGGCAAAGACCAAGTCGTCGGCGTACACGAGGATGTAGAACGGCGGCAGCGAGGTGTCGGTGCATAGAAACAGTGACGGGTCAGCAGTAGAAGGAGCGAACCCAAGAGCCGCAAGTGTCGTCCTCAGTGTGTCGTGCCACTCACGTGGCGCCTGGCGGAGACTGTAGACCGGCCGCCGGAGGCTCCACTGGGTACCAGGAGGAAACGACCCAGTGAAGCCAGGAGGGCGGCGCAGCCAGATCTCCTCGTGCAGGCTGCCCTGCAAGAAAGCAGTGCTGAAGTCAAGTGAGTGAAGCTCGTAGTCGCGCTGAGCGGCTATGTGCAATAGCACCCAAAGAGTAGTCATCTTCGGGGTGGGGGAGAAGGTCTGGAAGAAGTCTACTCCCTCTCGCTGACTGAAGCCTCGAGCAACGTAGCGCGCCTTGAAGACAGGAGGAGAACCCGGCGGCCGCTTCACCCTGAAAATCCACATGCCACTGATGATGTTCGCCCCAGGTGGGGGAACCTCGTCGACATAGGTGCCTGTGACTTCCAGGGGCAGTAGCATGGCCTAGGGCGTGATCGTACAGTGAGATGTCCTCCTTGGCAGTGAGCTGTAGGAAGAGGTGCAGGTCATCTAGCCAGGTGTCAAACTTCACTGGGCGGCCCTCAGCATCGAAAGCTAGCACAGGAGGGCTAGCCATAGTAGCAGTAGGAGCAGCAGTAGTAGTAGTAGGTGCACCCTAACAGCAGTAGGCAGCGCGACTAAGGTAGGGCGGCTCGGTCTAGAGAGGCTGTTCAGTACGGGCGGCGCGGCTCGGGTCAGGTAGGGCGGCGCGACTCGGTTAGGGCGGCGTGGCTCGGTTTGGGCTGCGCGGCTCGGCTCGGACGACCTGGTTCTGGCGGGGCCGTGGCTGTCCCGTGCGGGGCGGTAAGGGGGGCGGCAGGTGGGGTCGACGGGGCCGCTAAGGCTAAACGGGGTGCGCGCGGGGTCGACGGGGCCGACGGGGCCGCTAAGGGAGGCGCGCGGGGTCGACGGGGCCAGCGGGGCCTCTAGGAGGGGCGCACGTGGGGTCGACGGGGCCAGCGGGGCCTCTGGGTGGGGCGTGCGCGGGGTCGACGGGCCAACGGGGCCTCTAAGCGGGGCGCGCGCGGGGTCGACGGGCCGATGGGGCCTCTAAGCGGGGCGCGCGCGGGGTCGACGGGGCCAGCGGGGCCTCTAAGGGGCGGCGCGCGGGGTCGACGGGGCCTCTAAGGGGCAGCGCGCGGGTCGCTAAGGGGCGGCGCGCGGGGTCGACGGGGCCTTAAGGGGCCGTGAAAGAGAGGCGCACGAGGGCGCTGGGGGGGAGGCGCTAGGGAGCGCTCCGACAGTAGGGCGCACGAAGGCGCTAGTAGGCAGTCAGTAGTGGTGGGCCCGAAAAAAATTAGGTCCTAGCGAAGGACCTGCTCTGATACCATGTCAGAATGATTGAAGCAGGAATGATGGAACTAACAGAAAGTTGGGTACAAGTAGGAAACCCTAAGTTTGTGTACCCCCTAAGGTCAAACCCACTACAGCCTACACAACTTGAACATGCAATGTTTGACAATCATATCCTAGGCCTATGCTATATCTTCTCTTACGTATAGCTGCTTGTCCGCACATTTTTAGGCACACAAATTGTGCATCAAATTTTCCACGCATGCCACGCATAAATTTGAAACTTCTTCACAATTTCGTACATCTACTCATTCTATCTCATTCTCTAACTATGTCAATTGGCATATACCTCCCACAGGCAAAAGTTATGCTCGCACTGGTGTTCATGCCACATCGAGTTTTAAGTGCTCTAAAGAGTGGCTTGGAGCAGTTCAGCATTGCAACATGGACCGCCGTTGGAGGCGATGCGAAGAACGAGATCTTGGCGGGCTTGCTCAACAAGCGATGTCATGTGAGGGTAAAATGAGTGTAAAGTTGGATAATGCACAATCGTACGTATTTTGTTTGTTATTTTCAGAATGCTTATATTGTTTGCTTTTGATGTGAATTGTTGGTTTGCTATTTTCGATTTTTCTAATATATTACGAGCATTCTCTATGACTGCAGATGGTCACAAAGGCAGCTAGAAACAACTTTGATGGGACGATCACATCGTTCTCGATGGTGTCTTTGAATGTAAGTACACAGTTTAGAACGTGGCAATCAGAGCTCACGATGCTCACGATGTCACGATGCTCACGATGTCACGATGCTCACGATGTCAAATTATACATGCTATATTTGTGTAGGCTGTAGTGGGGTAGCCAATATGGGGTACAACCCCTCTAGGGTTTGACAAATGTACCCAACTTCCTGCTAGTTCATTCATTCCTGCCTGTAGTTTCTAACATGGTTTCAGAGCAGTAGGTCCGTAGGACCGTTTTTTTTTTTTCGGGCCCACCTACCGTTGTGGTTACTGAGCTGCCCCACGTGTTGCCTGCGCCGCGCTGTACGCGCGCGCCTTGCCTTGCCTGCGCCTTGCCTTGCCTTGCCTGCGCCTTGCCTTGCCTTGCCTGCGCTGCGCCGCCCGCGCGCGCCTTGCCTTGCCTGCGCTGCGCTGCCCGCGCGCGCCTTGCCTTGCCTGCGCCTTGCCTTGCCTGCGCTGCGCTGCCCGCGCGCGCCTTGCCTTGCCTGCGCTGCGCTGCCCGCGCGCGCCTTGCCTTGCCTGCGCTGCGTTGCACGCGCGCGCAAACCCTAATTCTGCGTGCAGCAGCCCGCTGCTGCCCCGCGCGTCGCGTCCGCCGCCTGCGCAGCCCGCTGCTGCCCCGCGCGCCGCGTCAGCAGCGCGCGTAGCCCGCAGCAGCCCCGCGCGCCGCGACTGCCGCCCTCGCGCAGCCCGCTGCTGCCCCGCGCGTCGCGTCCGCCGCCTGCGCAGCCCGCGGCTGCCCCGCGCGCTGCGTCAGCAGCTCGCGCAGCCCGCAACAGCCCCGCGCGCCACGGCTGCCGCCCTCGCGCAGCCCGCGGTTGCCCCGCGCGCAGCCTCAGCCGCTCGCGCGCCACTACAGCAGCCTGCGCGCACCTCGCGGCTGCCCTGCGCTTGCGCCCTGCCCTACCTCCTGCAGCATGCCGCCTTCCTCTGGCGGACCGTCGCCTTTTCCTGCCAATGCGCCGCCCCTACCTACCCTAGTACCAGCTATGACTTCTCTTCGCGGTACCGGCGATGGGAGTGGTGGCGGAGGTGGAGGCAGCAGTGGGAATGGTGGCGGCCGTCATAGCAGTCACAATGCAGCTCCTCCGTTGGGAGTTTCTGGAGGTGGCCTAGTGCAGCTGCAGCGGCGTCCGCGTGAGCCCCTTACACCCCAAGAGCTTCGTGAGTGGTTTTCTCAGCGTTGGGCGTCTCAGCATAGTGGCCGTAGTGGCAGTCGCGGTGTAGCTCCTCCGTTGGGAGTTTCTGGAGGTGGTCTAGTGCAGCTGCAGCGGCGTCCGCGTGAGCCCCTTACACCCCAGGAGCTTCGTGAGTGGTTTGCTCGGCGTTGGGCGTCTCAGCGTCGTGCTCAGAGTGACTGTTACTTGTGTGTGCCGCCAGACCCAGGTATAGAGGTTCCTGCTCTCGGAACTAGTGAGGCTGCCGCTCTCGGTGCTAGTGAGTCTGTTCTCGCAGGTGCTAGTGAGTCTGCTCTCTCAGGAGCCAGTGAGACTGCTCTCTCTGGTACTGCGCCTACTACGGCCTTGCACACCTTCACACTTGACTCTGGTGCTTCCCGCTGTTTCTTTCGCGACAGTACCACAGTCACTCCCCTCCCTGCACCTGTCCCTGTCTCACTGGCTGACCCCTCTGGGGGCCCAGTGCTTGCACGAGCCACCACTGTGCTTCCGTGCCCGGCGGTCCCGTCTGGTGAGCTGTCAGGTCTCCACATCCCCTCGTTCTCTACGAACCTGGTGAGCAACGCCGTCCTTCAGGATCACTGGGTTGACACCTGGACTCCTGGAGGACAGCGTGTGGCGATCCTCACGTGCTCCAAGACTGGCCGTCACCTGGCCACGTTCACTCGTGAGCCTGGGTCCAGTCTGTACACCCTCACCACTGTTTCACGCCACACCCCTTTGTCTCCCCAGTTGTACGCGTCTGCTCAGGTAGCTACTCAGTGTGAGTGTCGCCGCTTGTCGCACGACACTCTCCTGTGGCACCATCGCCTTGGTCACCCCTCCCTGCCTCGCCTTCGTGGCATGCACTCTCGCTTCCTGGTCTCTGGTCTTCCCAGGTCTCTGCCTGCCCTTCCTCCCTCGCCTGCGCCGCTCTGCATTCCTTGCGTCGAGGGGCGGCAGCGCGCCGCTCCTCACTCCTCCTCGTTCCCTCCCACAGAGGCACCACTGCAGACTCTCCACATGGACGTGTGGGGCCCCGCCCGCGTCCAGGGCCAGGGCCGCGAGCGGTACTTCCTACTGGTCGTCGACGACTACACACGCTACACCACGGTCTTCCCCTTGCAGCGCAAGGGTCAGGTCCCTGATGTTCTGATCCCCTGGATCCGTGCTGTTCGTCTCCAGCTCCGCGAGCGGTTCCACTCGGACTTTCCTGTCCTGCGTCTGCACTCTGACAGAGGTGGTGAGTTCACCTCCGACCTCTTGCGAGCCTTCTGTGAGGAGCACGGCTTTCGCCAGACGTTCACGCTTCCGGCCTCTCCGCAGCAGAATGGGGTTGCTGAGCGCCGCATTGGCTTGGTCATGGAGGTCGCTCGTACCTCCTTGATCCATGCGGCTGCCCCCCATTTTCTGTGGCCGTTTGCGGTCCGGTACGCCGCGCATCAGCTCAACCTCTGGCCCCGTGTCTCCTTGCCAAAGACCTCGCTCACGCTGCGTTGGACGGGGGAGGTTGGCGATGCGTCGCGCTTCCGGGTCTGGGGTGCTCGTGCCTTTGTCCGCGATCTCACCGCGGACAAGCTCTCTGCTCGCGCCATTCCCTGTGTCTTCCTTGGTTTTCCTCCTGATGCGCCTGGCTGGCAGTTTTACGACCCCACCTTGCGCCGCGTCTTTGCGTCTCAGGACGTCACCTTTGACGAGTCGGTCCCCTTTTACCGTCTCTTTCCCTACCGCACTTGCCCTCTCCCCCCCCCGCCGCTCTTTCTCGCTCCAGGTCCTCCCCAGGTAGACCCCCTCCCCCCTCCAGGTCCTGCTCCTTCAGGTGTGTCTCAAGTAGACCCTCCCTTGATTGAGCCTGTTGAGGTCGCTAGTGACTCAGGTCCTACTGGGGGTGGTCCTGCGTCTGGGGGTGCTGAGCCTGAGCGTGCGGAGCCTGGGGGTGCTGAGCCTGAGGGTGCTGAGCCTAGGGGTGCTGAGCCTGGGGGTGCGGAGCCTGGGGGTGCGGAGCGTGAGTGTGAGGAGCCTGGGAGTGCTGAGCCTGGGGGTGCTGAGCCTGCGCGTGAGGAGTCTGGGGGTGCTGAGTCTGGGGGTGCTGAGTCTGGGGGTGCGGCGCCTGAGGGTACTGAGACTGCTGGTGCGCGGTCTCCTTGGAGTGGCCGCCTTCGTCCGCGTGTGCCTCTCACCTCACAGCAGCTGCACGACTGGTACGGTCACCGTCAGGGTCGCGCTACTGGAGTTCGGGGCTCTGCCGCTGGAGGTGCGTCTGCTGACGTCGCTGGAGCTGGGAGTGGTACTGGTCCTTTGTCTACTGGAGGTGCCGGATTCGCAAGTCCCGGAGGTGCTCGTACTGGAGGTACTGGAGCTGCTGGGACTGGAGGTGCTGTGTCTGGGGGTGCTGCTGCTGGAGACACTGCGACTGGAGACCCTGGGACTGGGGGTGCCGGTTCTGGGGGTGCTGCTGCTGGAGACACTGAGGCTGGAGACCCTGGGACTGGAGGTGCCGGTTCTGGGGGTGCTGCTGCTGGTGGAGCTGGTCCTGGAGGTGCTGGCGCTGGAGGTTCTGGAGCTGCTGGGGGTGCTGGAGGTGCTGGAGGTACTGGAGCTGCTGGTGCTGGTGGCACTGCACCGCCGCGATTGTTCTTCGCTCCGCCGTCTCCGTCGTCTCAGCCACCGCCTGACTCTGTGCTTCGCCAGGTTCTTAGCCTCCCGTCTTCTACTGGTCTTCCGTTACAGCCCGGCTCACCACTGCCTGCTCCTTCTCCTTACACTGAGCAGACAGGAGGTCTTGCTGAGCGTCGTGAGCCTGCGTCGCGTCCTATCTCGCCTGTTCGTTCTGGTCGTACCGGTCGTCGTGTTCCTCGTCCGCATCAGCCGGCTGTCCCTGGTGCGCACCTCGTAGCCCTGCGTCCTTCCTCTGCTCCGCAGCGTGTTCCTCTGCCGTCCCCCCCTGCGTCCTCTCTGCCTGACCTTGCGGACCCTGAGTCTGACCAGTTTCGTGCTGCCCACCCTACTGTCACGCGTCTGTTAGCCACTGTTGTCACTGACCCGTCGTTTGAGTCTGCTGCTGCGTCTGCCTTGGTCGCTGAGCTTGTTGACTTTGCTGCTGCCTGTCGTCTAGACTACGCTGCTAGTCTTGTTGCTGAGTCTGAGTCTGTCTGCCCTCCGTCCGTCGGGGGTGAGTGTGCTCTTGGCACGGACGTCCTTGAGGACAGACAGGAGGACCTTGAGTGTCTTGCGGCCGCTGCGCCTCATCTCGTGGCCATGCTGCTTGCCCCTGAGGGAGACCCGGATGCTCTAGACATCCCTACCCCGCGCTCTTACGCTGAGGCGATCGCGGGTCCCTACTCCTCTCAGTGGCAGACGGCCATGGACGCAGAGATGGCATCCTGGAAGTCCACAGGCACCTACGTCGATGAGGTTCCCCCTCTTGGGGCGAACATCGTCGATGGCATGTGGATTTTCAGGGTGAAGCGGCCGCCGGGTTCTCCGCCTGCCTTCAAGGCTCGTTACGTTGCTTGAGGCTTCAGTCAGCGAGAAGGAGTCGACTTCTTCCAGGCCCCAAAGATGACCACTCTTCGGGTACTGCTGCACGTTGCCGCTCAGCGTGACTACGAGCTTCACTCGCTGGACTTCAGCACAGCCTTCTTACAGGGCAGCCTGCACGAGGAGATCTGGCTGCGCCGCCCACCTGACTTCACTGGGTCGTTCCCTCCTGGTACCCAGTGGAGCCTCCGCCGGCCAGTCTACGGTCTCCGCCAGGCGCCTCGTGAGTGGCACGACACACTGAGGACGACACTTGCGGCTCTTGGGTTTGCGCCTTCGACAGCTGACCCGTCGCTGTTTCTGCGCACTGACACTTCACTGCCGCCGTTCTACATCCTCGTGTACGTCGACGACTTGGTCTTTGCCACTGCTGACACTGAGGCTCTCGCCCTGGTGAAGTCGGAGCTGAAGAAGAGACACACGTGCACTGACCTGGGTGAGCTGCGCAGTTACCTTGGCTTGCAGATCACCCGGGACCGAGCACGCCGCACCATCACACTGACTTAGTCACACATGGTGCAGCAGGTCCTTCAGCGCTTCGGCTTCACCTGGTCCTCGCCACAGTCCACTCCTCTGGCTACAGGTCACTCGCTCTCAGCTCCACCTTCGGACGAGTCCGTAGAGCCGAGTGGTCCTTACCCAGAGCTAGTGGGCTGCCTCATGTACCTGATGACCTGCACTCGTCCTGACCTTGCGTACCCTCTTGGCCTTCTGGCACGCTACGTGGCTCCTGGTCGACACCGAAAGGTGCACTGGGATGCTACCAAGAGGGTACTGCGCTACTTGTGCAGTACATTGGGCATGGGGCTCGTGCTTGGAGGGCGGAGTGAGGTGGTCCTCACTGGGCACTCAGACGCTTCTTGGATTGACGACCAGGCTACTCACCGGTCGTCACAGGGTCGTCACACTTTCAGCCTTGGCTCCGGTTCTGTTTCTTGGCGTTCTACTCGCTCGTCTTCTGTTCTCAGCTCCAGTTGTGAGGCTGAGATCTACGCCACTGCCATGGCTGCTCAGGAGTTACGCTGGCTCACTTACCTGCTGACCGACCTGGGAGAGCGGCCTCGTTCCCCTCCAGTTCCGTACGCCGTCAACAAGGCCGCCATTGCCTTGTGTGAGGAGCACAGACTGGAGCACAGAACGAAGCACATCGCTCTGCGTTACTTCCTGGCTCGAGAGTTGCAGCAGCGTGGTCAGCTTCGTCTTGCACACGTGGCCACTCGGGCCAACACTGCTGATATATTCACCAAGGCGCTTCCGTCTGGTGACCATCAGCGCTTTTGTACTTTGTTGGGCCTTGTGCCTACGTTTCCACACTTGCTGTAGACTCTGCTTGTACTGTGATCCATATATATATACGTGCGTGCCTGCTCTTGCTAGGTAGTGATCACTGTACTGTTCTTGTTGCATATATATCTCTGCATGTGAACTAGCCTTGTGGCCCTTTGCTTGTGCTCAGTGTGTGTGGTGACGTTGTAATCCACCCTGAGCTTGCTTTGCTTCTCTTGACTGGTCTTGTGACCCCTTGTTCTCCCCCACTTTGCCTATGGGGGTGTGTCAAATTATACATGCTATATTTGTGTAGGATGTAGTGGGGTAGCCAATATGGGGTACAACCCCTCTAGGGTTTGATACTTGTACCCAACTTCCTGCTAGTTCATTCATTCCTGTCTGTAGTTTCTAACACACGATGCTCACAATGTCACAATGTCACGATGAACACGATAGTCACAATGCTCAAGATGCTCACGATGTCACGATGTTACGATGCTATGCTCACGATGTCACGATTCCACGATGCTCACGATTGTCAGAATGCTCACGATGCTCACAATGGTCACGATGCTCACGATATTAGTAGATTCATTAGGAAAATTAGAAGCCGGATTGTTCAATGAACACTAATACTATAACTAGATTGTTGTAAAGGTTGTAAAGACAATATATATATATATATATATATATATATATATATATATATAAATCGCAATAGCGCAACGACGCTACGGCGCAACGCAGCAACGACGCACGGCGCAAACCGTAATTTAGAAACTAGATTGCTTAATGCGCGAGAGCGCGGGTGCACGAGAGCGCGAGTGCGGGAGAGTGCGACAACACGAGTGCGCGACTGCGCGAGTGCGCGACTACGCGAGTGCGGAACTATGCGAATGCGCGACTGCGCGAGAGCGCGACTGCGCGGAGCGCGAGAGCGTGTGTGCGCTAGTGCGCGACTGCGCTAGTGCGCGAGTGCGCGAGCGCGCGACAGCGCGAGAGCGCGAGTGCGTGACTGCTCGAGTGTGTGACTGCGCGAGTGCGTAACAGTGCAAGCATGCAGGTATATGTATATAGATCACAGTACAAGCAAAGCCTACAGCAAGTGTGGAAACGCATGTACAAGGCCTAACAAGGTACAGAAACGCTGATGATCACCAGACGGAAGTGCCTTGGTGAATATATCAGCAGTGTTGGCCTGAGTGGCCACGTGAGCAAGACGAAGCTGACCTCGCTGCTACAACTCTCGAGCCAGGAAGTAACGCAGAGCGAGGTGCTTTGTTCTGTGCTCCTGACACAAGGCAATGGCGGCCTTGTTGTCAACGTACAGAAGTGGAGGAGAACGAGGCCGCTCTCCCAAGTCAGTTAGCAGGTAGGTGAGCCAGCGTAACTCCTGTGCAGCCATGGCTGTGGCGTAGATCTCAGCCTCACAACTGGAGCTGAGAACAGAAGACGAGCGTGTAGACTGCCAAGAAACAGAGCCACAGCCAAGGCTGAAGGTGTAACCCTGTGATGACCGCTGCGTAGCCTGGTCATCAACCCAAGACGCGTCAGAGTGTCCAGTGAGGACAACGTCACCTCGTCCTCCAAGCACGAGCCCCATGCCTGATGTACTGCACAAGTAGCGCAGTACCCTCTTCGCAGCTTCCCAGTGCACCTTTCGGTGCCTACCAGGAGCCACGTAGCGAGCCAGAAGGCCAAGAGGGTACGCAAGGTCAGGTCGAGTGCAGGTCATCAGGTACATGAGGCAGCCCACTAGCTCTGGGTAAGGACCACTCGACTCTACGGACTCGTCCGAAGGTGGAGCTGAGAGCGAGTGACCTATAGCCAGAGGAGTGGACTGTGGGGAGGACCAGGTGAAGCCGAAGCGCTGAAGGACCTGCTGCACCATGTGTGACTGAGTCAGTGTGATGGTGTGGCGTGCTCTCTCCCGGGTGATCTGCAAGCCAAGGTAGCTGCGCAGCTCACCAAGGTCTGTGCACGTGTGTCTCTTCTGCAGCTACGACTTCACCAAGGTGAGAGCCTAAGTGTCAGCAGTGGCAAAGACCAAGTCGTCGACGTACACGAGGATGTAGAACGGCGGCAGCGAAGTGTTGGTGCGCAGAAACAGCGACGGGTCAGCAGTCGAAGGAGCAAACCCAAGAGCCGCAAGTGTCGAAAAGAAAAGAAAAGAAGTGTTGTTTATATGTGTGTCGTGCCACTCACGAGGCGCCTGGCGGAGACCGTAGACTGGCCGCCGGAGGCTCCACTGGGTACCAGGTGGGAACGACCCAGTGAAGCCAGGTGGGCGGCGCAGCGAGATCTCCTCGTGCAGGCTGCCCTGTAAGAAGGCTGTGCTGAAGTCAAGAGAGTGAAGCTCATAGTCACGCTGAGCGGCAACGTGTAGCAGTACCCGAAGAGTGGTCATCTTCGGGGTGGGGGAGAAGGTCTGGAAGAAGTCAACTCCCTCTTGCTGACTGAAGCCTCGAGCAACGTAGCGAGCCTTGAAGACAGGCAGAGAACCCGGCGGCCGCTTCACCCTGAAAATCCACATGCCATCGACGATGTTCGCCCCGGGAGGGGGAACCTCATCGACGTAAGTGCCTGTGGACTTCCAGGATGCCATCTCTGCGTCCATGGCTGCCTGCCACTGAGAGGAGTACTCACCCGCGATCGCCTCAGCGTAAGAGCGCGGGGTCGGGATGTCTACAGCATCCGGGTCTCCCTCAGGGGCAAGCAGCATGGCCACGAGATGAGGCGCAGCGGCTGCAAGACACTCAAGGTCTTCGTGCCTGTCGTCAAGGACGTCCGTGCCAAGAGCACACTCACCCCCGACGGACGGAGGACAGACAGACTCAGACTCAGCAACAAGGCTAGCAGCGTAGTCTAGACGACAGGCAGCAGCAAAGTCAACAAGCTCAGCGACTAAGGCAGACGCATCAGCAGACTCAAACGACGGATCAGTGACAACAGTGGCTAGCAGACGCGTGACAGTAGGGTGCTCAGCACGAAACCGGTCAGGCTCAGGGTCTAGAACATCAGGCAAAGAAGACGCAGGAGGAGACGGCAGAGGAACACGCTGTGGAACAGAGGAAGGACGAAGTGCCATAATGTGCGTGCCAGGGACAGGAGGAGGACGCTCACGACTAACACGACCAGTGCGACCAGTGGGAACAGGCGAGACAGGACGGGACGCAGGCTCGCGACGCTCAGTAAGACCTCCTGTCAGCCCAGTGTAAGGAGAGGGAGCAGGCAGGGGGGAGCTCGGCTGTAACGGTAGGCCAGTGGAAGACGGCAGGGTAAGAACCTGGCGAAGCACTGTGTCAAGAGGCGACAGAGACGACGGTGACGGCGGAGAGAAGAACAGTCGCTGCGCAGCAGTGCCACCAGCACCAGTAGCTCCAGTGCCTCCAGCAGCTCCAGACCCTCCAGCTCCAGCTCCTCGAGCGCCAGCACCACCAGCAGCCGCAGAACATCCAGCGCCAGCACCGCCAGCACCAGCGTCACCAGCAGTAGCACCCCCAGACGCAGCACCTCCAGCCCCAGCAGCTCTAGTACCTCCAGTACGAGCACCTCCGGGTCTAGCGGCTCCAGCACCTCCAGCAGACAATGCTCACCAGGTTTGTAGAGAACGAGGGGATGTGGAGACCTGACAGCTCATCGGACGGGACCGCTGGATACGGGAGCACAGTACTGGACCGTGCAAGCACTGGGCCCCCAGAGGGGTCAGCCAGTGAGACAGGGACAGGTGCAGGGAGTGGTGTGAGTGTGGTACTGTCGCGAAAGAAACAGCGGGAAGCACCTGAGTCAAGCGTGAAGGTGTGCAAGGCCTCAGTAGGCGCAGTACCAGAGAGAGCAGACTCACTAGCACCTAGGGCAGCAGCTGCTATTCCAAGGTCAGGGGGCACACACAGGTAACAGTCACCCTCAGTAGTACCAGTCAGAGCATACATGGCAGTAAGGATAGCGTCATAGTCTAGAGCAAATATATCTACTCCGTCTCGCAGCATGTCTAGCCAGAGGGGTAGCTCAGCCTCGTCGCCAAACCGTGCTCGCCAAGCGTCGCTCAGACGGGAGAAGCAGCGGGACTCTGTGTGACTAACTGTCCCGCAGGTCTGACCAGCCCGATCACCTGTGCAAATGACGTACGGGCAGCGAGCAGTAGTCCTACACCCCCAACTCTGAGCGTACCACTCATGCAGCTGCCGGGGCGTAAGGGTCTCGCTCGGACACCGCTGCAGCTGCATGTGACCAGCGCCAGACACTCCCCACCGAACAGCTCCACAGTGACTGCTACTACTCCCACTGCTGCCACCACCGCCGTCACCACTCCCACCGCTACTACGAAGGGAAGTCATAGCGGGTAAGCGAGGAGGCGCACGAGCAGCAGCAACAGCAGTAAGAGCAGTAGAGTGGCCTGGTGAGTCTAGGCTGCAGCACCTCTAGCACTCCTAGCAGCACCTCCACCAGCAGCAGTAGTAGCACGAGCAGGAGGGCGGATCGGGTCGGGTAGGGCGGCTCGGCTCGGCCTGGGCTGCGCGGGTAGCAGGGCGCGCGCTGTGTAGGGCAGATGGGCGCGACGCGCGTGCTGCAGCAGGGCGCGACGCGCAGGGCAGCAGGGCGCGACGCGCGGGCTGCAGCAGAGCGCGATGCGCAGGGCAGTAGCGCGCTACGCGCGGGCTGCCATAGGGCGCGACGCACGAGCCAGCAGCGCACGACGCGCGGGCTGCCGCAGGGCGCGACGTGCGGGGCAGCAGTGCACGACGCGCGGGCTGCCGTAGGGTGCGACGCGCAGGGCAGCAGCGCGGGCGTAGGGCAGGGCGCTGGCGCAGGGCAGGGCGCTGGCGCAGGGCAGGGCGCTGGTGCAGAGCAGGGCGCTGGCGCAGGGCAGGGCGCTGGCGCAGGGCAGGGCGCTGGCGCAGGGCAGGGCGCCGGCGCAGGGCAGGGCGCTGGCGCAGAGCAGGGCGCTAGCGCAGGGAAGGGTGCTGGCGCAGGGCAGGGCGCTGGCGCAGGGCAGGGCGCTGGCGCAAGGCAGGGCGCCGGCGCACGGCAGGGCGTTGGCGCAGGGCAGGGCACCAGCGCAGTGCAGGGCAGGGCATGCGCGGGGCAACGCGACGCGGTGCAGCAGCAGACAGCTCAGACAGCAGACAGCAGGCAGCAGGCAGACGGCGCGCGCAGCGCAGCACGTCACAGTCACATGTCAGAATCCCAGCCACTAACCACTGGGATAAAAGGGCTTGTTTGTGTAGCGGGTGAGTGCGCCCATAACCCCCCAGGCCAACGTGCCTGTAACCCTTCCCTAGGATCAATCGGGGATCACCAGTGGACCTCTGACACCCCCCCGCACTGGGATGCCCGAGGTGCACACACCGGGATTCGAACCCGAGACCTTCGCTCTGATACCATGTCAGAAGTCTAGGCAAGAATGATTGGACTAGGTCAAAGTTGGGTACAAATATGAAACCCTAAAGGGGCTATACCCCATATTGGCTACCCCACTACAGCCTACACATATATATTATATATATAACTTGACATGCGTTAGTGCACGAGTGCGTGAGAGCGCGCACGGCGCAACAGTGCAACGGTATAACGGCGCAAGGTATCGTTTCATAGACACAATGTTTGTGCCTAGTCAAGATGTGTTTGAATATGTTTATAAGATCTCATTCAACGATTGTCACGATTTTACGATGTCACGATGCTCACGATGTCACGATGTCACGATGCTCACGATGTCACGATGCTCACGATGTCACGATGCTCACGGTACTCACGATGTCACGATGTCACGATGTAACGATGCTATGCTCACGATGTCTCGATGTCACGATGCTCACGATAGTCACGATGCTCACGATGCTCACAATGGTCACGATGCTCACGATATTAGTAGATTCATTAGGAAAATTAGAAGCCGGATTGTTTCATAAACAGTAATACTATAACTAGATTGTTCTAAAGGTTGTAGAGACAATATAAGATAAATAAAAAAATTATCGCAATAGTGCAACGACGCTACGGCGCAACGCAGCAATGACGCACGGCGCAAACTGTAATTTAGAAACTAGATTGTTTAATGCAAGAGAGCGCGAGTGCGGGAGAGCGCGACAACACGAGTGCGCGACTGCACGAGTGCACGACTACGCGAGTGCGGGACTACGCGAGTGCGCGACTACGCGAGAGCGCGACTGCGCGCAGCGCGAGAGAGCGACTTCGCGACTGCGCGAGCGCGCGATTGTGCGAGTGCGTAACAGCACGAGTGCGCGACAGCGCGAGTGCGCAAGTGCGCGACAGCGCGAGTGCAAAACTGCGCGAGTGCGTGAGTGCGCAAAAGCGCGAGTGCGTGGAGCGCGAGAGCTTGAGTGCACGAGAGAGCGCGAATGCGCGAGTGCGTGAGAGCGCGACTACGCGAGAGCGCGATAGCGCAAGTGCGCGACTGCGCGATTGCGCCAGTGCGCGACATCGCGAGTGCATAATAGCGCGAGTGCGCGACGGCGCGAGCGCGCAAGTGCGCGACTAAGCGACTGTGCGACTGCGAGAGTGCGGGACTGCGCGAGTGCGCGATTGCGCGAGAGCGCGACTGCACGGAGCGCAAGAGCTCGAGTGCACGAGAGCGCGAGTGCGCGACTGCGCGAGTGCGCGACTGCGTGAGTGCACGACAGCGCGAGAACGCGACTGCGCGAGTGCGCGACTGCACAAGCACGAGAGCGCGAGTGCACGAGAGCGCGAGAGCGCGAGTGCGCTTGTGCGCGAGTGCGCGAGAGTGTGAGTGAACGAAAGCGGGAGCGCGAGTGCGCTAGTGCGCGAGTGAACGAGAGCGGGAGCGCGAGTGCGCTAGTGCGCGAGTGTGGGACAGTGCGAGAGCGCGAGCGCGCAAGTGCGAGTGCG
This sequence comes from Closterium sp. Yama58-4, assembly GCA_947470075.1. Taxonomy (NCBI): domain Eukaryota; kingdom Viridiplantae; phylum Streptophyta; class Zygnematophyceae; order Desmidiales; family Closteriaceae; genus Closterium; species Closterium sp. Yama58-4. Next base: position 79,491 of record CANIUD010000695.1, on the reverse strand, counting down.
CGAGAGCGCGCACGGCGCAACAGTGCAACGGTATTGAGAAAGCTTGCTTTCTTTCTTATCAATTGGCATCGTTCTCATTACAAATGGGTTATTACAACATTTGCATCAATGTTGAACACAAGCTAGTGCATACTCATAACACTAGCTAAGATGTACCCTATCTAAGTGGCATTAGCAAGGCAGATAACTCTGGGGTGGGTGGTGGGAATGTTGAGTGAGCCGTTTGAAAATTGAGAAACGTGGGTGGAGGGAAATGAACTCCAACCCACGGTTTTTGTAGTTGGAGAAGGGCGTTTAGCGCGCTTCGACGATGCCAATTGTGTCAGAATCCCAGCCACTAACCACTGGGATAAAAGGGCTTGTTTGTGTAGCGGGTGAGTGCGCCCATAAGCCTCCAGGCCGCCATGCCTGTAACCCTTCCCTAGGATCAATCGGGGATCACCAGTGGACCTCTGACACCCCCCCGCACTAGGATGCCCGAGGTGCACACACCGGGATTCGAACCCGAGACCTTCGCTCTGATACCATGTCAGAATCCCAGCCACTAACCACTGGGATAAAAGGGCTTGTTTGTGTAGCGGGTGAGTGCGCCCATAACCCCCCAGGCCGCCATGCCTGTAACCCTTCCCTAGGATCAATCGGGGATCACCAGTGGACCTCTGACAAATTGTGCAGTACAAGCAGCTTCGCTTTCACAATATACAATTTTAAAAAACACACAGTGTGTTTAAAATTATAATATAACGGCGCAAGGTATCGTTTCATAGACACAATGTTTGTGCCTAGTCAAGATGTGTTTGAATATGTTTATAAGATCTCATTGAACTATCTAGTTTCTAAATTACTGGTTTAAATAATTCGGAAGGATCTTTTCAGATTGTGTAAATTTATAGAAAGTTGTTTGATTATTACATACACTTTCTATGTTTTAGTTGATTCGTTTTATTAATTTTCTTATCTTGCTCACGATGCTCACGATGTCACGATGCTCACGATGTCACGATTGTCTTGATGTCACGATGTCACGATGTCACGATGCTCACGATGTCACGATGTCACGATGCTCACGATAGTCACGATGCTCACGATGCTCACGATGTCATGATGTAACGATAATAGGCTCACGATGTTACGATATCACGATAATTACGATTGTCACGATGCTCAAGATATTTGCAGATTCATTAGGAAAATTAGAAGCCGGATTATTCAATGAACAGTAATACTATAACTAGAGTGTTCTAAAGGTTGTAAAGACAATATAAGATGAAAAAAATTAATCGCAATAGCGCAACGACGGTACGGCGCAACGCAGCAACGACGCACGGCACAAACCGTAATTTAGAAACTAGATTGCTTAATGCGCGAGAGTTGCGGGAGAGCGTGACGACACGAATGCGCGACTCCGCGAGTGCGCGACTGCGCGAGTGCGCTAGTGCGCGAGTGCGCAAGTGCGCGAGCGCGCGACAGCGCGAGTGCACGACTGCTCGAGTGTGCGACTGCGCGAGTGCGTAACAGCGCGAGTGCACGACAGTGCGAGCGCACAAGTGCGCGAGTGCAAAACTGCGCGAGTGCGCGACTGTGCGAAAGCGCGACTGCGCGCAGTGCGAGAGCTCGACTGCACGAGAGCGCGAGTGCGCAAGTGCTCGAGTGTGTAAGAACGCGACAGCGCAAATGCACGACTACGCGAGAGCGCGATAGCGCAAGTGCGCGACTGCGCGAGTGCGTAACAGTGCGAGTGCGCGACAGAGTGACTGTGCGACTCCGAGAGTGCGGGACTGCACGATTGCGCGATTGCGCGAAAGCGCGACTGCGCGGAACGCGAGAGCTCAAGTGCACGAGAGCGCGAGTGCGCGAGAGCGCGAGTGCGCTAGTGCGCAAGTGCGCGAGAGCGCGCACGGCGCAACAGTGCAACGGTATAACGGCGCAAGGTATCGTTTCCTTGACACAATGTTTGTGCCTAGCCAAGATGTGTTTGAAGATGTTTATAAGATCTCATTGAACGATTGTCACGATGCTCACGATGTCACGATGTAACGATGCTATGCTCACGATGTCAAGATGTCACGATGCTCACGATAGTCACGATGCTCACGATGCTCACAATGGTGGTCACGATGCTCACAATATTAGTAGATTCATTAGGAAAATTAGAAGCCGGATTGTTCAATGAACAGTAATACTATAACTAGATTGTTCTAAAGGTTGTAAAGATAATATAAGATAAAAAAAAAATCGCAATAGCGCAACGACGCTACGGCGCAACGCAGCAACGACGCACGGCGCAAACCGTAATTTAGAAATTAGATTGTTTAATGCACGAGAGCGCGAGTGCGCGAGAGCGCGAGTGCGGGAGAGCGCGACAACACGATTGCGCGAGTGCGCGACTGCGCGAGTGCGCGACTGCGCGAGTGCGCGACTGCGCGAGTGCGCGACTGCGCGAGTGCGCGACTGCGCGAGTGCGCGAGTGCGCGACTACGCGAGTGCGGGACTACGCGAGTGCGCGACTGCACGAGAGCACGACTGCGCGGAGCGCGAGAGCGCGACTTCGCGACTGCGCGAGCGCGCGACTGCGCGATTGTGCGAGAGCGTAACAGCACGAGTGCGCGACAGCGCGAGTGCGCAAGTGCGCGACTGCGCGAGTGCAAAACTGCGCGAGTTCGCGACTGGGCGAAAGCGCGACTGCGCGGAGCGCGAGAGCTCGAGTGCACGAGAGAGCGCGAGAATGCGAGTGCGCGACTGCGCGAGTGCAAAACTGCGCGATAGCGCGAATGCGCGACTGCGCGAGAGCGCGATAACGCAAGTGCGCGACTGCGCGAGTGCGCGAGTGCGCGATATCGCGAGTGCGTAACAGCGCGAGTGCGCGACGGTGCGAGCGCGCAAGTGCGCGATTGAGCGACTGCGCGACTGCGAGAGTGCGGGACTGCGCGAGTGCGGGACTGCGCGAGTGCGCGATTGCGCGAGAGCGCGACTGCGCAGAGCGCGAGAGCTCAAGTGCACGAGAGCGCGAGTGCGCGAGAGCGCGACAGCGCGTGTGCGCGACTGCGCGAGTGCATGACAGCGCGAGAACGCGACTGCGCGAGTGCCCAACTGCACAAGCACGAGAGCGCGAGTGCACGAGAGCGCGAGAGCGCGATTGCGCTTGTGCGCGAGTGCGCGAGAGAGCGAATGCGCGAGAGAGCGAGTGAACGAAAGCGGGAGCGCGAGTGCGCTAGTGCGCGAGTGAACGAGAGCGGGAGCACGAGTGCGCTGGTGCGCGAATGCGCGAGTGCGCGATAGTGCGAGAGCGCGAGCGCGCAAGTGCGCGACAGCGCGAGTGCGCGAGAGCGCGCACGGTGCAACAGCGCAACGGTATAACGGCGCAAGGTATCGTTTCTTAGACACAATGTTTGTGCCTAGTCAAGATGTGTTTGAATATGTTTATAAGATGTGTCTTAAGATGTGTTTGTGCTCCATCACCTCCTGCTGCGTGAACGCGAAAAGAAAGGGGCCGAGCGGGTCCCCCTGGCACGAACCCCGTGCCGACGCGAGGCTCTCTACGAAGGGGCCCGCCCGAAGGTACAAGTCGCTAGGCGCCCCATAGAAGACACGTAAGAATGGGATTAACCCAGAGAAAGGCGACTTCTGCAACCCCTCAAACATTGCGTGACGGTGAAACGAATTGAAGGCGTTCGCGCCGTCGATCTGCAATGCACACCAGTCGGGGTGGGTGGCCAGCGCTGACCGAAAAGCATGGGTGAGAATCTCTACCCCCCCCCCCGGTGCCCGCCCCCAACTGGTTGCATGGTAGAAAGTAGGAAGCCATCACGGGGCGGAGCGAGATGCAGAGAGCTCGAGCTAGAATACGCGGAAGCACCTCCCCAATAGCTACCGGCCTGACGTCGCCATTAGGCTTGGAAAGCCCGACTAGGTTGGATGCGGCGAGCCAGGGCCGAGCTCGCTCGTGGACCTGTCCTGCCACCCATTGGTTAAACTCCTCCAGCAGATGGGAAAGGCAAGAGGGCTCTGTGAGGAAGGTATCACGCAAATGCTCCGTGACCCACCCCGACGGCCCCGCAGCTGAAGCTCGAGCGACAGTATGGATAGCTCTGGCCAGTATGTCAGTCGTGAGCATGGGCCGTTGAGGAGCATCGACAGTGAAATCACGGACCCATTCTGGTACATCCTCGGCGCTAGCCGGATGCTTCCCCCGCAGTGACTGCACCATGGCCTCAGACGGTCTAGCCAAATCCCCTGCCGTAAGGCAAGCCAACCCACGGCTCCACTCGCCCACCGTACACCGAGATCGGCAACACGAAAGGCGTACAGCATCGGGGTCCTGGTCAGAGCAAGTGTAGGCGAGTGGACGAACTGCTGGCCGCGTCGCTGCCATGGCAGAGTCGAAGAGCTCCCGCCACCTCCCCTCCCAAAACGCCCCCAGCCGCTCCACGATCAGCGCCCTCTGGCCTATGCCCGGCTTGGAAGGCACAGCTAAGATGAGGCGCGGGAACGCCAAGAGTAGGACGGTAGCGGCTTCATCCCCCGGTCGGCTCTTCAAACGCTTCAAGATACAGCAAAGCGCGTCTAAGACTCCCGATCGAGCCCGTTGTGGGATCCGACGCACTGTCCTCCCTCCAACCGCGTCCACGCTAAAGAAAGCTTCCCATTCCCACGAAGTAACCCCGGCCCACACCTCGCCCCCAAATTCCCGCGGCGTCTGTCGCTCCTGCGTGTCAGCCTCTACCAGAGAAGGAATCAATCCCAGAGTCTGTGCGCGCCTCTCTGCCTCAGCTGCCCGGCGTACCCTCATGTGGTTCGCTGCAGCCCCTCGCGTAGCAAACGTGTGGAAACACATGTCACACGGAAAGCGGGGACATGGGGAAGGCGGCCTAGGAGGTTCCCCGTCCTCTTCTGGCTCCTCCACAGTCGCCATGGAGGTATCAAACTCCCAAAGTCGGCTCCACCCCTCTGACTGCTGCCCCTGTTCGTCTCCCGGCTGCCCCCCTAGCTGCTGCGCTCCCTGGGTTATCCCGGTCGCCCCCGGCGGCACCTCAGCCTGCTGCACCCCCGGGGGTACCTCTGTCGCCCCCAGCTGCCCGCCTGGCTGCTGAGCCCCTTGAGGTACCTCTGTCGTCTCTGGCTGCCCCCCTGCCTGCTGCGCTCCCTGGGATGCTCCGGGCACCCCCAGCTGCCCCCCTGCCTGCTGCACTCCCTGGGGTGCCCCGGGCAGCCTCGGCTGCCCCCCTGCCTGCTGCGCTCCCTGGGGTGCTCCGGGCCCCCCTGGCTGCCCCCCTGCCTGCTGCACTCCCGGGGTACCCCGGGAACCCTCGGCTGCCCCCTTGCCTGCTGCCCACCCTGCAGTGCTCCGGTCACCCCCAGCTGCCCCTCTGCCTGCTGCACTCCCTGGGGTGCCCCGGGCACCCCCAGCTGCCCCCCTGCCTGCTGCACTCCCTGGGTGCTCCGGGCACCCCCGGCTGCCCCCTTGCCTGCTGCGCTCTCTGGGGTGCCCCGGGCACCCTCGGCTGCACCCCTGCCTGCTGCACTCCCTGGGGTGCCCCGGGCACCCTCGGCTGCCCCCCTGCCTGCTGCTCTCCCTGCAGTGCTTTGGTGACCCTCGGCTGCCCCCCTGCCTGCTGCACTCCCTGGGGTGCCCCGGGCACCCTCGGCTGCCCCCCTGCCTGCTGCATTTCCTGGGGTGCTCCGAGCACCCCCAGCTGCCCCCTGCCTTATCTTGCTCACGATGCTCACGATGTCACGATGCTCACGATGTCACGATGCTCACGATGTCATGATAATTTGAAGTCACGATGCTCACGATGTCACGATGTCACGATGCTCACGATGTCACGATGCTCACGATAGTCACGATGCTCACGATGTCACGCTGTAATGTGTAATGATGCTATGCTCACGATGTCACGATGTCACGATGCTCACGATAGTCACGATGCTCACGTTGCTCACAATGGTCACGATGCTCAAGATATTAGTAGATTCATTAGGAAAATTAGAAGCTAGATTGTTCAATGAACAGTAATACTATAACTAGATTATTCTAAAGGTTGTAAAGATATTTTGATTTCTTCTCAACAATATAGGATAATACAAAAAAAAACGTAAGAGCGCAACGACGCTACGGCGCAACGTAGCAACGACGCATGGCGCAAACCGTGATTTAGAAACTAGATTGTTTAATGCGCGAGAACGCGGGTGCGCGAGTGCGGGAGAGCGCGACAACACGAGTGCGCGAGTGCGCGACTACGCGAGTGCGCGACTACGCGAGTGCGGGACTACGCGAGAGCGCGACTGCGCGGAGCGCGAGAGCGCGAGTGCACTAGTGCGCGAGGGCGTGACTGCGCGAGTGCGCGACTGCGCGAGTGTGCGAGTGCGTAACAGCGCAAGTGCGCGACAGTGCGAGCGCGCAAGTGCGCGACTGCGCGAGTGCAAAATTGCACGAGTGCGCGACTGCGCGACTGAGCAAAAGCGCGATTGCGCGGAGCGCGAGAGCTCGAGTGCACGAGAGCGCGTGTGCGCGAGTGCGCAAGTGCGTGAGTGCATGAGAGCGCGACAACGCGAATGCGCGACTGCGCGAGAGCGCGATAGCACAAGTGCGCGAATGTGCGAGTGCGCGAGTGCGCGACTGCGCGAGTGCGTAACAGCAAGAGTGCGCGATGGCGCGAGCGCGCAAGTGCGCGACTGCGCGAGTGCGGCACTGCGCGAGTGCGCGACTGCGCGAGAGCGCCACTGCGCGGAGCGCGAGAGCTCGAGTGCACGAGGGCGCGAGTGCGCTAGTGCGCGAGTGCGCGGGAGCGCGACAGCGCGTAAACGCGACTGCACAAGCACGAAAGCGCGAATGCACGAGAGAGCGAGAGCGCGAATGCGCTTGTGCGCGAGTGCGCTAGAGTGCGAGTGAATGAAAGCGGGAGCAAGAGTGCGCTAGTGCGCGAGTGAACGAGAGCGGGAGCACGAGTGCGCTAGTGCGCGAGTGCGCGACAGCGCAACGGTATAACGACGCAAGGTAACGTTTCCTAGACACAATGTTTGTGCCTAGTCAAGATGTGTTTGAATATGCTTATAAAATCTCATTGAACAAACTAGTTTTTAAATTACTGGTTTAAATAATTCTAAAGGATCTTTTCAGATTGTGTAAATTTATAGAAAGTTGTTTGATTATTATGTCAAGATGACAGACAGGAATGAATGAACTAGCAGAAGGTTGGGTACAAGTATGAAACCCTAAAGGGGCTGTACCCCATATTGGCTACCCCACTATAGCCTACACATATATCACATATATATAATTTGACACACCCCCATAGGCAAAGTGGGGGAGAGCAAGGGGTCACAAGACCAGTCAAGAGAAACAAACACAAGTTCAAGGTGGATCACAATGTCACCACACACACTGAGCACAAGCAAAGGGCCACAAGGCCAGTTCACATGCAGAGGTATATATGCAACAGCAACAGTACAGTGTGTCTAGATAGTAAAGATAGTTAGGAGCCATAGCTAGGAGAGTCCTAGCTAGGCAAGAGAGTTTAGGCGAAAGAGGGGTTGCACTAGTAAGAATGGGGATACAAATAGCAAACCCTAGAAGGGTTGTACTCGCTATAGAGCACCCCACTACAGGCTAGAGCATAATATTCTGACACACCCCCATAGCCAAAGTGGGGTGTAATCAGCAGAGCAAGCAAAGCAGTACAAGCTCAGGGTGGATCACAATGTCACCACACATTCTGAGCACAAGTTCAAGAAGCAATAGTTTAAAGTTCACAATTATGAGCAAAGCTAGTGGTAGTCACAACGGGCAAGTGAGGAGGAGGAAAGAGACTATGAGAGGAGAGGAGGTAGTGGGCGGCAGCTGAAGCTGCTGGCACACGGCGCAACTGGAGCAACTGGCACACGGGCAACTGGAGCAACTGGCACACTGGCAACTGGAGCAACTGGCACACGGGCTACTGGAGTAACTGGCTCCGCGGCTGAAAGTAGCGGCAGACGAGCAACGGACTCACGGGCGACTGGAGCAACGGGCTCACGGGCGACTGGCGCAACGGGCTCACGGGCGACTGGCGCAACGGTCTCACGGGCGACTGGAGCTGCTGGCTTCACGGCGGCCACCCCCTTCAACCTCCCCAAACTATCCCACTCCCCCTGACACACACCCGCTGCTACACCGCTAGCTCCACTCCCCCTTCACCCCCCCTTAGTACCACTCCAACGGCTCCAACAAGTCCACCCCCCCTCAGCGGCAGCTGCAGCACAGGGAGACGGAGGAGGAGGAGGAGGGGAACGGCACTCAGTGGCTTCACCCCCATACCCCTCACCCCCAAACCCTAATTCAGGAGAACGGGCTGTAGGAGGGGTGGGGCGCCAGTAGAAGCACGGGGGACAGTGGGGAGGGCAGGGGCAGCGAGGAACGGGCCGCCCACGGGCCTGGCATAGCCGCCCGAACCGCGCGCAGGCGGCCCGAGCCGCGCGCGGGCCTGGCGCTTCCCGTACGGGCCGCGCGCGGGCCTGGCGCAGCCCGTACGGGCCGCGCGCAGGCCTGGCGCAGCCCGTACGGGCCGCACGCCGGCTGTACGGGCCGCGCGCAGGCCACGACGGGTGACGCGGGGCGACGCGCGGGTCCCCGTCGCCCGTCGCAACGCCTCCCGGGGGCGACGCGTCGAGTGACGGGGCAGAAGCCCGCCGCGCGCCTCGGGGCGCACAGCGGGCAGAGAACCGCCGCGCGCCACGGGGCGCACGGCGGGCAGAAAACCGCCGCGCGCCTCGGGGCGCACGGCGGGAAGAAAAAACTGCCGCACGCCACGGGGCGTGCGGCACATAGAGTAGCAGCGGAAGTTGCAGCGGAAGCAACGAGGTGGTGAGCCCACCCACAGGATCGATCCAAAGGGATCGACCTGCTCTGATAGCATGTCGAGATAGTAAAGATAGTTAGGAGCCATAGCTAGGAGAGTCCTAGCTAGGCAAGAGAGTTTAGGCGAAAGAGGGGTTGCACTAGTAAGAATGGGGATACAAATAGCAAACCCTAGAAGGGTTGTACTCGCTATAGAGCACCCCACTACAGGCTAGAGCATAATATTCTGACATACAGTGATCACAACCTAGCAAGAGCAAACAAGCGGGTATAAATATAGATCACAGTACAAGCAAGGTCAAGAAGTGAGCAAGTGAGACGAGACTAGCACCAGGCCTAATAGAGTACACAGACGCTGATGATCACCAGACGGAAGTGCCTTGGTGAATATATCAGCAGTGTTGGCCCGAGTGTCCACGTGAACGAGACGAAGCTGACCACGCTGCTGCATCTCTAGAGCCAGAAAGTAACGCAGAGCGATGTGCTTTGTTCTGTGCTCCTGTCTGTGCTCCTCACACAAGGCAATGGTAGCCTTGTTGTCTACGTACAGAACTGGAGGGGAACGAGGCCGCTCTCCCAAGTCGGTCAGCAGGTAGGTGAGCTAGCGTAGCTCCTGTGCAGCCATGGCTGTGGCGTGGATCTCAGCCTCACAACTGGAACTGAGAACAGAAGACGAGCGGGTAGACCGCCAAGAAACATAGCGAGCCAGGATGCTAAGAGGGTACGCAAGGTCAGGTCGAGTGCAGGTCATCAGGTACATGAGGCAGCCCACAAGCTCTGGATACGGGCCACTCGGCTCTACGGACTCGTCCAAAGGTGGAGCTGAGAGCGAGTGACCGGTACCCATAGGAATGGACTTTGGCGAGGACCAAGTGAAGCCGAAGCGCTGAAGGATCTGCTGCACCATGTGTGACTGAGTCAAGGTGATGGTGCGGCGTGCTCTGTCCCGGGTGATCTGCACGCGTGCAGCTCACCCAGGTGTGTGCACGTGTGTCTCTTCTGCAGCTCTGACTTCACGTGGGCAAGTGCCTCAGTGTCAGCAGTGGCAAAGACCAAGTCATCGACGTACACGAGGATGTAGAACGGCGGCAGTGAAGTGTCGGTGCGCAGAAACAGCGACGGGTCAGCTGTCGAAGGCGCAAACCCAAGAGCCGCAAGTGTAGTCCTCAGTGTGTCGTGCCACTCACGAGGCGCCTGGCGGAGACCGTAGACTGGCCGCCGAAGGCTCCACTGGGTACCAGGAGGAAATGACCCAGTGAAGCCAGGTGGGCGGCGCAGCTAGATCTCCTCGTGCAGACTGCCCTGTAAGAACGCTGTGCTGAAGTCCAGAGAGTGAAGCTCGAAGTCTTACTGCCCGGCAACGTGCAGCAGCACCCGAAGAGTGGTCATCTTTGGGGTGGGGGAGAAGGTCTGGAAGAAGTCGACTCCCTCTCGCTGACTGAAGCCTCGAGCAACGTACCGAGCCTTGAAGACAGGCGGAGAACCCGGCGGCCGCTTCACCCTGAAAATCCACATGCCATCGACGATGTTCGCCCCAGGAGGGGGAACCTCATCGACGTAAGTGCCTGTGGACTTCCAGGATGCCATCTCTGCGTCCATGGCTGTCTGCCACTAAGAGGAGTAGGGACCCGCGATCGCCTCAGCGTAAGAGCGCGGGGTCGGGATGTCTGGTGCATCCGGGTCTCCCTCAGGGGCAAGCAGCATGGCCACGAGATGAGGCGCAGCGGCCGCAAGACACTCAAGGTCCTCCTGTCTGTCCTCAAGGACGTCCGTACCAAGAGAACACTCACCCCCGACGGACGGAGGACAGACAGACTCAGACTCGGCAACAAGACTAGCAGCGTAGTCTAGACGACAGGCAGCAGCAAAGTCAACAAGCTCAGCGACCAAGGCAGACGCAGCAGCAGACTCAAACGACGGGTCAGTGACAATAGTGGCTAACAGACGCGTGACAGTAGGGTGAGCAGCACGAACCAGGTCAGACTCAGGGTCCGCAACGTCAGGCAGAGAAGACGCAGGAGGAGACGGCAGGGGAACGCGCAGAGGAACAGAGGAAGGACGAAGGGACATGAAGAGCGTGCCGGGGACTGGAGGAGGACGCTCACGAGGAGCACAACGACCAGTGCGACCGGTGCGAGCAGGCGAGACAGGACGGGACGCAGGCTCGCGACGCTCAGTAAGACCTCCTGCCTGCTCAGTGTAAGGAGAAGGAGCAGGCAGTGGGGAGCCTGGCTGTAACGGGAGGCCAGTAGAAGACGGGAGGCTAAGAACCTGGTGAAGCACAGTGCCAGGTGGCGATAGGCAGAGACGACGGTGACGGCGGAGAGAAGAACAACCGCTGCGCAGCAGTGCCATCAGCACCAATAGCTGTAGCGCCTCCAGCAGCTCCAGAACCTCCAGCGCCAGCACCTCCAGCTCCAGCGCCACCAGCAGCAGCACCCCCAGAACCGGCACCTCCAGCTCTAGTGTCTCTAGCCTCAACACCTCCAGTAGCAGCACCCCCAGAACCGACACCTCCAGCTCCAGGGTCGACAGCACTAGCTCCAGGGGCACCAGCCTCAGAACCTCCAGCAGGAGGCAGCACCACCAGCTCCAGCAGCTCCAGTACCTCCAGTACGAGCACCTCCGGGACTGGCGGCTCCAGCACCTCCAGCAAACACAGTACCAGCACCACTCCCAGCTCCAGGGCCAGCAGCTCCAACAGCACCTCCTGCGGCAGGGTCAGCAGTACCACTAACTCCAGGGTCCTCAGACCCTGCTGCTCCAGCGTCACCTGCTCCTCGCTCACCAGCTGCAGTGAAGTGAGCAGAAGCTCCACCAACGGCAGAGCCCCGAGCTCCAGCAGCGCGACCCTGACGGCGAGCGTACCACTCGTGTAGCTGCTGTGGGGAGAGAGGCTCACGCCGACGAGTGTGACTACGCAGGCGGCCACTCCACGGAGACAGCTCACCTGCAGTCTCAAACCCCTCAGGCTCAGTACCCCCAGACTCAGCACCCCCAGACCCAGTATCCCCAGGCTCCTCACGCTCAGGCTCTGCACCCCCAGGCTCCGCACCCCCAGGCTCAGCACCCCCAGGCTCCGCACGCTCAGGCTCAGCACCCCTAGGCTTAGTACTCTCAGGCTCAGCACCCCCAGGCTCCGCACCCCCAGGCTCAGCACCCCCAGGCTCCGCACCCCCAAGCTCAGCACCCCCAGCCGGACTACCCCCAGTAGGGCGTGAATCACCAGTGACCTCAACAGGCTCAAGCAAGGGAGGGTCTACCTGAGACATACCTGAAGGAGCAGGACCTAGAGGGGGAAGGGGGTCGAGGCGGGGTCGTAAAACTGCCAGCCAGGCGCGTCAGGAGGAAAGCCAAGGAAGACACAGGGAATGGCGCGAGCAGAGAGCTTGTCCGCGTTGAGATTGCGGACAAAGGCACGAGCACCCCAGACCCGGAAACGTGACGCATCGCCAACCTCCCCCGTCCAACGTAGTGTGGGCGAGGTCTCCGGCAAGGAGACACGGGGCCAGAGGTTGAGCTGATGCGCGGCGTACCGGACCGCAAACGACCACAGAAAATGGGGGGCAGCCGCATGGATCATGGAGGTACGAGCGACCTCCATGACTAAGCTAATGCGGCGCTCAGCAACCCCATTCTGCTGCGGGGAGGCCGGAAGCGTGAACGACTGGAGGATGCCCTCCTCCTCATAGAAGGCTTGCAAGAGGTCGGAGGTGAACTCACCACCTCTGTCAAAGTGCAGACGCAGGACAGGAAAGTCCGAGTGGAACCGCTCGCGGAGCTGGAGACGAACAGCGCAGATCCAAGGGATCAAAACAGCAGGGACATCCCCCTTGCGCTGCAAGGGGAAGACCGTGGTGTAACGCATGTAGTCGTCGACGACCAGCAGGAAGTACTGCTCGCGGCCCTGCCCCTGGACGCGGGCGGGGCCCCACACGTCCAGGTGGAGAGTCTGCAGGGGAGCCTTTGTGGGAGGGAACGAGGAGGAGTGAGGAGCGGCGTGCTGCCGCCCCTCGACGCAAGGAATGCAGGGCGGCGCAGGCAAGGGAGGGAGGGCAGGCAGAGACCTGGGAAGACCAGAGACCAGGGAGCGAGAGTGCATGCCATGAAGGTAGGGCAGGGAGGGGTGACCAAGGCGGTGGTGCCAAAGGAGAGTCTGGTGCGACAGGCGGCGACACTCACACTGGGTAGCTACCTGAGCAAACGCGCACAGCTGAAAAGACAAAGGGGTGTAGCGCGACACAGCGGTGAGGGTGTACAAACTGGGCCCAGGCGCACGTGTGAACGTGGCCAGGTGGCGGCCGGTCCGAGAGCACGTGCAGTGCGTCACCCGCTGTCCTCCAGGAGTAAAGGTGTCAACCCAGTGATCCTGAAGGACGGCGGTGCTCACCAGGTTCGTAGAGAACGAGGGGATGTGAAGACCTGACAGCTCACCAGACGGGACCGCCGGGCACGGAAGCACAGTAGTGGACCGTGCAAGCACTGGGCCCCCAGAGGGGTCAGCCAGTGAGACAGGGACAGGTGCAGGGAGGGGAGTGACTGTGGTACTGTCGCGAAAGAAACAGCTAGAAGCACCAGAGTCGAGTGGAAAAGTGTGCAAGGCCTGAGTCGACGCAGTACCAGAGAGAGCAGACTCACTAGCACCTAGGGCTGCAGTCTCTATACCTGGGTCAGGCGGCATACACAAGTAGCAGTCACTGCATTCATGGCAGCAAGAATCGCATCATAGTCAAGATCAAAGATAGGTACGCCACGCCTAAGCAGGTCTGACCAAGGGGGAAACTCAGTAGCGTCAGGAAACATGGCGCGCCTGGCGTCGCTAAGCCAAGAGAAGCAGCGAGACTCAGTGTGAAAGCCGTTGCATGGGCGACCAGCGCGGAGACTCATGCGAATGATATAGGGGCAGCGAACAGGACCCCCAGACGCCCCACGCTGAGCGTACCAGTCACGAAGCTGCTGAGTCGTGGGGGTCTCACGCTGACGCTGCTGCTGCTGCTGCTGCCCCTGGCCACCACTGGAGCTCCCCTTCTAGCCGGTCCCACTCCAGCCCCTTCCACCGCTGCCACCACCGCTCCCCCCTCCCCCACTACCGTTGCTGCCACCTCCACCGCCCTCGGTACCACCACCGCCCCACCCACTACCTCCACCCCCACCACCACCCCCGCCACCTCCACCTCCCCTGCCGCCCCCTCCACCGCCACCTCCTCCACCCCTGCCGCCCTTGCCCTTGGCGCCGCGGCGCTTCCCACTAGGAGCGGAAGCAGCTCCGACCTCCTTAGCACCAAGGAGGTCGACGGCAGCAGCAGCAGAGGCGTAGGAGGGGGCAAGAGGGGAGGGGGAGCACCCCTCAAAGAGGGGAGTGCGAGGAGTGCCACGAGCAGCACCTACAGCGAGGATGTTCTTTTCTGCTGCTAGGAGCTGCTGCTCGAAGTCGGCTAGAGTGAGAGTGGTAGGGTCTTTGGCGAGAAAGTGGTCCGTGACTGAACGAAGAGTGTCGGGGAGACGGGTGACAAGGAAGTAGAGGGTAAAGTACATCGGGGGGGGGGGGGGGGGGGGGGGGGGGGTTCTTTGAGAGGAACTCGTCTGGAAGGGTGGCACGGAAGCGAGCGTCACTAGCGCGGAGGTGAGAGATGAGGTCCTCAGCGGTGGCAAAAGAGGACAGGTCGGGGAACAGGTAGGGCAGGATGAGACGGCCCAGGGCTGCAGTGGCAGGGGAAGAGTAGCGCGCAACTACAGCGTCATACAGTGCCTTAGCAGTCTTGTGCTGGCTAAAATGCGCGCGCTCAGTGATCGGCAGATGATTGCGAATAGCGAGGTGCGCAGCTGCATCGCGAGTCTGCCACTATGAGCGTTCGAGAGCGGCAGTAGTGTCAGAAGGAGCAACGGAGGAGCCAGTCGCGTGATCGAACAGAGAAACACCGTCTTTGGCATCAGTCACAAGAAACAATTGCAGGTCATCGAGCAAAGTGGCAAATTCTATCGGGCGACCGTCAGGCTCAAACGCAAGGACGTTGAGCGTCGCCATAATTGCAGCGCAGGCAAGGGCAGCTCGCTGGCGGCAAAGAGCAGGGCGCGGGCTGCAGGGCAAAGAGCAGGCCGGGAAAAACTGCGCGCGGGGCTGCAGAGGTGGCGCACGAGTGGCTAGGGCGGCGCGCAGGGCAGTCGCGGGCAGCGTGCAGGCTGCTGGGGCGGCGCGCAAGCGGGTAAGGTGGTGCGCGGGGCAGAAGGGGGCAATGCGCAGGCTGTTGGAGCGGGGCGCGAGTGGCTGGGGCGGCACGCAGGGCAACCGCGAGCTGCGCGCGGGCTGCCGGGGCAGTGCGCGAGCAGCGCAGGCGACACGCGGGGCAGCAGCGGGCTGCGCGCGATCTGTCGAGGCGCGGCGCGAGCAGCTAGGGCAGCGCGCGGGGCAGCAGCGGGCTGCGCGCGAGCTGCCGAGGCGCGGCGCGAGCAGCGAGGGCGACGCGCGAGGCAGCAGAGGGCGGTGCGCGGGGATTTAGGGCTGCGCGCGGGGCAGCAGCAAACAGCGCACGGGCTGCAGGACGGCGTGCGCAGCGCAGCACGTCACAGACTAGGCAAAGGCAAGGCACAGTCATAGTCACAGTCACAGTCACAATCACAATCAAGACGTGGGGTAGCGGTAGGTGGGCCCGGAAAAAACGGTCCTACGGACCTACTGCTCTGAGACCATGTCGGAATGACAGACAGGAATGAATGAACTAGCAGAAGGTTGGGTACAAGTATGAAACCCTAAAGGGGCTATACCCCATATTGGCTACCCCACTACAGCCTACATATATATCACATATATATAATTTGACATATTACATACACTTTCTATGTTTAAGTTTATTCGTTTATTGATTTTCTTATCTTCCTCACAATGCTCACGATGTCACGATGCTCACGATGTAATGATGTCACGATGCTCACGATGTCACGATGCTCACGATGTCACGATGTCACGATGCTCACGATGTCACGATGTCACGATGCTCACGATGTCACGTAACTCACAATAGTCACGATGCTCACGATGTCACGATGCTCACGATGTCACGATGCCACGATGTAACGATGCTATGCTCACGATGTCACGATGTCACAATACTCACGATAGTCACGATAGTCACAATGCTTACGATAGTCACAATGCTCACGATGCTCACAATGGTCACGATGCTCACGATGTTCATGATATTAGTACATTCATTAGGAAAATTAGAAGCTAGATTGTTCAATGAAAAGTAATACTATAACTAGATTGTTCTAAAGGTTGTAAAGATATTTTAATTTCTCCTCAACAATATAAGATAATAAAACATTAAACGCAATAGCGCAACGACGCTACGGCGCAACGCAGCAACGACGCATGGCGGAAACCATAATTTAGAAACTAGATTGTTTAATGCGCGAGAGCGCGGGTGCGTGAGAGCGCGAGTGCGGGAGAGCGCGACAACACGAATGTGCGAGTGCACGACTACGCGAGTGCGCAACTGCGCGACTGCGCGAGCGCGCGACTACGCGAGTGCGGAACTACGCGAGAGCGCGACTGCGCGATAGCGCGACTACGCAAGAGCACGACTGCACGGAGCGCGAGAGCGCGAGTGCGCTAATGCACGAGCGCGCGAGTGCGCGAGCGCGAGACAGCGCGAGAGCGCGGGTGCGTGACTGCGCGAGTGCGCGACTGCGCGAGTGTGCGAGTGCGTAACAGCGCGAGTGCACGATAGCGTGAGCGGGCAAGTGCGCGACTGCGCAAGTGCAAAACTGCGCGCATGCGCGATAGCGCGGAGCGCGAAAGCTCGAGTGCACGAGAGCGCGAGTGCGCGAGTGCGCGAGCGCGCAAGTGCGCGAGTGCGTGAGAGCGCGACAACGCGAATGCGCGACTGCGCGAGAGCCCGATAGCGCAAGTGCGCGAATGCGTGACAGCGCGAGTGCGCGACAGCGCGAGTGCGTAACAGCGCGAGTGCGCGACGGCGCGAGCGTGCAAGTGCGCGACTAAGCGTGCACGACTACGCGAGTGCGGGAATGCGCGATTGTGCGACTGCGCGAGAGCGCGACTGCGCGGAGCGCGAGAGCTCGAGTGCACGAGAGCGCGAGTGTGCTAGTGCGCGAGTGCGCGGGAGCGCGACAGCGCGAATGCGTGATTGCGCGAGAACGCGACTGCGCGAGTGCGCGACTGCACAAGCACAAGAGCGCGAGTGCACGAGAGTGCGAGAGTGCGAGTGCGCTTGTGCGCGAGTGCGCGAGAGTGCGAGTGAACGAGAGCGAGAGCGCGATTGCGCTAGTGCGCGAGTGCGCGACAGTGCGAGAGCACGAGCGCGCAAGTGCGCGACAGCGCGACTGCGCGAGAGCGCGCACGACGCAACAGTGCAACGGTTTAACGGCGCAAGGTATCGTTTCCTAGACACAATGTTTGTGCCTAGTCAAGATGTGTTTGAATATGCTTATAAAATGTCATTGAACAATCTAGTTTCTAAATTACCAGTTTAAATAATTCTAAAGGATCTTTTCAGATTGTGTAAATTTATAGAAAGTTGTTTGATTATTACATACTCTTTCTATGTTCTTGTTCGTTGTTTCTTTCTATGTTGTGTCAAACATTATATATGTTGGGTTTGTTAGGCTACAGTGGGTTAGCCTATATGGGGTACACAATTCTAGGGTTTGCTATTTGTACTGATTTCTCTGTTAGTTCAATCATTCCAGTCTCTTCTTCTGACATGGTATCAGAGCAGGTCCTTCGCTAGGACCGTTCTTAGGGCCCACCACTGAATACCTACCTACCTATCTACTGTCGGAGTGCTGCGTTAGCGCCTCCCCCTCTCAGCGCCCTAGTGCGCCCTCGTGTACGGCCCCTTAAGGCTTCGTTGACCCCGCGCGCCGCCCCTTAGTGACCCGCGCGTCGCTCCTTAGAGGCCCCGTCGACCCGCGCGCGCCCCGCTTAAGGCCCCGTTTGGCCCCGTCGACCCGCGCGCGCCCCGCTTACGGCCCCGTTTGGCCCCGTCGACCCGCCTGCGCCCCGCTTAGAGGCCCCGTTTGGCCCCGTCGACCTACGCGCGCCCCGCTTACGGCCCCGTTTGGCCCCGTCGACCCGCACGCGCCCCGCTTACGGCCCCGCTTGACCCGTCGACCCCGCGCGCGCCCCGCTTAGAGGCCCCGTTTGGCCCCGTCGACCTGTGCGCGCCCCGCTTACGGCCCCGTTTGGCCCCGTCGACCCGCGCGCGCCCCGCTTACGGCCCCGCTTGACCCGTCGACCCCGCGCGCGCCCCGCTTAGAGGCCCCGTCGACCCTATCCGCCGCCCCAAAGCGGCTCCGTCGACCCTACCCGCCGCCCCTACCCGCACCGCACGCGACAGCCGCGGCCCCGCCAGCAACAGGCCGCCCGAACCGAGCCGCCCAGTCCGAGCCGAGCCGAGCAGCCAGAACCGAGCCGCGCCGCCCGCACTGAGCAACTTCTCTGGACCGAGCCGCCCTACCTCCGTCGCGCTGCCCACTGCGTTTAGGACTCACTTACTGCTACTGCTACGGCTACTCCTACTGCTACTATGGCTACCCCGCCTGTACTAGCTTTCGATGCTGAGGGCCGCCCAGTGAAGTTTGATACTTGGCTTGATGACCTGCACCTCTTCCTACAGCTCACTGCCAAGGAGGATATCTCACTGTATGACCACGCCCTCGGCCATGCTCCTGCCCCTGCTACTGATGCTGACAGCACTACCCGCTCACAGTGGCAGACTCGTGACGCCCACGCTCGCTTTGCCATCCGCAACTCCCTGCCGTTAGATGAGCGCGAGCACTTTGGCCAGTGCAAGACTGCTAGGGACCTCTACACCGCTGTAGTTGCCCGTTACTCCTCACCCGCTTCTGCTACGCTAGGCCGCCTCACTCTTCCCTACCTGTTCCCCGACCTAGCCTCCTTTCACACTGTCGCAGACCTCATCACCCACCTTAAGACTAGTGAGGCCCGCTTTCGCGCTGCTATGCCTGCCGAGTTTCTCACTAGCAACCCCCCCCCGCTCTGGATCACTCTCTACCACATCGTCACCCGCCTCCCTGACTCTCTGCGCGCAGTCAGGGACCACTTCCTCTCTCGCTCCCCCACTGAGCTCACTGTTGCCCTCCTCGAGAAGGAACTGCTTGCAGCTGAGGCGAGCATCGTCGCTGTAGGCACCTCTCGTGGCGACCCCCGCACCCCGTTCTTCGAGGGGTGTTCCCCTTCCCCCCTCCTCCCCTCTGTCGCCTCTGCTGCTGCTGTCGACCTCCTTGGTGCTGAGAAGGCAGAGGGGGCAGGGGCGGGGGTGGCGGCGGAGGAGGTGGGGGTGGAGGCGGTGGGAGTGGAGGCGCGGCTGAGGAGGCTAGTGGCGGTAGTGGGGGAGGCGACAGCAGCGGCGGGAGTGGTGGCAGGGGCGGAGGCGACAGCGGAGGCGGAGGTGGTCGTGGTGGCGGCAGGGGTGGAGGTGGCCGGGGCGGAGGCGGAGGGGGTGGTGGTCGTGGGGGCACTGGCGGAGGGCAGAGTCAGCAGTCCGCCCCGACGCTTCAGGCCGCCCGTGAGTGGTATGCGCAGCGTAGCGTTACCTGCACGTACGTCATTCGCACAGGTGACCGCCGCGGCCAGCAGTGTGGGAGGCCGCACCCCACGCAGCGCTGCTTCGCTTGCCTTACCGACGCGTGGCGCACCCAGTTTCCTACTGCCGCTGAGCTGCCGCGCTGGCCTGAGCTGGAAAAGAGGGGCGTTGATATTTGGGCTTTAGACTTTGATGCTATTCTCACTGCCATGTATGCGATGTCTATTAGTGGAGAGGGTGCTCAGTACTTGCGTGTTCCGCCCGACCCGGGTATTCAGGCCAGTCCAGCTGCCGCTCTAGGTGCTAGTGCGTCCGCTCCCGCAGGTCCTGGTGAGGCTGCTGCCCTAGGTGCTAGTGCGTCTGTGCCCCCTGGTACTGAGTCGACTGCAGCACTGCACACCTTCACACTGGACTCAGGTGCTTCTCGCTCTTTCTTTCGTGACCGCACTGTCCTTGAGCCCCTCGCTCGGCCAGTTGCTGTCTCCCTTGCTGACCCCTCTGGGGGTCCGGTCATTGCGACCTCCTCCACTGTCCTTCCTTGTCCGGCCGTCCCGTCCGGCACGCTGTCAGGTCTCTACCTCCCCTCGTTCTCTACGAACTTGGTGGCAGGTAGTGCGCTCCAGGACGGAGGTGTTCACCAGTTCACCCCTGCCTACGAGCGCGTGACACACTGCACGTGTGCTCGGACGGGTCGCCACCTGGCTACCTTCACTCGGGAGCCGGGGTCGGACCTTTACACACTGACCACTGTGTCCCCTCAGGTGCTGCGTCTGGGGGTGCTGAGCCTGGGGGTGCTGAGTCTGGGGGTGCTGAGCCTGGAGGTGCTGCGCCTGGGGGTGCTGGGTCTGGGGGTGCTGCGTCTGGGGGTGCTGAGCCTGAGCGTGCTACACCTGGAGGAGCCCTCTCCTCCCAGCAGCTGCAGGAGAGGTACCTCGAGTACTGCCGCCTCCGGAGAGGTGCTGCTGGAGCTCGTCCCGGTACTTCCCCTCCTCCCCAGGAGCTCCCCCCCATTCAGCAGATCCGCGAGTGGTACACACGGCGCTGCAGTCTTCGGAGTGGTGCTCCTGGTGCTGCGGACCCTGGGGGTGGCGCTGCTGCTGGTGCTGAGGACCCGGACGTTGGAGCTGCTGCTGGTGCTGCGGACCCGCCTGGTGGAGCTACTGCTGGTGCTGAGGACCCGGACGTTGGGGCTGCTGCTGGTGCTGCGGACCCGCCTGGTGGAGCTGCTGCTGGTGCTGAGGACTCGGACGTTGGAGCTGCTGCTGGAGCTGAGGACCCGGGCGGTGGCGCTGCTGCTGGTACTGAGGACTCGGACGGTGGAGCTGCTGCTGGACCTGAGGACCCGAGCGGTGGCGCTGCTGCTGCTTCTGAGGACCCGGGCGTTGGAGCTACTCCTGGTGCTGAGGACCCGGCCGGTGGAGCTGCTGCTGGTGCTGTGGACCCGGCCGCTGGAGTCTCCTCTGCTTCTGGAGACGCTGCGCGGCCGCGACCGTACTTCGTACCGCTCCTTCAGCAGGTTCTTGGGCAGGCTCCTCCTCCTTGTCCTCCTCCCTCCGTAGAGTGTCCTCTGCCTGTCCAGTCGCAGTCACAGTTACCGTCTACCTCGCCTCTCCCTGCTCCCTCTCCTTACACTGGTCCCACAGGAGGTCTTACAGAGCGTCGTGAGCCTGAGTCTCGTCCTGCGTCGCCTGTTCGTCCTGCTCGCACTGGTAGTCGTGTCCGTCGTGAGCGTCCTCCTCCTGTCCCAGGCACTCACTACATGACTCTGCGTCCCTCTACTGCTCCTCGGCGTGTCCCTCTACCGTCTCCTCCCGCGTCTTCTTTGCCTCACGTTCCGGACCCTGAGTCTGACCGGTACCGTGCTGAGCACCCTACTGTCACGCGTCTCCTCGCTACTGTTGTCACTGACCCGACCTTTGAGTCCTCTGCTGCGTCTGCTCTGGTCGCTGAGTTGGTTGACTTTGCTGCTGCCTGTCGTCTAGACTACGCTGCTAGCCTTGTTGCTGAGTCTGAGTCTGAGTCTGTCTGTCCTCCGTCCGTCGGGGGTGAGTGTGCTCTTGGCACGGACGTCCTTGAGGACAGACAGGAGGAGTTCCAGTGTCTTGCTGCTGCTTTGCCCCGTCTCGTGTCCTTGCTAGTTGCCCCTGAGGGAGACCCGGATGCACCAGACATCCCGACCCCACGCACTTACGCTGAGGCGATGGCGGGTCCCTACTCCTCTCAGTGGCAGACGGCCATGGACGCCGAGATGGCTTCCTGGAAGTCCACACGCACCTACGTCGACGAGGTTCCCCCTCCTGGGGCGAACATCGTCAGTGGCATGTGGATTTTCAGGGTGAAGCGGCCGCCGGGTTCTCCTCCTGTCTTCAAGGCGCGTTACGTGGCTCGAGGCTTCAGTCAGCGAGAGGGAGTTGACTTCTTCCAGACCTTCTCCCCCACCCCGAAGATGACCACTCTTCGGGTGCTGCTGCACATAGCCGCTCACCGCGACTACGAGCTTCACTCACTTGACTTCAGCACTGCTTTCTTGCAGGGCAGCCTGCACGAGGAAATCTGGCTGCGCCGCCCACCTGGCTTCACTGGGTCGTTTCCTCCTGGTACCCAGTGGAGGCTTCAGCGGCCGGTCTACGGTCTCCGCCAGGCTCCGCGTGAGTGGCACGACACACTGAGGACTACACTTGCGGCTCTTGGGTTCGCGCCTTCTACAGCTGACCCGTCGCTGTTCCTGCGCACCGACACTTCGCTGCCGCCGTTCTACATCCTCGTGTACATCGACGACTTGGTCTTTGCCACTGCTGACACTGCAGGACTCGCCTACGTGAAGTCGGAGCTGCAGAGGAGACACACGTGCACAGACCTGGGTGAGCTGACAAGCTATCTTGGCTTGCGGATCACCCGGGACAGAGCACGGCGCACCATCACCTTGACTCAGTCACACATGGTGCAGCAGGTTCTCCAGCGCTTTGGCTTCACGTACTCCTCGCCTCAGTCCACTCCTCTGCCTGCCGGTCACTCGCTCTCAGCTCTGCCTTCGGATGAGTCCGTAGAGCCGAGTGGCCCGTATCCAGAGCTTGTGGGCTGCCTCATGTACCTGATGACCTGCACTCGACCTGACCTTGCATACCCTCTTAGCATCCTTGCACGCTATGTCGCTCCTGGCCGTCACAGGAAGGAGCACATGGATGCCGCTAAGAGGGTGTTGCGCTACTTGTGCAGTACGTCGGGCATGGGGCTTGTGCTTGGAGGGCGAGACCGAGTTGTGCTCACAGGGCACTCAGACGCTTCTTGGGCAGACGACCAGGCCACTCAGCGGTCGTCTCAGGGTTACACCTTCAGCCTTGGCTCTGGCTCAGTTTCTTGGCGCTCTACACGCTCTTCTTCTGTTCTCGGCTCCAGTTGCGAGGCTGAGATCTACGCTACAGCCATGGCTGCCCAGGAGCTACGCTGGCTGACCTACCTGCTGACTGACCTCGGAGAGCCGCCTCGTTCTCCTCCAGTACTGTACGTCGACAACAAGGCTGCCATTGCCTTGTGTGAGGAGCACAGACTGGAGCACAGAACGAAGCACATCGCTCTGCGGTACTTCCTTGCTCGAGAGCTGCAGCAGCGCGGTCAGCTTTGTATTCGCTACGTGGCCACTGAGGCCAACACTGCTGATGTGTTCACCAAGGCGCTTCAGCCTCGTGACCATCAGCGCTTCTGCACTCTACTAGGCCTTGTGCCTACTGGACCTCACTTGCTTACCTCTTGACTTTGCTTGTACTGTGATCACTATATATATCTATACCTGCATGTTTACTCTTGCTAGGTTGTGATCACTGTATCTCTGACTCTGTTATAAACCTGCATGTGAACTGGTCTTGTGACCACTAGCTTGTGCTCGGAATTTGTGTGGAATCCTCGAGATCCACCCTGAGCTTGTTGTTGCCTTGCTTTGCCTTGACTGGTCTTGTGACCCCTAGGTTTCCCCCACTTTGCCTATGGGGGTGTGTCAAACATTATATATGTTGGGTTTGTTAGGCTACAGTGGGTTAGCCTATATGGGGTACACAATTCTAGGGTTTGCTATTTGTACTGATTTCTCTGTTAGTTCAATCATTCCAGTCTCTTCTTCTGACATGTTGTTGTTTCTATGTTTTTGTTTTATGTTGTTTGTGTTTGTTGTTTCTTTTATTTTCTTATCTTGCTCACGATGCTCACGATGTCACGATGCTCACGATGTCACGATGCTCACGATATCACGATGTCACGATGCTCACAATAGTCACGATGCTCACGATGCTTTGCTGTTGCGGTTCGATACAGTGATGACTTGGGCAACCGCTCAATAACGAGTCAGTTGTGTGTCCTTGCTGTCGCGCTGTATTTGTCGAGTCAAAGGTCAGCGACCTTTGACCTTCGCGTAACCTCCGGCTGTTACCATTTTGTCAACCTCCTCGGTTGACTCATTGATGTTCCGTTGTAGTTCGCTTCTTTACGGTTCGGTGTTTGCCCTGTCCAGTCAGCAGCATGCAGTATTCGAACTTCTGCCTTCCAAGTTTCTTGGTCAAATAGTCGGCTGCCATCTCGGATGTAGGGCAGTAGGCCAGCTCAAGTCTCCCCTTCTCGATTTCGTCCTTTACGAAGAAATATCGCAGGGCAATATGCTTTGTCCTGTTTGCGAAACCATTCTTGTTTGCGATGCGAATTGCTGGTTGATTGTCGCAGAACAGGGAGAAGCTGGGTAACTGAGCCAGCTTCGCTTCTTCCAGTAGTTCGCGAAGATACAAGCCTTCCTTCGTGGCTGAGCAGAGTGCGATAGATTCTGCTTTGGCTGAAGAGAGAGCGATTAGTTCCTGCTTGCTCGACTGCCATGAGATAGGCCCGATAGGCTCGAAGCGGTAGATGTAGCCGGTGCGTGAGCGCCTGTTGCTGGAGTCGCCGGCGTGGTCAGCGTCGACGTAGCTGATTAACTTAGGTGGCGTGGTTCCGGTCTTGTGATAAGTTAGGCCGATCGTCGGGGTGCTGACGAGGTAGTGAAGTGCGCGGTCGAGCTCCGCCATGTGCTCTGCTTCGGGTTTCTTGAGGTAGGTAGCGAGCTGACTTGCCAAATACGATAGGTCTGGTCGGCAGGTGACAGAGGTTTCCTTGGAGTTTCCGGCGGTGTAGCGGTATGGCGTGGAGATGATAGTTGGTGAAAGTCCGAAGCGTTTGGCGATGGTGTCGGCGTATTTTGCGGCGCTGAGGTAGATTGCGTTCTCCTCCTCTTGGATGTTGAGGCTGAGGTATTGCGTCACGGTAGACGAGACCGTGAGCGTGAGGTCTTGTTGCAGCTCCCCTTCGAACCAGGTTGTAACGTCGTCGGTCGAGCCGATGTAGAGTAGATCATCTACGTAGACGATCAGCAAAATGTAGTCGGTGCCCTTTGTGAGTCGGTACATGCCCTGGTCGTGCGGTAGCTGGCGGAATCCGATGCGGATGAGTCGGGCGTGTAGGTACTGCTGCCACAGTCTCGGCGCCTGTTTGATGCCATACAGGGACTTCAACAGTTGACACACTTTGTTAGGGTCTGGGTTAGTGCCGCGTGGCTATTCGGCGAAGATTTCTGCATCGACGGGCGCGTAGAGAAAAGCGTTAGCGACGTCGATTTGCCGAAGTTTCTTCCGCTTCATGGCGGCGATCGCGAAGAGAATTTGCAGTGAAGTGTGCTGGCTAACCGGCGCGAACGTTTCGGTGAAGTCCCGTCCGTGCTCCTGGTCGAATCCACGTACGACCCAGCGCGCCCTAAACTTGTTGATGGTGCCGTCTGCTTTGGTTTTCACACGGAAAACCCATTTTCCGGTGAGTACCGTTTTGTTGCGTGCCACTCCGATGGGAACAACCTTCCAAGTATTCCGTTCTTCCAATGCCTTCAATTCTTTGTCCATGGCTTCGCGCCATTTTTCCCTGATCTCCCCCCCCAGAGCCTGCTGAACCGTGGCAGGCTCCTTAGGCGGTGCTGCTCCGTGGACCGCGGTGACAAGTCCCAGTATCTGCAGTCCACTCTGTGAGAGTCGGGGGAGATTTCTGTCCTCGGGATAAGCTGCTTCGTCGCCTTCTTCCGGATCAGGTGCGAAGTTGGGTCCTACGCGTTCTGCTTCGTTGGTGTTGACTTGTGCGGGTGTAACGTAACCAATATCGGCGAGGTCGGAGTAGACTTCGGCGTTGATACTTTCGCGAGGATTTTCGTCGTCCATGGGGACATCGACCGAACAGTAAGGTAGAGGTCCGGCTGCTTCCGAGGCTCCGTCCACGTTCTGCTCGTCCCAATCTGCCTCGTGAGCTGCCAAAGCGAAGGCTCGGTCACCGTGAAAGCCACCTGTGGGGTCTCGATGCTCATCCAGGCTGGCAAGGTACGTCGGAAGTGCGAGCCGCTCGTAGAAAATGACATCACGTGCTGCTACTGTTTCCTTTGAGTGAACGTCGAAAATCTTCCATGCGTTGTAATTCTTTTCGATGCCTAGGTGGAGTCCCCACTGTGCGCGTTGGGAGAATCGGCCGGCCCGTGCAGCTGGGGGTCGGTACTGTACCATGCAGCTGGAAACTCTCAACATTTTTGTGCTGCCCAATTTCCCTGTCCACAGCAGATGCAGTGATGCGTTGTTCGGTAGCGATGATGACGAGAGCAGGTTGTGCAGCATCACGGCATGGTCCATTGCGTCGGGCCACTGGTGGTTGGGTAGCCGCATGCCACGTAGCAGTTTGCGCATGGTGTTCTGGAGGGTCCTGTTCATTCTTTCTGCCACGCCTTGCTGTTGATGGGCGTAGGGAAGGGAGATGAGCCTCTTGATGCCTCGTTCTGCCAGGTACTGCTTGAATCGCTGTGACTGATATTCCCCTCCCCCGTCTGTTCGGAAGCTTTTCAGTTTTACTCCTGACTCTCGTTCTGCCGCTGGGAGCCAGGCGACGAAGGCTTCGAAGGCCATGTCGCGGCTAGGGAGATTGAAGTGCCAGACGTAGCGTGTGGCGGCGGCTTCGGAAATCTTCCCGTGGGCTCGAAGAAGGGCGCGGGTGGAGCGCCAATGAGGACCAAGTCCAGCGATGATGACAGTGACGAAGGCTTCTTCAGATATTGCTCCTCCGCATCCAAGGAGTCTGTCGCGCAGTCAGCGGCAGCGGCTGATATACGCCATTCCCTTTTCGCCTGGTTTCATTTCTACTGTTTGTTGTCAGTTGTGCCATTAACCGACTCTGATTGACACTGTCTGTTGCTTGATACAGGTTCTTCAGGTGGCTGTACGCGAGCTCGGCGGAGTTGCCGTATCCTCGATAAGACCGAATGTTCTGCTGCTTGTTCGGCGAGATGTTTCGTAGCAGGATCGTATACGCCATTAACGACTGGTACGTGTATTGCTGCTTGTCGTACTGCGTCCCGTGTGTTGGATATGGCAGGGACTCGTCGAAGTATCCGAGAATCTGCGCGCCTTCCATTATCAGCTCGAATTCGAAGGACCACGTATAGAAGTCGTTTCCGTCGAAGGGTGTCGATGTTTGTAGTTTTAACACGTGCGTGAATTGCGACTGTATCTGAATCGCATCTAACGTCTTCTCTTGTCCAGGCGCAGGTTGATTCGGCATGAAGCTGGTGGAGCCACGTTGAGGCTCGTACGGCGCAAAGGTAGGCTGCTGTTGGTTTCCCCGTGCGTATGATGAGCCATCGAGGCTCATAGGTGTAACTCCGTCGTTGTTGTTGTTGTTGCTTGATTGCACAAGTGCTCCGTGCTGGTGTTGCTCGTAAAAGGCCATAAAGGAGAAAAATTTCTCCATCATACTTGGGTCGAAGCCTGTCGACTGGTTTGCAGTTGTTTCCGTAGACTCGGCAGCTGGTCTTGTTGCCGTTCCTCCCTCTGTTTGCAAGCCAGAGGCTGGAGGTGGAGTAGGAGTAGTGCCGGTGTTACCACCAGAGATGTCCTTGTGTGTAGCCATATCTTCAGATGTTGTAGGAATTTAAACAAGGTTGGAGTTCCCCTTAACTGCTCTCATACCATGTTGGGTTGAGAAAAGCCCTTAGGATCTTTGCAAGGGTAGAAATCTAGGTAAAAACAATCTGTTGCGGAAGCGTTTTAATGATAAAGGTTGAACCACCTTGCGCTGGTATGTGAGGGCAAAGTGAATTGATTGAAACAAGGAGATACAAGGTTTTTATAAGAGTACAAGGCATATGAAGAGATATAGCCAATAACCGTTTTGCTGTTGCGGTTCGATACAGTGACGACTCAAGCAACCGCTCAATAACAAGTCAATTGTGTGTCCTTGCTGTCGCGCTGTATTTGTCAAGTCAAAGGTCAGCGACCTTTGACCTTCGCGTAACCTCCGGCTGTTACCATTTTGTCAACCTCCTCGGTTGACTCGTCGATGTTCCGTTGTAGTTCGCTTCTTTACGGTTCGGTGTTTCGACACATCAGAAGCACTTTAAATTACTTGTTTCCAACACGTGAGAGCGCGCACGGCGCAACAGTGCAACGGTATAACGGTGCAAGGTATCGTTTCCTAGACACAATGTTTGTGCCTAGTCAAGATGTGTTTGAATATGTTTATAAGATCTCATTGAACAATCTAGTTTCTAAATTACTGGTTTAAATAATTCTAAAGGATCTTTTCAGATTGTGTAAATGTATAGAAAGTTGTTTGATTATTACATACACCTTCTATGTTTTAGTTTATTCGTTTTATTAATATTCTTATCTTGCTTACGATGCTCACGATGTCACGATGCTCACGATGTCACGATGTCACGATGCTCACGATGTCACGATGTCACGATGCTCACGATGTCACGATAACACGATGCTCACGATAGTCACGATGCTCATGATAACACAATGTCACGATGTCAATTTATTTCATACACTTTCTATGTTTCAGTTTATTCGTTTTATTAATTTTCTTATCTTGCTCACGATGCTCACGATCTCATGATGCTCACGATGTCACGATGCTCACGATGTCACGATGTCACGATGTCACGATGCTCATGATGTCATGATGTCTCGATGCTCACGATGTCACGATGCTCACGATGTCACGATGCTCACGATGTCACGATGTAACGATGCTATGCTCACAGCCAACAACACCTGAAACCGGTAATACCAGGATTTCCGCTAGCCTGGCGGCATGTAGCATTAACACCGTCAATCACGAGCGGCCAGTCACAGCACCTGCTGCAAGACACAGGGAGCCCCCAAGGGCTGGGAAAGAGCCGGTAGAGGAGCCAGTAGTTGTGCGTGCTCCTGTAGAAGCTCATCATCAGTCAGACTCTGATTCAGATATGTGAATTGTTTTATTACTATGCTTTTACTAAACTGCATGATCATCTTAAAAGTTTAAGGTAACTCTGACAGTTCAGACAAAAAAAGATGTGTTTGTCTGAATGTTCAGCCTCAAATTTTGAGGCAACTCTGACAGACAGAGTTCCAGAAGGGGTGTACCCTGTTCGATCAGAGTGCCTCAAAACGAATCTAGGGGCATGTTGATGGCTGTTCGAATCTAGCTAGGATTTTAATTTCGTTATAGCTGCTTTCCACCAAGCGCTACCCGTGCTGTAGGCACATAGGAACGAGAAAAGCAGGATTTTGGAGTCGTAGTGTTTTTCTGCTGCCTTTACTGGCAAGAGCGTAACGTAGCGACACATCAGCATAGTCCATGTCTTATGCACACACAACTGAAATTCGTGCGACTGCCTTTATAATAAGCGCGAGCAACGCCATTGTGAGGAGAAGCCACCGTACCCGCATGCACAAAATCCTCTGAATCGACTCAAACAAACACCCTCCGTACGGACACCTTTCCCGCATCAGCCCTCCGCGCCGACACTTTCCGCGCATCAACCCTCCGCGCCGACACCTTCCGCGCATCAACCCTCCGCGCCGACACCTTCCGCGCATCAACCCTCCCTGCCGATACCTTTCGCGCATCAACCATCCGCGCCGACACCTTCCGCGCATCAACCCTCCGACACCGTTCTCGCGGAATCACCGCCAAATTGACATTTGCCAAATTGACATTCTTACCCTTCTCATCCGCATCGGCATCACCTCCCCCATAGCCATCTCCAAATCCACATCCTTCTCCTTCTTCTCCTCCTCCACCTGCTCCTCCCCTAGTAGCCCGCCATGAATCAGTCGCGTCGCAAGTCGGCGTTCCGCATCGAGCTGTTTCGGCCAGGGCTCTTGCTATGATTTAGCCTCGTCTGAAAAACCAAAATCCAGAACTCGTTTCGTCTGACGTTCAGACGGGCAATTTTTTTTTGTCTGATTTTTCAGATAAATGGTGGAGCTTTGTCTGATTTTCCAGACTATTCATTTTGCATGGTCTGATTAAGCTAGTACACTTGTCGATCATTATCTCATGCTTTTGAAGTTAATCAGTAACGCCGCTGACGCGGCGCTGACAACCCGCTAGCTGACGAGCGTGTGTCAAAATGGGCGGCAAGAGGGCCTGTGGGTGATTTTTCTTGCAAGTGGCATGAGGGACGATTCGAAGGACTAACAGGCTGGTGTGCGGAGCGATCCGAAGGAAAGGGGGGGCTGGGCAGGGAGGTGACAGACGGGGAAGGGGACCGGGTTCGGAGAGGGGACCTGGGGGGGGAGGAGGGGGAGTAGGGTTGGCTGGACTGTGCCTGGAAGAGGAGCGAGGGGTTTGAAGGGGGGATTTATCTGGTAAGGGAGCGAGGGATTGGGGGGGGGGCGTGGGGGAAGAGGGGGTGCAGTGTCAGACGAAAAGATCCTCGCTATCTGAAATTTCAGATGAAGTATAACACTTGCTCTGAAAAACCAGACGAACAAAAAGCCCTAGTCTTATGGATCAGACGAAATAAAAAGCGTCGCCTTAGAAATCAGATGAAAGCAAAAATCAAGGTCTGAAAATGAGACCATCAGACCAATTCGGTCTGATAACGAGGGCCCTGGTTTCGGCACAAGGTGGAGATGGACCCGCGATACGCGGAGAAGACGTGGGGCATTCTCAAGGACGTCATCCACCAGATCTACAACCATAACGCCTCAGGGCTCAACTTCGAGGAGCTTTACCGGTACGCCCTTTGTCCTTGTACCGGTACGCCCTCCTTCGTTCTAGCGGTGCCTCCTCTCCTCCTTGCTTCCTCGCTCGGCGTGCAGCATTCTCGAGGACGCCAGTCACCGCATCCACAACCACAACGCCTCGGGGTTCAGCTTCTAACAGCTCTACCGGTACACGCTCGCTTCCTCCCCGCCTCCCTGCGTACTTGTCTCTTTACCTTCTTGTCTCTGAAGATTTGCCCTTCCAAGAGTTATTCCGGCCGGTACGTGCGGCCTCAGCGTCAAAAAGCTCTACTGGTACGTGCCTCCCTCTTCTCGAGATGCCTCCTTGCTCCCTTGCTCCCTCCCTCGACTTGCGGCGTTCTCGAGGACGCCAGACACCGCATCTACAACCACAACACCATTGGCCTCAGCTTCGAGGAGCTCCATCAGTACGTTTCTCCCTTTTCCCTACCTCCCTGTCTATTTACTTTTGAAAATACGCCATTTGAAAAGTTTTACACGTCTCCTTCCTCCCTGCCTCCCTGCATTTTTTCTTCTGATTTTTACCCTTCCAAGAGCTACCGGAACATGCTTCCCCCCTACAAGGTGCGCCACAAACGTCCTAGCTAGCCATGTACTCTAAGGGGTACATTCCCTTATTCAAATTCAAACCCAACCGTGCGGCGCGTACAGTTACGAAACTGTTCTCGCCTTTTTCTCGCCCCTGCAGCTGCCCGATGTTGTCTGCTCGACGGTCCAGATGCTCTCCAACAGTCTGCGCCGCTTCGAGTCAATTCTGAATCTTCGACTCCGACTCCGATACTGTGTGCCTTGTTAGCTATTGTCAGGAGTGCACAGTGTTTCTTCTTAATTTATCATTCGTAACAACATTCAGCAAGAACAAGTTCTTCAGGGAGAGCCATGTCGGAGAGCTTCCGTTGGGTGTCATATTGCTGGTTTTAGATCACATCAGATGCTATAGGACTTCTCAAGTTTACAATGTTAGCCTTCACCACATCCTCGCCACTGCATCCAGCGCTTTGAGCAACATCAAGCCTCCTTCACCTCCTACTCTTGAAGCAAACAAACCCCCTTGACATTAGGGGGGCTGTCATGAGAGCTTGTTCACAGGTCATGCATCGAAGTTCGGCCAGGTTATTGGCGGTTCAACTTGGTGAATATTTAGAACCTCTCAAAATTGCACAGCATCGTGCTCAACCGTTTCTATGCAGCATTGACACTTCTTTGCAGCACATCAAGGTCACATCATTTCATCGGTAAAAGTCAGCCATGGCGTCTGCTTCACATCACGTGTGCTATTCCCAGCATCACGGCAAGCACGTAGCGAGTTCTGACCTCCTTGTTATTGCTGCTCCCTTTCCTATCATAACCGTCGCGCATCGGCAAGACTAAACAATGAAAGCGGAGTGAAAATTGCATCCATGAAAGCAAGTCCAAGGATGTACAAATATTACTAGGACTTCGGCTTCGACCTTTGATATAGTCGAGTAGGAACGAAAAGGAGGGGTCGGAGGTCTTGTTTCCGTGGTTTTTGGGCTGCGTAGCAACCCTATACAATTGGTTTCACTTTTCGGGAAAGTGACGTGAACAGTGATTTTCCTCCAAGATTTATGGAAGAAAACACTGTTCACGTAAGTTACCCTACAAGTAAAACCAACTGTATCCAATCATCCATAATCGTCGATAAGTACGGCGAATGGAATAATTGGACAATCTCTTCGCACGAATGACGATACAGGTGTGCACATAAACATTTACAAATTTGACGATGCGAAAGCACATGCATGGGCAAAAAAACAAAAACAAAACAAAACAAAACAAAACGAAACAAAACGAAACAAAACAAAAAAATAAAGGATGAAAAAAATCTAGTGAACGGTAGCTAAGTGACTGACTGCTATGTATTTGCCACGTCAATTTACCACGTGTCGAACCACATTTCTTCTCATTTCCTAGTTTGCTTTGACTGAACCTATATAACATGAGTTGCCAAAATGATGTACTATGAACGCGTAAGTGTTTATTCCGTGATGCATACCGTATTTACCAGACTAATACATCCCCAGGATTAATCCTACCCCGGGTAAAAAACAGGGGTGTATTTATTATCTGGGTGTAAATTTATTAGACCCGGAGGTTAATCTTATGTGTCATCTTACTTTCTAAACTATGCGTTATACATCGCGACTTCTCTTTTCGAGTATCGCGTCAGGGGCAAATTTTGACCACGCGCTGGCGCAAGATTAATGTGTGGTCGAAAGGCTGATGTTTGCTGGAATCTTGGAATTCCTTGATTTCGGCCTTCCTACAGCTCAGTTCGATACTAAAGCGGCTACAAGAAGGGGGGTCTAAAGTGGCTTTGTTACAAAAAAGGGGGTTTATTACGAAAGTGGAGATAGCATTAGACCCGCCCCCATTTAACGACCCGGGGGGCTATAATTTTGGGGGGGCTATTAGTGGGGTAGTTACGGTATGCCTGACGATGTTATGCGTAGACGAAGTAAATGCAAAATGCATAATTATAATGCATATGCTAATGTGGTAGTGAAATGAATGCATAGCATTGACCCAGACCCTATGCTACCGCATCCCCTGCCTAGCATGGGGGGGAGCTCAATAGCATAGTTCCTGAGTCATCCAACTGTCACATGAAACAACACAATCTGTGTGACAAAAAAAAAGGTCAATTCCATCAAATCCAGTTCAAATGGACACACTCACTGAGTGCGCAAAGAACCTTCTCGGAAATGATAGTTTGATCCCAATTTTTTAAAACCCACAGACATGTGTTATTAATGCAATGGAAACATGAATGAAAGCACATACACACACAACACAACGCATACACATGATGATACATATTCACACATACGCGCACGCACGAAATGAACTCACAAAGCATATTAGCCGCAGATGAAATAAAACCCTAAATCACCAAGACATGATGTATCCTATACCGTAAGTCACACGCAATATCCGTCTACTTCTCGTATTGAGCTCGACTGCCTGGGGGGTAAGACAAAGCTGGGTTGAGGAAGGGAAGGCAAATGGGAAATAACAAGGCATAATGGGAGGAAAAGGGACACACGTGCATTATTTTTTTATTGTCTTATAGTTGATACAACACCAATTAAAAACAGAAATACATGACGATTTGAAAGCGAGAACTTTTGACATCATTCGAAAAAAAGAACAGAAGTAGAAGCAATAGTCAAGAAGTCTCAACGAACCATCAAATACCACAACTACGAGTAGACAGATTACAACAAGAACTACCAATGTAAAACTCTCATCAAGGAGGAACAAAAGAGAAGAGAGAATGAATGAAATTATAACCAGGGAACAAAATATTGAAGAAATTGAGACTATGAAAGAACGAACCGAGAAAGAAAATGAAATGAAAAGTAGCGAAAGCGAAAGAAAGGCTTAAAGAAGTGGCTTTCACAAGACAATGAAGCAACAACCTTTGAAAAAAGTGTCAGAATGTGATGTTTGTCTAGCCTGTAGTGGGGTACTCTATAGCGAGTACAACCCGAATTAGGGTTTGCTATATGTACTCAACTGCCTGCTAGTGAAAACCTCTCTTTCCTGTTCTAGTTTGTGCCTGCTATTTTGACATGCTATCAGAGCAGGTCGACCCTCCTGGGTCGATCCTGTGGGTGGGCCCACCCGATGCTTCCGCTGCTGTTCTGCCTATCGTACGCCCTGGGCGCGCGATGTCTGCTGCCTGCCGTGCGCTCAGGGCGCGCGGTGCTTTTTTCTTCCCGCCGCGCGCTCGGGGCGCGCGGCGGTTTTCTGCCCCGTCGACCCGCGCGTCCCCCCCACCCCCCGTCGGCGTCGCGTCGCCCCCCCGGGAGCCCGTCGCGTCGCCCCGCTGGCCCGCGCGTCGCCCCCGCTACCCCGTCGCGACGCCCTGGGGAGCTGCGCGCGACCCCGCTGCAACGTCGCGACGCCCTCGGGAGGCGCGCGAGACCACCCGCTGCCCCGTCGCGACGCCCTGGGGAGCCGCGCGCGGCCCCCCGCTGCCCCGTCGCGGCGCCCTGGGGAGCCGCGCGCGGCCACCTTGCTGCCCCGTCGAGGCGCCCTGGGGAGCCGCCCTCCCCCGAGCTATTGCCCGCACACCGCCCCCCCGCTGCTGCCTGTGTTAGGGTTTGGGGGTGGCGAGTATGGGGGTGAAGAGTGTGTGCGCCGTCCCCTGCTCCTCCTCCGTCTCCCACTGCTGCAGCTGCCGCTGAGGGGGGTGGATGTGTGGGAGCCGTCGGAGTGGTACTAGGGGGGTGGCGTGTGAGCAGTGCTAGAGGTACAGCAAGGGGTGTGTGAAAGGGGTGTGGGACAGTTGGGGGAGGTTGACCGGAGGTAGCCGTTGTGACGTCAGCAGCGCCAGTAGTCCGGGGGTTGAGTACTCCGGTAGCCCAGCGAGCCTGCTGCGCCAGCCGCCCGTGGGTCCGTTGCTCCTGCAGCTTAGTGCGGAGCCAGTTACTCCTGTAGTCCGGAGGTTGAGTGCTCCGGTAGCCACCGTGCGCGCCGTTCCTGTTGCCCGTGTGTCTGCGGCTTCACCCGACGCCTCCTATCTCCACTCCTCTCACAGTCCCTCCTCCTCACTTGCCCTCTGTGACTGCCTCTAGCTTTGCTTGTCTATGTGAACCTACTCTATGACTGCTTGCTGTGTTGATTGTACCCCACTTTGACTATGGGGGTGTGTCAGAATGTGATGTTTGTCTAGCCTACAGTGGG
The DNA here is from genome assembly GCA_947470075.1 of Closterium sp. Yama58-4. Lineage (NCBI taxonomy): Eukaryota > Viridiplantae > Streptophyta > Zygnematophyceae > Desmidiales > Closteriaceae > Closterium > Closterium sp. Yama58-4. The sequence goes on along the minus strand of CANIUD010000695.1, from coordinate 44,317 downwards.
GTACTCTATAGCGAGTACAGCCCGAATTAGGGTTTGCTATACGTACTCAACTGCATGCTAGTGAAAACCTCTCTTTCTTGTTTCTAGTTTGTGCCTGCTATTTTGACCAAAAGGAATGAAAGAAACGCAGGTACTAAGTATACGCAACTTGAAAGTTGCGTATATTTCAAATAGGAGGTAAAGAGGAAGAGGAAATATAAGCAAGTACGCAGGTACTAAATATACACAACGCATGAAGTAAAGAGGAAGCAGAGATAACCTAAGGAAGAACTAAAAGTGATACTAAATCAAATAACATAAAATATGCCGTAGTAGAGAATATATGACGGTAGGAAACGAATGTAGGAAACGAAAGCGGAAGCAGAAAGCTGAAGAAGAAAACGGAAGCAGCTAGCTCAAGAAGTAAACTCGCATACCCTGTCACTCTCCCGCATTCTTTATCACGTAGTATTTTCACTTACGAACTATTAACTACTCTCTCACCCTCTTTCACAATCTAAACTCACCAAGTTCTGACGACATGCTCGTGCCTTTCGTTGCTGCTGCCGCCGCGTATAAAGCGCATGACGCTGAGGGTGGCGCAATCACCTCTAGCGCGCCCGGCACCAGCAAAACGAAGCCAGCGCGATTTGCACCAGCAGCAGCAAAACGACGTTAGAAGATAAAGAAGGAAGAATGAAGGAGAGAGACGGACAAGGGACTGAGCGAGAGATAGAAGCAAAGGAAACTAGAATAAGCAACAAAATCGAGGTAGACAAAACGTAGACAGAGAGGATGATAATAGAAGAAGGTAGTTACACGTAATTTTGGTAAGAAAGGGCGTCTAAATCTACACAAATACCTCCTACAAAGCTTACCTCTAGATCTAGAGTGGCGCGAGTGGCGTGAGGACCTCTAGGTGGCGTGACTGGCGTGAGCAGCGGGACTAGATCGAGAACCATGAGAACTTGGAAGAGCCAGGTAAAAGAGTTTCTCGAAACCCTAGGAAAGGATTTTTCAAAATAACGTCGATATATATAACACGATACCACAGTTAATCAGAGGATTTGATGTAGTGGTTTCGACCTTCCAACATATGCCAAAGGTTGGCATTTGAGTCTCTAAAAAGTGGTGGAAAGGTGAGATTCGCTTTTGCTATTTCTTTTAGATTTGTAACACCAGATTCTTGTTGTTCTTCATGTAAGACTATCTACATTTAGTTTGATTTCCTTTTTTACCACAACACAAAGCATATAAGTATCTAGCATGAAATTGATTGAATATGGAGAATTAAACTAAAAAGGCTTCAGTAATACTCATCAATATTGTTGTCTCGTGCATTTCATACAATTTGAAAATGTAAATTGATAATGTAATTCTGGAAACCGCACAACGCTACGCAACCCTAAGACGATTTGGTCGCCTCTTGTTTATCTTATATTGTCTTTACAACCTTTAAAACTATCTAGTTATAGTATTACTGTTCATTGAACAATCCGGCTTCTAATTTTCCTAATGAATCTACTAATATCGTGAGCATCGTGACCATTGTGAGCATCGTGAGCATCATGACTATCGTGAGCATCGTGACATCGTGACATCATGAGCATAGCATCGTGACATCGTGACATCGTGAGCATCGTGAGCATCGTGACTGTCGTTAGCATCGTGACATCGTGAGCATCGTGACATCGTGACATCGTGAGCATCGTGACATCGTGACATCGTGAGCATCGTTCAATGAGATCTTATAATCATATTCAAACACATCTTGACTAGGCACAAACATTGTGTCTAGGAAACGATACCTTGCGCCGTTATACCGTTGCACTGTTGCGCCGTGCGCGCTCTCGCGCACTCGCGCACTTGCGCTCTCGCGCACTCGCGCTCTCCTGCACTCGAGCTTTCGCGTTCCGCGCAGTCGCGCTCTCGCGCAGTCGCGCACTCGCGCAGTCCCGCACTCTCGCAGTCGCACAGTCGCTCAGTCGCGCACTTGCGCGCTCGCGCCGTCGCGCACTCGCGCTGTTACGTGTCAGAAGTCTAGCCAGGAATGGATGAACTATCAGGAAGATGGGTACAAATAGAAACCCTAACATTGGGATGTACCCCATATTGGCTACCCCACTACAGCCTACAGACTATACTACAGCATACATATATATATAGTTTGACACACCCCCATAGGCAAAGTGGGGGAGAGCAAGGGGTCACAAGACCAGTCAAGAAAAGCAAAGCAAGCTCAGGGTGGATCACAACGTCACCACACACTGAGCACAAGCAAAGGGCCACAAGGCCAGTCCACATGCAGAGGTATCTATGCAACACGAATAGCACAGTGATCACCACCTAGCAAGAGCAAGCATGCAGGTATATGTATATAGATCACAGTACAAGCAAAGCCTACAGCAAGTGTGGAAACGTAGGTACAAGGCCTAACAAAGTACAAAAGCGTTGATGATCACCAGACGGAAGTGCCTTGGTGAATATATCAGCAGTGTTGGCCCGAGTGGCCACGTGAGCAAGACGAAGCTGACCTCGCTGCTGCAACTCTCGAGCCAGGAAGTAACGCAGAGCGAGGTGCTTCGTTCTGTGCTCCAGTCTGTGCTCCTGACACAAGGCCTTGTTGTCGACGTACAGAACTGGAGGAGAATGAGGCCGCTCTCCCAAATCATTCAGCAGGTAGGTGAGCAAGCGTAACTCCTGTGCAGCCATGGCTATGGCGTAGATCTCAGCCTCACAACTGGAGCTGAGAACAGAAGACGAGCGTGTAGACCGCCAAGAAACAGAGCCAGAGCCAAGGCTGAAGGTGTAACCCTGTGACGACCGCTGCGTAGCCTGGTCGTCAACCCAAGACGCGTCAGAGTGTCCAGTGAGGACAACGTCACCCCGTCCTCCAAGCACGAGCCCCATGCCTGATGTACTGCACAGGTAGCGCAGTACCCTCTTAGCAGCATCCATGTGCACCTTTCGGTGCCTACCAGGAGCCACGTAGCGAGCCAAAAGGCCAAGAGGGTACGCAAGGTCAGGTCGAGTGCAGGTCATCAGGTACATGAGGCAGCCCACTAGCTCTAGGTAAGGACCACTCGGCTCTACGGACTCGTCCAAAGGTGGAGCTGAGAGCGAGTGACCTATAGCCAGAGGAGTGGACTGTGGGGAGGACCAGGTGAAGCCGAAGCGCTGAAGGACCTGCTGCACCATGTGTGACTGAGTCAGTGTGATGGTGCGGCGTGCTCTGTCCCGGGTGATCTGCAAGCCAAGGTAGCTGCGCAGCTCACCCAGGTCTGTGCACGTGTGTCTCTTCTGCAGCTCTGACTTCACCAGGGCGAGAGCCTCAGTGTCAGCAGTGGCAAAGACCAAGTCGTCGACGTACACGAGGATGTAGAACGGCGGCAGCGAAGTGTCGGTGCGCAGAAACAGCGACGGGTCAGCAGTCGAAGGAGCAAACCCAAGAGCCGCAAGTGTCGTCCTCAGTATGTCGTGCCACTCACGAGGCGCCTGGCGGAGACCGTAGACTAGCCGCCGGAGGCTCCACTGGGTACCAGGTGGGAACGACCCAGTGAAGCAAGGTGGGCGGCGCAGCCAGATCTCCTCGTGCAGGCTGCCCTGTAAGAAGGCTGTGCTGAAGTCAAGAGAGTGAAGCTCGTAGTCACGCTGAGCGGCAACGTGCAGCAGCACCCGAAGAGTGGTCATCTTCGGGGTGGGGGAGAAGGTCTGGAAGAAGTCAACTCCCTCTTGCTGACTGAAGCCTCGAGCAACGTAGCGAGCCTTGAAGACAGGCGGAGAACCCGGCGGCCGCTTCACCCTGAAAATCCACATGCCATCGACGATGTTCGCCCCGGGAGGGGGAACCTCATCGACGTAAGTGCCTGTGGACTTCCAGGATGCCATCTCTGCGTCCATGGCTGCCTGCCACTGAGAGGAGTACTCACCCGCGATCGCCTGAGATGAGGCGCAGCGGCTGCAAGGCACTCAAGGTCCTCGTGCCTGTCCTCAAGGACGTTCGTGCCAAGAGCACACTCACCCCCGACGGACGGAGGACAGACAGACTCAGACTCAGCAACAAGACTAGCAGCGTAGTCTAGACGACAGGCAGCAGCAAAGTCAACAAGCTCAGCGACCAGGGCAGACGCAGTAGCAGACTCAAACGACGGGTTAGTGACAACAGTGGCTAGCAGACGCGTGACAGTAGGGTGCTCAGCATGAAACCGGTCAGACTCAGGGTCCGGAACGTTAGGCAACGAAGACGCAGGAGGAGACGGCAGAGGAACACGCTGTGGAACAGAGGAAGGACGAAGTGCCATAATGTGAGTGCAAGGGACAGGAGGAGGACGCTCACGACTGACACGTCCTGTGCGACCAGTGCGACCAGTGCGACCAGTGCGAACAGGCGAGACAGGACGGGACGCAGGCTCGCGACAGTCAGTAAGACCTCCTGTCTGCTCAGTGTAAGGAGAGGGAGCAGGCAGGGGGGAGCCTGGCTGTAACGGTAGGCCAGTGGAAGACGGCAGGGTAAGAACCTGGCGAAGCACTGTGTCAGGAGGCGGCAGAGACGACGGTGATGGTGGAGAGAAGAACAGTCGCAGCAGTGCCACCAGCACTAGTAGCTCCAGTGCCTCCAGTAGCTCCAGAACCTCCAGCAGCTCCAGACCCTCCAGCGCCAGCTCCTCGAGCGCCAACACCACCAGCAGCCGCAGAACCGCTAGCGCCAGCACCGCCAGTACCAGCGTCACCAGCAGCAGCACCCCCAGAACCGGCAACTCCAGTCCCAGTGTCTCCAGCAGCAGCACCCCCAGACGCAGCACCTCCAGCCCCAGCAGCTGTTGTACCTCCAGTACGAGCACCTCCGGGTATAACGGCAGACACAGCCGTCGTCGCAAGCGTCGAACTTTTCTGTGCGCACGAACCAAGCTGGAATTGCACTCCTATGTGTGTTTGAGCATGGGCCACACGAATCTGCAACAACATTTAGGTCGTTCGATGTTTTTCTCTACGTCTGTAGGGATCAATGCGCTTAGTTACTGTTTGTCGGTAGACACAGTTGTCATCGCAGTCGCCGAACTTTTCTGCGCGCATGAACCAAGCTCCAATTGCTATGGAATGTATTATTGAGCATGGGCCAGCCAAATATGCAACAACATTCGGGTCGTTCGATGCTTTTGCGTACGCATATAGGGATCCACGCGTTTCGTTACGATTTGTCGGCAGACATAGCCGTCATCACAGGCACCGAACTTTTCAATGCATATGAACCAATTTGGAATTGCTCTGGTAGGTGTATTTGAGCATGGGCCACCCGAATATGCAACAACATTTAGGTCTTTCGATGTATTTCCCTATGCTTATAGGGATCCATGCGCTTCGTTACCATTTGTCGGCAGACACAGCCGTCATCGCAGGCGCCGAACTTTTCTGTGCCCATGAACCAGGCTGGAATTTCTCTGCAATATGTATTTTCGCATAGGCCACCTGAATATGCAACAACATTCAGGTCGTTCGATGCTTTTCCCTACGCCTATAGGGATCCATGCGCTTCGTTACGATTTGTCGGTAGACACAGCTGTCATCGCAGACGCCGATTTTTTCTGTGCGCACGAACCAAGCTGGAATTGCTTTGGTATGTGTTTTTTAGCATAGGCCACCCTATTATGCAACAACATTCAGGTCGTTTGATGCTTTTCCCTACACCTATAGGGATCCATGCGCTTCATTACCATTTGTCGGCAGACACAACCTTCATCGCAGGCGCCGAACTTTTCTGCGCGCACGAACCAAGCTGGAGTTGCTCTGGTAGTTTGTACTGAGCATGGGCCACCCAAATATGCAACAACATTCAGGTCGTTCGATGCTTTTCCCTACGCCTGTAGGGATCCATGCGCTTCCTTAGCATTTGTCGGCAGGTGCGGCCACCATCGCAGGCGCCAAACTTTTTGGTGCACGCAAACCAAGCTGGAATTGCTCAGGTGGGTGTATTTGAGCATGGGCCACCCGAATATGCAACAACATTCAGGTTGTTCGATACTTTTCCCTATGCCCATAGGGATCCATACGCTTCATTAGCTTTTGTCGGCAGACGCGGCCGTCATTGCAAACAACGAACTTTTCTGTGCGCGCGAACCAAGCTGGAATCGCTCAGGTGGGTGTATTTGAGCATGGGCCACCCGAATATGCAACAACATTCAGGTCGTTTGACGCTTTTTCCTATGCCCATGGGGATCCATGCGCTTCCTTAGCGTTTGTCAGCAGGCGCGGCAGTCATCGCAGGCGCCGACTTTTTCTGTGCACGAGAACCAAGCCAAAATTGCTCTCGTGGGTGTATTTAAGCATGGGCCACCCGAATATGCAACAACATTCAGGTCGTTCGGCGCTTTTCCCTATGCCTGTAGGGATCCATGCGCTTCGTTAGCGTTTGTCGGCAGGCGCGGCCGTCATCGTAAACGCCGAACTTTTCTGTATGCGCGAACCAAGCCAGAATTGCTCAGGTGGGTAGGTGTATTTGAGCATGGGCCACCCGAATATGCAACAACATTCAGGTTGTTTGACGCTTTTCCCTACGCCTATAGGGATCCATGCGCTTCCTTAGCGTTTGTGGGCAGGCTCGGCCGTCATACCAGGCGCCGAACTTTTCTGTGCGCGCGAACCAAGCCGAAATTGCTCAAGTGGGTGTATTTGAGCATGGCCCCCCCAAATATGCAACAACAACCAGGTCGTTTGACGCTTTTCCCTACGCCCACATGGATCCATACGCTTCCTTTGCGTTTGTCAGAAGGCGCGGCTGTCATCGCAGGCGCCGAACTTTTTCGTGCGCATGAACCAATCCATAATTGCTCTGGTAGGTGTATTTGAGCATGGGCCACCCGAATATACAACATCATTCAGGTCGTTCAACGCTTTTCCCTACGCCTATAGGGATCCATGCGCTGCTTTAGCATTTGTCGGCAGGCGCGGCCGTCATCGCAGGCGCCGAACTTTTCTGTGCATGCAAACCAAGCGGAATTGCTCAGGTGGGTCTATTTAAGCCACCCGAATATGCAACAATATTCAGGTCGTTCGAAGATTTTCCCTACACCTGTAGGGATCCATGCGCTTCCTTAGCGTTTGTCGGCAGGTGCGGCCGTCATCGCAGGAAGTGCAGCGGGCGCTCTTCATTCGCGAGGGCTAATGACCGATGATGCTCACAACCCTCCCACGCCCTTGCTGGCTTGGCAATAGGCCCAGACAAGCGCAGCCACGTGACTTGGCGGAAGAAAAACGCTCGGAACGAGCGCTTCCAGCCCCGAAACACAGAAGGATCCGCACATGTGCAAGAAGTGCAGCGGGCGCTCTTCATTCGCGAGCGCCGATGACCGATGATACTAGCAACCCTCCCACGCCCTTGCTGGCTTGGCAATAGGCCCAGAAAAGCGCAGCCACGTGACCCGGCGGAAGAAAAACGCTCGGAACGAGCGCTTCCAGCCCCAAAATGCAGAAGGATCCGCACATGTGCAGGAAGTGCAGCGAGCGCTCTTCATTCGCGAGCGCCAATGACCGATGATGCTCGCAACCCTCCCACGCCCTTGCTCGCTTGACAATAGGCTCAGGCAAGTGCAGCCGCGTAACTTGGTGGAAGAAAAACGCTTGGAACGAGCGCTTCCAGCCCCAAAACGCGGAAGGATCCGCACATATGCAGGAAGTGCAGCGGGCGCTCTTCATTCGCGAGCGCCGATGACCGATGATACTAGCAACCCTCCCACGCCCTTGCTGGCTTGGCAATAGGCCCAGACAAGCACAGCCACGTGACCCGGCGGAAGAAAAATGCTCGGAACGAGCGCTTCCAGCCCAAAAAACGCGGAAGGATTCGCACATGTGCAGGAAGTGCAGCGGGCACTCTTCATTCGCGAGCACCGATGACCGATGATGCTCGCAACCCTCCCATGCCCTTGCTGGCATGGGAATAGGCCCAGACAAGTGCAGCCATGTGACCCGGCATTAGAAAAATGCTCGGAACGAGCGCTTCCAGCCCCAAAACGCGGAAGGATCTGCACATGTGCAGGAAGTGCAGCAGGCGCTCTTCATTCGCGAGCGCCGATGACCGATGATGCTTGCAACCCTCCCACTCCCTTGCTGTCTTGGCAATAGGCCTAGGTAAGCGCAGCCATGTGACATGGCAAAAGAAAAAACGCTGGGAACGAGCGCTTTGAGCCCCAAAATGCGGAAGGATCTGCACATGTGCAGGAAGTGCAGCGGGCGCTCTTCATTCGCAAGCGCGGATGGCCGATGATACTAGCAACCCTCTCACGCTCTTGCTAGCTTGGTAATAGGACCAGAAAAGCGCAGCCACGTGACCCGGCGGAAGAAAAACACTCGGAACGAGTGCGTCCAGCCCCAAAATGCGAAAGTATCTGCACACACATGTGCAGGAAGTGCAGTGGGCGCTCTTCATTCGCGTGCGTCGATGATCGATGATGCTCGCAACCCTCCCACGCCCTTGCTGGGTTGGCAATAGGCCCAGACAAGCGCAGCCACGTGACCCGGCAGAAGAAAAACGCTCGGAACGAGCGCTTCCAGCCTCAAAACGCGAAAGGATCCGCAGATGTGCAGGAAGTGCAGCGGGCGCTTTTCATTCGCGAGCGCCGATGACCGATGATGCTCGAAACCCTCCCACGCCCTTGCTGGCTTGGCAACAGGCCCAGACAAGTGCAACCAAGTTGCCCCTGCAAAAGAAAATCGCTCGGAACGAGCGCTTTGAGCCCAAAAACGCGGAAGGATCCGCACATGTGCAGGAAGTGCAGTGGGCGCTCTTCATTCGCGAACGCCGATGACCGATGATGCTCGCAACCCTCCCACGCCCTTGCTGGCTTGCCAATAGGCCCAGAACGACAAGTGCAGCCACGTGACCCGGCGGAAGAAAAAAGCTTGAAACGAGCGCTTCCAGCCCCAAAACGCGGAAGGATCCGCACATGTGTAGGAAGTGCAGCGGGCGCTCTTCATTTGCGAGCGCCAATAACCGATAATGTTTGCAACCCTCCCACGCCCTTGCTGGCTTGGCAAGAGGCCCAGACAAGCGCAACCACGTAACCCGGCGGAAGAAAAACGGTCGGAACGAGCGCTTCTAGCACAAAAACGCGGAAGGATCCGCGCATGTGCAGGAAGTGCAGCGGCCGCTCTTCATTCGCGAGCGCCAATGACCGATGATGCTCGCAAACCTCCCACGCCCTTGCTAGCTTAACAATATGCCCAGACAAGCGTAACCAAGTGACCCGGCGGAAGAAAAATGCTCGGAACGAGCGCTTCCAGCCCCAAAACGCGGAAGGATCCGCACATGTGCAGGAAGTGCAGGGGGCGCTCTTCATTCGCGAGCGCCGATGACTGATGATGCTTGCAACCCTCCCATGCCCTTGCTGGCTTGGCAATAGGCCCAGACAAGCGCAGCCACGTGACCCGGTGGAAGAAAAACGCTCGGAACGAGCGCTTCCAGCCCCAAAACATGGTAGCATCCGAACATGTGCAGGAAGTGCAGGGGGCACTCTTCATTCGCAAGCGCCGCCCAATCAAGCGCAGCCACATGACCTGACAGAAGAAAAACGCTCGAAACGAGCGCTTCCAGCCCCAAAACGTGGAAGGATCCGCACATGTGCAGGAAGTGCAGTGGGCGCTCTTCATTCGCGAGCGCCGGTGACCGATGATGCTCGCAACCCTACCACGCCCTTGCTGGCTTGGCAATAGGCCCAGACAAGCGCAGCCACGTGACCCGGCAGAAGAAAAACGCTCGGAACGAGCGCTTCCATCTTAAAAACGTTGAAGGATCCGTACATGTGCAGGAAGTGCAGCGGGCACTCTTCATTCACGAGCGACGATGAGCGATGATGCTTGCAACCCTCCCACGCCCTTGCTGGCTTGGCAATAGGCCCATACAAGAGCAGCAATGTGACCCGGCGGAAGAAAAACGCTCGGAACGAGCACTTCCAGCCCCAAAACGCGGAAGCGTCCGCACATGTGCACGAAGTGCAGCGGGCGCTCTTTATTCGCGAGCGCCGATGACCGATGATGCTCGCAACCCTCCCACGCCCTTGCTGGCTTGGCAATAGGCCCACACAAGCATAGCCACGTGATCTGGCGGAAGAAAAACGCTCGGAGGAGCGCTTCCAGCCCCAAAACGCGGAAGGATCCGCACATGTGCAAGAAGTGCAGAGGGCGCTCAAAATTCGTAAGCGCCGCCCAGACAAGCGCAGTTAGATGACCCGGCAGAAGAAAAACGCTCGAAACGAGCGCTTCCAGCCCCAAAACGCGAAAGGATCCGCACATATGCAGGAAGTGCAGCGGGCGCTCTTCATTCGCGAGCGCCAATGACCGATGATGCTCGAAACCCTCCCACGCCCTTGCTGGCTTGGCAATGGGCCCAGGAAAGCGCAACCAAGTGGCCCCTACAAAAGAAAAACGCTCGGAACGAGCGCTTCCAGCCCCAAAACGCGAAAGGATCCGCACATGTGCAGGAGGTGCAGCGGGCGCTCTTCATTCGCGAGCGCCGATGATCGATGATGCTCGCAACCCTCCCACGCCCATGCTGGCTTGGCAAGAGGCCCAGACAAGCGCAGCCACATGACCCGACATAAGAAAAACGCTCGAAACGAGCGCTTCCAGCCCCAAAACGCGGAAGGATCTGCACATGTGCAGGAAGTGCAGTGGGCGCTCTTCATTCGCGAGCGCCAATGACCGATGATACTAGCAACCCTCCCACGCCCTTGCTGGCTTGGCAATAGGCCCAGACAAGCGCAGCCACGTGACCCGGCGGAAGAAAAACGCTCGGAACGAGTGCTTCCAGCCCAAAAAACGCGGAAGGATCCGCACATGTGGAGGAAGTGCAGCGGGTGCTCTTCATTCGCGAGCGCCGATGACCGATGATGCTCGCAACCATCCCACGCCCTTGCTGGCTTGGCAAAAGGCCCAGACATGCGTATCCACGTGGCCCCGGCAGAAGAAAAACGCTCGGAACGAGTGCTTCCATCCTAAAACGCAGAAGGATCCGCACATGTGCTGGAAGTGCAGCGGGCGCTCTTCATTCGCGAGCGCCGATGACCGATGATGCTCGTAACCCTCCCACGCCCTTGCTGGCTTGGCAATAGGCCCAAACAAGCGCAGCCACGTGACCCGGCGGAAGAAAAATGCTCGGAACGAGCGCTTCCAGCCCAAAAACGCAGAAGGATCCGTACATGTGCAGGAAGTGCAGCGGGCGCTCTTCATTCGCGAGTGCCGATGACCGATGATGCTCGCAACCCTCCCACGCCCTTGCTGGCTTGGCAATAGGCCCAAACAAGCGCAGCCACGTGACCCGGCGGAAGAAAAACGCTCGGAACGAGCGCTTCCAGCTCCAAAACGCGGAAGCATCCGCACATGTACAAAAAGTACAGGGGGCGCTCTTTATTCACGAGCGCCGCCCAGACAATTGCAGCCACATGACCCGGCAGAAGAAAAACACTCGAAACGAGTACTTCCAGCCCCAAAACGCGGAAAGATCCGCACATGTGCAGGAAGTGCAGCGAGCGCTCTTCATTCGCGAGCGCCGATGACCGATGATGCTCGAAACCCTCCCACGCCCTTGCTGGCTTGGCAATAGGCCCAGACAAGCGCAACCAAGTTGCCCCTGCAAAAGAAAAACGCTTAAAACGAGCGCTTCGAGCCCAAAAACGCGGAAGGATCCGCACATGTGCAGGAAGTGCAGGGGGGGGCTCTTCATTTGCGAGTGCCGATGACCGATGATGCTCGAAACCCTCCCACGCCCTTGCTGGCTTGGCAATATGCCCAGACAAGCGCAGCCACGTGACCCGGCGGAAGAAAAACGCTTGGAACGAGCGCTTCCAGCCCCAAAACGCGGAAGGATCCGCACATGTGTAGGAAGTGCAGCGGGCGCTCTTCATTCGCGAGCGTCGATGACCGATGATGCTCGCAACTCTCCCACGCCCTTGCTGGCTTGGCAATAGGCCCAGACAAGCGCAGCCACTTGACCCGGTAACGCTCGGAACGAGCGCTTCTAGCCCAAACACGTGGAAGGATCCGCACATGTGCAGAAAGTGCAGCGGGCGCTCTTCATTTGCGAGCGCCAATGACCGATGATGCTCGCAACCCTCCCACGCCTTTGCTGGCTTGGCAATAGGCCCAGACAAGCGCAGCCATGTGACCCGGCGGAAGAAAAACGCTCGGAACGAGCGCTTCCAGCCCCAAAACGCGGAAGGATCTGCAGGAAGTGCAGCGGGCGCTCTTCATTTGCGAGCGCCGCCCAGACAAGCGCAGCCACATGACCCGGCAGAAGAAAAAGGCTCGAAAATTTTGCACATACTAGGCACTTTTTCTTTCATTCTGCACAATTCCACACAATAGATACTTGTTCTAGCAATTTTGCACACACTAGGCAGTTCTTCTTGAAATTTTGCATACACTAGACACTTTTCCTTGCAATTTTGCACACACTAGGCCCTTGTTCTTGCAATTTTGCACACACTAGTCACTTATTCTTGCAATTTTGCACACACAAGGCACTTGTTCTTGAAATTTTGCACACATTAGGCACTTGTTCTTGGAATTTTGCACACACAAGACACTTGTTCTTGCACTTTTGCACACACTATGCACTTGTTCTTGCAATTTTGCACCTAGATAGGCCCTTGTTCTTGCAATTTTGCACACACTAGGCACTTGTTCCTGCCGTTGGAGAAGGGTGATGAGAGTAGGTATAACGACGATGAGAGTAGGGAGAAGGGTGATGAAAGTAGGGAGAAGGGTGATGAGAGTAGGGAGAAGGGTGATGAGAGTAGGGAGTAGGGAGAAGGGTGATGAGAGTACGGAGAAGGGTTATGAAAGTAGGGAGAAGGGTGATGAGAGTAGGGAGAAGGGAAAAGGGTGATGAGAGTAGGGAGAAGGGAAAAGGGTGATGAGAGTAGGGAGAAGGGTGATGAGAGTAGGGAGAAGGGTGATGAGAATAGGGAGAAGGGTGATGAGAGTAGGGAGAAGGGTGATGAGAGTAAGCAGAAGGGTGATGAGAGTAGGGAGAAGGGTGATGAGAGTAGGGAGAAGGGGTGTGCAACGAGCTCCTGTCAAGCGCGCTGGGGTTGCAACAACCTCCCGGCGAGCACGCGGGGGTGGAATGACCTCCCGGCGAGTGCGCGGGGGGTGGAACAAGCCCCTGGCGAGCGCGTGGGGGGTTCAACGATCTCCTATCGAGCGCCCGGGCGGTGCAACGACCTCCCGGCAAGCGCGCGGGGGTGCAACGAGCTCCCGGCCAGCGCACGGGGGGTGCAACGAGCTCACGGCGAGTGCTCGGGGGGTGCAACGAGCTCCCGGCGAGCGCGCAGGGGGTGCAATGAGCTCCCGGCGAGCGAGCGGGGGGTGCGACAACCTCCCGACGAGCGCGCGGGGGGTGCAACGACCTCCCGTCGAGCACGTTGGGGGTGCAATGAGCTCTCGGCGAGCGCGCGGGGGGGTGCAACAAACTCCCGGTGAGCGCGCGGGGGATGCAACGACCTCCCGGCGTGCGCGAGGGGGGTGCAACGACCTCCCGGCGAGCTTGTGGGGGGTGCAACCACCTCCCGTCGAGCACGCGGGGGGTGCAACGACCTCGCGGCGAGCGCACGGGGGGTGCAAAGACCTCCCGACGAGTGCGCGGGGGTGCAACGAGCTCCCGGCGAGAAGGGAGAAGGGTGATGAGAGGAGGGAGAAGGGTGATGAGAGTAGGGAGAAGGGTGATGAGAGTAGGGAGAAGGGTGATGAGAGTAGGGAGAAGGGTGATGAGAGTAGGGAGAAGGGTGATGAGAGTAGGGAGAAGGGTGATGAGAGTAGGGAGAAGGTTGATGAGAGTAGGGAGAAGGGTGATGAGAGTAGGGAGAAGGGTGAGGAGAGTAGGGAGAAGGGTGATGATAGTACGGAGAAGGGTATGAAAGTAGGGAGAAGGGTGATGAGAGTAGGGAGAAGGAAGAAGGGTGATGAGAGTAGTGAGAACGGTGATGAGAGTAGGGAGAATGGTGATGAGAGTAGGGAGAAGGGTGATGAGAGTAGGGAGAAGGGTGATGAGAGTAGGGAGAAGGGTGATGAGAGTAGGGAGAAGGGTGATGAGAGTAGGGAGAAGGGTGATGCGAGTAGGGAGAAGGGTGATGAGAGTAGGGAGAAGGGTGATGAGACTAGGGAGTAGGGAGAAGGGTGATGAGAGTACGGAGAAGGGTTATGAAAGTAGGGAGAAGGGTGATGAGAGTAGGGAGAAGGGAGAAGGGTGATGAGAGTATGGAGAAGAATGATGAGAGAAAGGAGAAGGGTGATGAGAGTAGGGAGAAGGGAGATGAGAGTAAGGAGAAGGGTGATTAGAGTAGGGAGAAGGGTGATGAGAGTAGGGAGAAGAGGGGTGCAAGGAGCTCCCATCGAGCGCGCGGGGGTTGCAACAACCTCCCGGCGAGTTCGCGGGGGTTGCAACGACCTCCCGGTGAGTGCGCGAGGGGTGGAACGAGCTCCCGGCGAGCACGTGGGGGGTGTAACGATCTCCCATCGGGCGCCCGGGAGGTGCAATGACCTCCCGACGAGCGCGCGGGGGGGTGACCTCTCAGCGAGCGCGCAGGGGGTTCAATGACCTTCCGGCGAGCGCGCGGGGGGTGCAACGACCTCCCGTCGAGCGCGCAGATGGTGCAACGAGCTCCCGGTGAGCGCGCGGGGGGTTCAATGACCTCCTCACGAGCGAGCAAGGGGTGCAACGACCTCCCAGCGAGCGCGCGGGGGGTGCAACGACCTCCCAGCGAGCACGCGGGGGGTGCAACGACCTCCCAGCGAGCGCGCGAGGGGTGCAACGAGCTCTCGCGGAGTGCGCGGGGGGGTGCAACGACCTCCCGGCGAGCGCGTGAGGGGTGCAACGACCTCCCGGCGAGCGCACGGGGGTGCAACGAACTCCCGGCGAACGCGCGGGGGGTGCAACGACCTCCTAGCGAATGCGCGGGGGGTGCAACGACCTCCCAGCGAGTGCGCGGGGGGTGCGACGAGCTCCCGGCGAGCAAGGGGGGGGGGGAAAACGAGCCCCCGGCGAGAAGGGAGAAGGGTGATGAGAGTAGGGAGAAGGGTGATGGGGACGAAGGGGGTGCAACGACGTCCCGACGAGCGCGCGGGGGGTGCAACGACCTCCCGGCAAGCGCGTCGGGGGTGCAACGACCTCCCGGCGAGCGCGTGAGGGGTGCAACGATCTCCCGGGGAGCGCTCGGGGGGTGCTACGAACTCCCGGCAAGCTCGCGGAGGATGCAACGACATCCTGGCGAGCGCGAGGGGGGTGCAAGGACGTCCTGGCGAGCGCGCGGGGGCTGCAACGACCTCCCGACGAGCGCGCGGAGGATGCAACAAACTCTGGGCGAGAGCGCAGGGGGTGCAACAACCTCCCGGCGAGCGCGCGGGGGATGCAACGACCTCCCGGCGAGCACGAGGGGGGTGCAACGTCCTCCCGGGGAGCGCGCGGGGGGTGCAATGACCACCCGGCGAGCGCGCGGGGGGTGCAACGACGTCCTGGCGAGCGCGCCGGGGGTGCAACGACCTCCCGGCGAGCACACATGGGGTGCAACGAACTCCTGGCGAGCTCGCGGGGGGTGCAACGACCTCCTGGTGAGCGCGAAGGGGGTGCAACGACGTCCCGGCAAGCACGCCGGGGGTGGAACGACCTCCCGTCGAGCGCGCGGGGGGTGCAACGAACTCTCGGCGAGAGCGCGGGGGGTGCAATGACCTCCTGGCGAGCACGCGGGGGGTGCAACAATCTCTCGGCGAGCACGCGAGGGGGTGCAACAAACTCCCGGCGAGCACGTGGGGGGTGCAACGACCTCCCGGCAAGCGCGCGGAGGGTGCAACGACCTCCCGGCGAGCGCGCGGGGGGTTCAACGTTCTCCTGGGGAGCGTGCGGGGGTTGCAACGACCTCCCGGCGAGGGCGCGGGGGTTGCAACGACCTCCCGGCGAGCGTGCGGGGGGTGCAACGAACTCCCGGCGAGCACGTGGGAGGTGCAACGACCTTCTGGTAAGCGCGCGGGGGGTGCAACCACCTTCGGGCGAGCGCGCGGGGGATGCAACGAACTCCCGGCGAGAGCGCGGGGGGTGCAACAACTTCCCGGCGAGCGCGGCGAGCAGGAGGGGTGTGTAACGTCCTCCCTGGGAGCGCGCGGGAGGTGCAACGACCTCCCGGCGAGCGCCGGGGGGTGCAACGACCTCCCGGCGAGCGCGCGGGGGGTGCAACGACCTCCCGGCGGGCGTGCGGGGGGTGCAACGACCTCCCGGCGAGCGCGTGGGGGTGCAAAGACCTTCCGTCGAGCGCGTGGGGGATGCAACGAGCTTCCGGCGAGCGCGCGGGGGGTGCAACGAGCTCCCGGCGAATGCGCGAGGGTTGCAACGAGCTCCTGGCGAGCGCGCGGGGGGTGCAACGAGCTCCCGGCGAGCGCGCGGGGAATGCAACGAGCTCCCGGCGAGTGCGCGGAGGTTGCAACGAGCTCCCAGCGAGCGCTCGGGGGGTGCGGCGACCTCCCAGCGAGTGCGGGGGGGGTGCAACGACCTCCTGTCGAGCGCGCGGGGGTTGCAACGACCTCCCGGCGAGCGCGCGGGGGGTGCAACGAGCTCCCGGCGAGCACGCGGTGGTTGCAACGACCTCCCGGGGAGAGCCCAGGGGGTGCAACGACCTTCCGGGGAGCGCGGGGGGTTGCAATGACCTCCCGGCAAGCGCGCGGGGGGTGCAACAAGCTCCCGGCGAGAGCGCGGGGGTTGAAACAAACTCCCGGCGAGCGCGCGGGGGGTGCAACAAACTCCCGGCGAGCGCGCGGGGGGTGCAACGACCTTTGGGCGAGCGCGCGGGGGGTGCAACGAACTCCCGGCGAGCGCGCGGGGGTGCAACGACCTCCCGGCGAGCGCGCGGGGGGTGCAACGACCTCCCGGCGAGCGCACGGGGGGTGCAACGAACTCCCGGCGAGCGCGTGGGGGGTGCAATGAGCTTCCGTCGAGTGCGCGGGGGGTGCAACGACCTCCCGTCGAGCGCGCTGAGGGTGCAACGAACTCTCGGCGAGAGCGCGGGGTGTGCAACGAGCTCCCGGCGAGCGCGTGGGGGGTGCAACGAGCTCCCAGCGAGCGCACGGGGGGTGCAACGACCTTATGGCGAGCGCGCGGGTGGTGCAACGAACTCCCGGCGAGCGCGGGGGGGTGCAACGACCTTCCGGCGAGCGCGCGGGGGGTGCAACGAACTCCCGGCGAGAGCGCGGGGGGTGCAACGTCCTCTCGGGGAGCGTGCGGGGGTTGCAACGACCTCCCGACGGGTGCGAAGGGGGTGCAATGACGTCCCGGCGAGCGCGCGGGGGGTGCAACGACCTCCCGTCAAGCGCGCGGGGGGTGCAACGAACTCCCGGCGATAGCGCATGGTGTGCCACGACCTCCCGGCGAGCGCGTGGGGGGTGCAACGACCTCCCGGCGAGCGTGCGGGGGGTTCAACGAACTCCCGGCGAGCGCGTGGGGGGTGCAACGACCTCCCGGCGAGCGCGCGGGGGGTTCAACGAACTCCTGGCGAGCGCGTGGGGGGTGCAACGACCTTCCGGCGAGTGCGAGGGGGGTGCAACGACATCCCGGCGAGCGCGCGGGGGTGCAATGACCTCCCGTCGAGTGCGCTGAGGGTGCAACGAACTCCCGGCGAGCGCGTGGGGGGTGCAACAACCTTCCGGCGAGTGCGAGGGGGGTGCAACGACATCCCGGCAAGCGCGCGGGGGTGCAACGACCTCCCGTCGAGCGCGCTGAGGGTGCATTGAACTCCCGGCAAGAGCGCGGGGTGTGCAACGAGCTCCCGGCGAGCGCTTGGGGGTTGCAACAAGCTCCCAGCGAGTGCGCGGGGGGTGCAACGACATTATGGCGAGCGCGCGGGTTGTGCAACGAACTCTCGGCGAGCGCGCGGGGGGTGCAACGAACTCCCGGCGAGGGTGTGGGGGTGCAACGACCTCCCGGCGAGCGCGCGGGGGGTGCAACGACCTCCTGGCGAGCGCGCGGGGGGTGCAACGTCGTCCCGGGGAGCGGGCGGGGGTTGCAACAAACTCCCAGCAATCTCGCGGGGGGTGCAACGACCTCCCGGCGAGCTCGAAGGGGATGCAACGACGTCTCGGCGAGCGCGCATGGGGTGCAACGACCTCCCGGCGAGCGCGCGGGGGGTGCAACGACCTCCCGGCGAGCGCGCGGGGGGTGCAACGAACTCCCGGCGAGCACGTGGGGGGTGCAACGACCTCCCGGCGAGCACGTGGGGGGTGCAACGACCTCCTGACGAGTGCGCGGGGGGTGCAACGACCCCCTGGCGATCGCGCGGAGGGTGCAACGACCTCCCGGCGAGCGCGCGGTGGGTGCAACGACCTCCCGGCGAGCGCGCGGGGGGTGCAACGACCTCCCGGCGAGCGCGGGGGGGTGCAACGAACTCCCGGCGAGCACGTGGGGGGTGCAACGACCTCCCGGCAAGCACGCTGGGGGTGCAACGTCCTCCCAGGGAGCGCGTGGGGGTTGCAACGAACTCCCGGCAAGCTCGCGTGGGGTGCAACGAACTCCTAACGATAGCGCATGGGGTGCAACAACCTCCCGGCGAGCGCGCGGGGGGTGCAACGACCTCCTGGCGAGCGCGCGGGGGGTGCAACGACCTCCCGTCGAGCGCGCGGGGGTTGCAACGACCTCCCGTCGAGCGCGCGGGGGATGCAACGACCTCCCATCGAGCGCGCGGGGGTTGCAACGACCTCCCGGCGAGCGCACGGGGGGTGCAACGACCTCCCGGCGAGCACGCGGGGGGTGCAACGACCTCCCGGCGAGCGCGCGGGAGGTGCAACGTCTTCCCGACGAGGTCGTTGCAACCCCCGTGCGCTCGACGGGAGGTCGTTGCAACCCCCGCGCGCTCGCCGGGAGCTCGTTGCACCCCACGCGCGCTCGCCGGGAGCTCGTTGCACCCCCCGCGCGCTTGCCGGTAGGTCATTGCACCCCCCGCGCGCTCGTCGAATGGTCGTTGCACCCCCCGCGCGCTCGCAGGGAGCTCGTTGCCCCCCCCGCGCCCTCGCCAGAAGGTCGTTGCAACCCCCGTGCGCTAGACGGGAGGTTGTTGCACCCCCCGAGCGCTCGCCGGGAGGTCGTTGCACCCCCTGCGCGCTCGACTGGAGGTCGTTGCACCCCCCGCGCGCTCGCCGGGAGGTCGTTGCACCCCCCGCGCTCGCCGGGAGGTCGTTGCACCCCCCGCGCGCTCGCTGGGAGGTCGTTGCATCCCCCGCGCGCTTGCTTGGAGTTCGTTGCAACCCTCGCGCACTCGACAGAAGGTCGTTGCACCCCCCGTGCGCTCGCCGAGAGGTCGTTGCACCCCCCGTGCATTCGACGAGAGGTCGTTGCACCCCCGCGCGCTCGCCGGGAGGTCGTTCCACCCCCCGCGCGCTCGCCGGGAGTTCGTTGCACCCCCTGCGCGCTCGCCAGAAGGTCGTTGCACCACCCGCGCGCTCACCGGGTGATGAGAGTACGGAGAGTAGGGAGAAGGTTGATGAGAGTTGGGAGAAGGGTGATGAGAGTAGGGAGAAGGGAGATGAGAGTAGGGAGAAGGGAGATGAGAGTAGGGAGAAGGAGATGAGAGTAGGGTGAAGGGTGATGAGAGTAGGGAGGAGGGTGATTAGAGTAGGGAGAAGGGTGATGAGAGTAGGGAGAAGGGTGATGAGAGAAGGAGCGGAGAAGGGTGATGAGAGTAGGGAGATGGGTGATGAGATTAGGGAGAAGGGATATGAGAGTAGGGAGAAGGGTGATGAGAGTAGGGAGAAGTGTTATGAGAGAAGGAAGTAGGAAGAAGGGTGATGAGAGTAGGAAGATGGGTGATGAGAGTAGGGAGAAGGGTGATGAGAGTAGGGAGAAGGGTGATGAGAGTAGGGAGAAGGGTGATGAGAGTAGGGAGAAGGGTGATGAGAGTAGGGAGAACGGTGATGAGAGTAGGGAGAAGGGTGATGAGAGTAGGGAGAAGGGTGATGCGAGTAAGGAGAAGGGCGATGAGAGTAGGGAGAAGGGTGATGAGAGTAGGGAGAAGGGTGATGAGAGTAGTGAGAAGGGTGATGCGAGTAAGGAGAAGGGTGATGAGAGTAGGGAGAAGGGTGATGAGAGTAGGGAGAAGGGTGATGAGAGTAGGGAGAAGGTGATGAGTGTAGGGAGAAGGGTGATGAGAGTAGGGAGAAGGGTTATGAGAGTAGGGAGAAGGGCGATGAGAGTAGAGTAAAGAGTGATGAGAGTAGGGAGTAGGGAGAAGGGTGATGAGAGTAGGGCGAAGGGTGATGAGAGTCGGGAGAAGGGTGATGAGAGTAGGAAGAAGGGAGAAGGGTGCCGAGCGTAGGGAGAAGGTGATGATGCGAGTAGGAAGAAGGGTGATGAGAGCAGGGAGAAGGGTGATGAGAGTAGGGAGAAGGGTGAGAGTAGGGAGAAGGGGATGAGAGTAGGGAGAAGGGTGATGAGAGTAGGGAGAAGGGTGATGAGAGTAGGGAGAAGGGTGATGCGAGTAGGGAGAAGGGAGAATGGAGATGAGAGTAGGGAGAAGGGAGAAGGGAGATGAGAGTAGGGAGAAGGGTGATGAGTTTGGGAAGAAGGGTGATGAGATTAGGGAGAAGGGTGACGAGAGTAGGGAGAAGGGTGATGAGAGTAGGGAGAAGGGTTATGAGAGGAGGGAGAAGGGTGATGAGAGTAGGGAGAAGGGTGATGAGAGTAAGGAGAAGGGTGCTTTTCCCTACGCCTATTGAGATTCCTGCGCTTCCTAGCATTTGTGGGCAGGCACGGCCGTCATCGCGGGCGCCGAACTTTTCTTTGCGTGCGAACCAATCTGAAGTTGCTCTTGTAGATGTATTTGAACATGGGCCACCCAAATATGCAACAACATTTGGGTCGTTCGATGCTTCTCCCTACGCCTACAGGGATGCATGCGCTTCCCTAGCACTTGTCGGCAGGCACGGCCGTCATCGCGGGCGCCGAACTTTTCTGTGTGCGCGAACCAAGCTGAAGTTGCTCTGGTAGGTGTATTTGAACATGGGCCACCCGAATATGCAACAACATTCAGGTCGTTGGATGCTTTTCTCTACGCTTATAGGGATCCATGCGCATCCTAAGCATTTGTCGGCCGGCACGACCGTCATCGCGGGCGCCGAACTTTTCTGTGCGTGCGAACCAATCTGAAGTAGCTCTGATAGTAGGTGTATTTGAATATGGGCCACCCGAATATGCAACAACATTCGGGTCGTTCGTTGCTTTTCTCTACGCCTATAGGGATCCATGTACTTCCTTAGCATTTGTGGGCAGGTACGACCCTCATCACGGGCGCCGAACTTTTGTGTGCGCGCTAACCAAGCTGAAGTTGCTCTGATAACTATGTGTATTTGAACATGGGCCACCCGAATATGCAACAACATTCGGGTCGTTGGATGCTTTTCCTACGCCTATTGGGGTCCATGCGCTTCCTTAGCATTTGTCGTCAGGCAAGGCCGTCATCGCGGGCGCCGAACTTTTCTGTGCGCGCGAACCAAGCTGAAGTTGCTCTTGAAGGTGTATTTGAACATGGGCCACCCAAATATGCAACAACATTCGGGTCGTTGGATGCTTTCCCCTATACCTATAGGGATCCATGCGCTTCCTTAGCATTTGTCGGCAGGCACGGCCATCTGTGCGCGCGAACCAAGCTAGAGTTGATCTGGTAGGTGTATTTGAACATGGGCCACCCAAATATGCAACAATATTCGGGTCGTTGGATGTTTTTCCCTATGCCTATAGGGATTCATATGCTTCCTTAGCATTTGGCGGCAGGCACGGCCGTCATCACGGGCGCTGAACTTTTCTGTGCGTGGGAACCAATCTGAAGTTACTCTCATAAATGTATTTGGCGGAGCATGGGCCACCCAAATATGCAACAACATTCAGGTCGTTCGATGCTTTTCCCTACGCCTATAGGGATCCATGTGCTTCCTTAGCATTTGTGGGAAGGCACGGCCGTCATCGTGGGCGCCGAACTTTTCTGTGCGCGCGAACCAAGCTGAAGTTGATCTGGTAGGTGTATTTGAACATGAGCCACCCGAATATGCAACCTTCATCGTTACATGAGGTGTTGGAGCAGTACAAAGATATCATGCCGGACGACCTACCTGCAAAGGTACCTTCAGCGCGAACCCACGAGCACGTGGAGGAACCAGATGCAAAACCCGTCTCCCGTGAACCATACCGCCTTAGTCCAACCGAACTAATAGACATGAAGAAACAGAGTGAGTACCTACTGGACAGGAAACTGATCTGCCTATCCATCTCTCTCTACGGTACTCCAGTTCTCTTCACTCCAAAGCCGGACGGTAGTTTACAGACGTGCATCGATATCAGGCACTGAACGAACAGAAAATATAAAATAAATACCCCATATTGCGCATAGACGATCTTCTAGACCAACTTCGTGGTGCAACGATGTTTTCGAAGCTGGACCTACGGTCGAGTTACTGGCAGAACACAACTGGATCCACAAGACGACATTCCGTACTGGATCCTATGAATACTTAGTGATGCCATTCGGACTCTGCAACGCACCAGCAACATTCCAGGCGGAGATAAACTACATCCTATGGCTCCTGCTGGATGAGTGCATAGAAGCGTACCGGGACGACATTCTCATCTACTCCAAAAACATGAAGGAGCATGTGGAGCATCTGCGGAAATTATTTGAGATTCTTTGGAAAAAAAAAAAACTTCTATATGAAACTGTCAAAGAGCGACTTCGCCGTGAAGAAGGGCACATGGTGAGTGCGGAGGTCGTAAACGTGGACCCGCATAAAATCAAAGTCGTCAAGACGTGGAAAGTTCCTAAAAACATGAAGGAGTTACAGCAGTTCCTAGGCTTCGCCAACTACTACAACAGGTTCGTGCCACAGTACGTAAGATAGCAGCTCCACTGATGAACTTATTGAAAAAGGATACACCCTATAAAAGGGATGCTCCTCAACAGCAAGCCATGGAGCAGCTAGATACAGCACTGACTACAGCGCCAGTACTCATCCTACCGGATCCAGATAGAGACTACGTGGTGGAAGCAGACGCTAGTGACCAGGCAGTCGGAGCAGTACTGATGCAAGATCACGGACGCGGTTTGTAGCTCATCGCTTACCTCAGTAAGAAGCTACATGGAGCAGAACTGAACTACCCAATCCATGACAAGGAAGCCTTAGCGATAGTTGTCAGAATGTTATTCTCTAGCCTGTAGTGGGGTGCTCTATAGCGAGTACAACCCATCTAGGGTTTGCTATATGTATCCTCATTGCTGCTAGTGAAACCCCTCTTTGCCTAAACTTTCTCTTGCCTAGCTAGGGTTCTCCTAGCTATGGCGCCTTATTCTATCGCCTATCTTCACAATAGTCACGGCCTTCAAGGCATAGAGGTATTACCTAGAGGGAGCCAAGACTACAGTCTACACTGACCAGTACAAACTGTTGGTGTAAGGGCCTAATAAACTCAAGCTATTAGGACTTAATCAAACTTAAAACCTCTCCTCGGGGTCACCTCCAAGGGTCCCTGGGTGCCTGGTACAAGACCAGCCCCTATCCTCGGGTCCGAGTTTGTAGAGAGAGGGATCAAGAAGGACTTAGTCAAAACAGCAAGAGTACCTTGAATGTCGCGCAGCGTGCCGTGCAGACCGTCGGTCGGATTAAGCTGAGAATTCGCTATATCGAAGCTTGCTCCAAGAGCTTTAAAATGAGCCAAGTTGCCTCGCGAAAAGTTCTGCCATTACGAAGTTATGGCTCAGACGGTGTTTGCCTAGCATTAGAGTACTAGCGTACTAGCGTTGACTCGGGTAGCATTCCGCCAACGAACCGCGTAGAAACGAAATTCCAGCGAGGAAGGAATTCGCATGAATCAATTTGACTATATTCAGGTACAAACAGAGAAGGATTAAATAGTTCTAGCTAGCAAGGACCTTGGGAATCAACCTGGGAACAACCAGGGATGATCCCAAATAATTCCAAGCAACAGAACCAACCTGGCTGGACAAAATAGCAGGTGGTAGGTTGGTAAACAACCTCTGGTTCTGTTTTTCCAACCTGGGAAAGCAACAACCAGGTTCAGGTTCTAAAAACAGAACCTGTTTTGTCTTTGCCCAACCAGCCAAATGCTGGTTCCGCTGGTTTCCCCTGGCCTTGTAGCATGCAGATACAGACAAACAACATCCAACCTTCACCTAAATTGTACCCCTATAGTGCCTTCCCTGCTACACTATAGTTAACCAAACAAAACAGTACGATTTCGAGTTGGATAGAACTGAATCTGCGCAATCAACTCAACCGAACTGCAAAGCTTCCATCTTGGGTTCCTTTGCGAGCTCGTCCTTTCTGCTTGCACTGTTCATAGCGCATACAATGTTGTGCCGAAACGCACATTGCGCGAGTACCTGCAAATGCATCAAGCGAAAAATGCGAAAGCAAACAAACACACGAACACACCATTCACACACAAATGCATTCGCACACGCATACTCGTACAAAACAGACGGCAGGATGTCGTGCAATGTGCATTTGCACCCAACACACTCCCCCTCAGCCTGCCGGCTGCATCCCCGTCATTCCATGCTAGTTCATGCTCATTCCACTCATGCGCACACAACGCCAATGAGGCTCATCCGCAAGCCTCTTGGTGAGAAAGTCTGCTGGCTGCTGGTGAGTCTTGATGTAGATCGGATGCACCGTCCCCCTCTTCACCTCCTTACGTAGCCAGTGCCACTTGATACGCATGTGCTTGTTCAGCCCATGAAGCACAGCGTTTCTGGCCATCCCAAGAGCCCCCTTGCTATCACAAAACAGCGGCGTAGCAACTTTCTGCTCCTGGCCAATCTCCTCTAACAGCCTCCTCAGCCAAATCACCTCCTTCACCCCATGGAACATCGCCATGTACTCTGATTCTACGGAAGAGAGTGCCGTCTCCGTCTGCTTCTTGGACCTCCAACTAACAGGTCCTCCCCCAACTACGCAGATGTATCCTCCCACAGATGAGGAATCCTCCTTCTCAGAAGCCCACGTAGCATCGGTAAAGCAAGTGAGAAATAGCTTGCCTTCTCCAAGCCTCTCCCCCTTCTCTTTCAGCACCTCCACCCCTTTCTGCTTCACCTGTGCAGATGCGGAGTATTGAACTCCAATGCTTGGGTGAGAGTTCAGGTACTTCACCACACGCTCAGCTGCATCCACCTGCTCCTCTGATGGATTCTGCACCACCCTAGCCAGCTGCCCAACCGAGAAAGAGATGTCGGGCCTCGTGTGAACTGCTGCGTACAAGAGGCTGCCCACCAAGGACTGAAATTGCTGCTGCTCTTCAGCTTCAACCCCTTCATCCTCTGCAGCCTTCACAAGCTTGAATTCTGCTGGCAGGGGAGTTGCAACCTTGCGCTCATTCTCAATCCCATACTTCTCCCCCAGCTCCTTGATGAACTTCTCCTGGTGCAGCTTCAACCACCTGTGATCTGGATCCCTCTCCACGTGCATCCCGAGGTAGTACTTTACCTCCCCAAGGTTCTTGCACTTGAAGTTTTCCATCAGTTGCTGCTGCACTTTCTGGATCTCCTTCATGCTGCTGCTGAAGAGAAGAATGTCGTCCACATAGACCAGAAACAGCACCAGCTTCTCCCCCTCGCCCTTGAGAAAGAGGCTCTCATCACAGCTGCTGGTCCTGAATCCCATCTCCTCTAAAACAGCTGCCAACTTCTGGTACCAGCAGCGTGGCGCCTGCTTCAAGCCGTAGATGGACTTGTTGAGCTTGCACACCCTGCCCGTACCATCCTCATACCCAGGCGGCTGCGTCATGTACACATCCTCCTCTAAAATCCCATTCAGGAATGCCGTTGAAATATCCATCTGAATGATGAATTTCCCACTAACAGCTGCATCTGCCAACAAGACACGGAGGGTAGGGGGTTTGGCAGTGGGAGCAAAGATCTCGTTGAAGTCCTGCTTCTCCTTCTGCATAAACCCCTTCGCCACCAGCCTACTCTTGTAGATGGTGACCTGCCCCTTGTCATCGGTCTTGATCCTCAGCACCCACTTGCATTGTATCGCTTTCTTCCCATCAGGCAGCACCACCAGATCCCATGTCCTATTCTCCAGCAGACTCTGGTACTCAGCATCCCTAGAAGCCAGCCACTTGTCCCTATCTGGTCCAGCTAATGCCTCCTCCATGCTAGCTGGTTCCTCTGGTGCAGGGGCAAGAAAACAGTACGCAGGCTCATCCTCCTCATCCGGGTCATAGCCATGAGGTAGAATCAGCAATGCCTCTTCGGTCCCTAGCTGCTGCTCTGCTGCATCAGTTCCTGCAGTCAGCTTCTTAGTAGCCATACGGGTACGTCCTGGCCTGGAGACGGGTGTCTCCCATCCCTTCATAACGACACCCTTCGGCTTCTTAGTTTTTCCCTGCTGCTTCTCTCCTCCCTCGGGTCCAGCAGCTCCACTAGTGCTGCCGCCAGTTTCCACACCATTTTCTCCACCAGCAGATGCCTCCTGTACCTTCTCTCCATCACCATTTCCAGCAGCTGCCTCCTCTCCCTCCTCCCACACACTAGGAGTCAGGTCCAGCTGCATGGTGATCTGCTCCATCTGCTGGGACAAACCTTGCCTCCGGCTGTTTCTCCCAGCTCCCATACATCATGCCCTCAATGAATTTCACATCCCTGCTGTCAAACAACACACCCTTGGATGGTTCCCACAGCAGCCATCCCTTGCTCTCAGCAGCCAGCCCCAAATGCACACACCAGATTGCACTCGCCCCCAACTTACTGCGGTAGATCTTGGGGACGTGGGCGACTGCCATGCAACCGAACACCCTCAGCATGTCCACCGGCGGCTTCCTCCCAAGCCACCTCTCCAAAGGCACCCACGAGTCATCCCCAACCTTGGTGAGCACCCTGTTCCTAGCGACAGTGGCGTGCCGGACAGCATGAGGCCACATAGAATTGCTCAGCCCAGATTCTATGAGCAGCGCCCTAGCTGTCTCCAGAATGGTCCGGTTTGCCCGTTCTGCTACACCATTGGACTGTGGGGTATAAGCCGTGGTCAGCTCTCTCTGGATGCCCTGCTTCTTGAGCCAGGCCGTCATTTCAGCTCCAAGGAACTCACCACCCCGGTCTGTCCTAATCCGCTTCACTACATACTCCGCCTGCTTCTCTACGAATGGCAGCCAATCGTCCCGTATCGTGGAGGCGGCGTGGTCCTTCTGCTTCAGCGGATACGCCCACATCAGCCTGCTCCAGTCATCCACAATTGTAAGAAAATACCGCTCCCCCTTGTGCCCTTGCACCGGCAGCGGCCCCACCAAGTCCATGTGGACCAGCTCCAAAGGCTTCTTGCTCCTGCCAGCCACACTATGGAAAGGGAAACGGGTGAACTTTGAAAGCAAACAGATTTCACAGTTGTCATCGGGTGGCTGTCCGCTGCTTCAGACCCTTAACGGCTCCATCCTTCTCCAGCTGCTTCAGCAAAGGCATTGCCACATGCCCTAAGCGCCAGTATGCCGTTGCCCAATCTGTCTCCCCAGATCTGGCCGACACTTTCACACCAACCCCTCCAACGGCATTGCACTCCCCCTGGGATGCAGACCCCTCTCCAGCCTGCCCCCCACCATGCCACGCCAGGGCCGGCAGCTGCCACATAGATCTGTACACGTCCTTGCTCTCGTGCAGATCCCAAAGCACCCGATTGCCCAGCTTCCCCTTATAAGTGCGTGCCCCATCCGTGTTGGTGTTCACCCCAGCCTTGCCAAGCTTATGGAGGGAGATAAGGTTGGCCTTCAGGTCGGGGACGAAGAGAACGTCGTGCAGCACCACCGGCTTGCCATCCGCTCCCTTAAACGCAGCTCGTCCCGCACCAGCCACCTTCAACATGTGTCCAGAGGCGGAGCACACTTCATTGATCGGTGCAGCTCGTACTTCGTCCAGCAGGTCCTTGCGCGGCGTCATCGTCCAAGCAGCGCCTGTGTCCAACACCCAATAGTCTAGGGGGTGCAGCTCTGCTCCAACTTTGGCAGAGGCGTCTCCTTGCTCCCCCTTGTCTCCTACATGGAAGAATTGGCCCGCGGTGCGCTCCTTCTTCTTCTCCGCACCGCCGTTGCCCTTCGGGTTGTTGTCGGACGAATCAGCGACCATGTTGGCGCCGTTTTTCTGGTTCCTCCGCGCGCCGCCATCCTGGTGACGATTCTGGGGGGTCCATCCATCGGGTTTCTTATAGCACAAAAACCAGGGGTGCCCTTCCTTCTCACAATACCAGCAACTCCCTTTCATTTTGCCACCAGCACCCGACTTGCCCCCACGTCCAGATTTCGCACCGCGACCCCAACCGGTACCTCCTTGTTGGTCGTTGGAGTCGTCGTCTTTCTTTGCACCGCGTCCAGCACCACCGAAGCCACGTCCTCTGCCACGTCGGCTCCCTTGCATCCCGTAGCCGCTGCTGCCGTCGTCTCCACCCCTCAGTTGGCGGCGACGGAAGTCCTCCTCCAGAATCTTCGTCCGCACCCACTCGAGCGTCCACAAGCTCTGGTTCTGCGGCAGGCTCAATCCGCTCGTAAATTGAAGCCACGATTCTGGCAGCAGCGAGAGCATCTTCAAGCACTTGGTCTGCTCCGGGTAGGTGATTTCCGCGGTCGCCAACTTCGCGTAGAGGTCGCGCATCTTGTCCAGGACTGGTTGCACCGGCTCTTCCTCGCTCAGGCGCAACGCGGACAGCTCCCTCTCCAGCATCAACGTTGCGACAACGGAGGTCGGGGCGTGCAGCTCCTTCAACACGGTCCACGCCTTCGGACCGCATTCAACCTCCGGCAGCAGGTGCATGACGTGGTGACGCTGGTTCAGCTCCAAACTCTGCGACATCAAATAGTAGCCAGCCGAGGAGCGCTCGTCCCAATCTTCCTGCAGCGTGGGGTCACTCGGTCTAGGCTCCTTCCCAATCATTAGTTTCAGCAAACCGATCTGACGGAAATATAATTGCATTTTCCAGGCCCAATCATCATAGCCCTCACCATTGAACTTCTCGACGGTGAAATTCTTCAGCACCTCTTTGACAAGCGAGCCCTGGTTTGTTCGCGCTCCCCTTGGCGCTGAAAGACCAGAATCTTGGCTGCCGCTACGATCTTGGGCTGAAGATTCACCAGCTCCCACCGAGGTGTTGCCCGCCATAGCTACCTATAACGAGGATCACTATAACGCAGCTCTGATACCAGCTTGTTGGTGTAAGGGCCTAATAAACTCAAGCTATTAGGACTTAATCAAACTTAAAACCTCTCCTCGGGGTCACCTCCAAGGGTCCCTGGGTGCCTGGTACAAGACCAGCCCCTATCCTCGGGTCCGAGTTTGTAGAGAGAGGGATCAAGAAGGACTTAGTCAAAACAGCAAGAGTACCTTCAACGTCGCGCAGCGTGCCGTGCAGACCGTCGGTCGGATTAAGCTGAGAATTCGCTATATCGAAGCTTGCTCCAAGAGCTTTAAAATGAGCCAAGTTGCCTCGCGAAAAGTTCTGCCATTACGAAGTTATGGCTCAGACGGTGTTTGCCTAGCATTAGAGTACTAGCGTACTAGCGTTGACTCGGGTAGCATTCCGCCAACGAACCGCGTAGAAACGAAATTCCAGCGAGGAAGGAATTCGCATGAATCAATTTGACTATATTCAGGTACAAACAGAGAAGGATTAAATAGTTCTAGCTAGCAAGGACCTTGGGAATCAACCTGGGAACAACCAGGGATGATCCCAAATAATTCCAAGCAACAGAACCAACCTGGCTGGACAAAATAGCAGGTGGTAGGTTGGTAAACAACCTCTGGTTCTGTTTTTCCAACCTGGGAAAACAACAACCAGGTTCAGGTTCTAAAAACAGAACCTGTTTTGTCTTTGCCCAACCAGCCAAATGCTGGTTCCGCTGGTTTCCCCTGGCCTTGTAGCATGCAGATACAGACAAACAACATTCAACCTTCACCTAAATTGTACCCCTATAGTGCCTTCCCTGCTACACTATAGTTAACCAAACAAAACAGTACGATTTCGAGTTGGATAGAACTGAATCTGCGCAATCAACTCAACCGAACTGCAAAGCTTCCATCTTGGGTTCCTTTGCGAGCTCGTCCTTTCTGCTTGCACTGTTCATAGCGCATACAATGTTGTGCCGAAACGCACATTGCGCGAGTACCTGCAAATGCATCAAGCGAAAAATGCGAAAGCAAACAAACACACGAACACACCATTCACACACAAATGCATTCGCACACGCATACTCGTACAAAACAGACGGCAGGATGTCGTGCAATGTGCATTTGCACCCCAACACAAACTACAGCAAGCCTACGCTCTCACGACGACAGATGCTGTAGACAGACTTCCTGGAAACACACTTCCTCTACGACATCGTCTACATTCAGTGCTACACAACAAGGCTGACGCATTGAGCCGCCCAGGACATGTGGCAGGCATCCAACTCAATGGGATGAATCCTCTGTTCAAGGGTCTATTCCAACATGAGTACTTTGTGGACACAGAGATCACTACAGCACAGAAACAGAAGCTGTTACAGTGGGAGAAAGATTTAGCTGTGAGGAAGGTTCAGGAAAGATTTGAGTACCGAACTATGACCCGCTCCGATTGATCTTACTGGAGGAGTTTCACAATGTAAAGACGTTAGCATGAATTGCAAAGTATTTTTTCTGGCCCCGGATGGCAGCAGACATGCAGCAGTTCGTCACCTCATGCGACACGTGCCAACGGATGAAGAGTAGCAAATAGAAATAACATGCTCAGGGTTACTTCAGCCTCTACCCGTACCGGAGCAACCATGGAAATTCGTTAGCCTAGACTTCATCATTGGGCTTCCCTCGACCTCACGAGGGCATGAGGCTATACTCGTGGTGATCGATAAATTCTCTAAAATGTGACACTTCTTTTCGACAAACGCCACGGGTACTGCTGAAGCAACTTCTCGCCTCTTCTTCAACCGCATCCCCACTACACTCATCTCAGACAGAGACCCAAAATTCACTAGTAAGTTCTGGAGGGAACTCATGGGATTGTTGGGGACAAAGCTTGCGATGTCTTCAGCGTACCACCCCCAGACTGACGGACAGACTGAGCGAATCAATCAGGTGGTTGAACAGTTAGTGCACACGGCTTGCAAAGATGACATCAGCCACTGGGACCTACAGTTACGAAAGCTTGAGTTCGCTTACAAAAACACATCTCATGCGGCCAAAGGGAAATCTCCTTTCTTCCTATGCTATGGATGGGAACTACTTAGACCACAGCAGCCAACCGCACTAGCACACGTCCAAGCCGCACCCGATTTCGTCACCACCATGCATCAGCTATGCAAAAAGACTCAGCAAGGTCTCACCACGATGCAAAATTCCTAGAAGCATTATGCCGATCGACAGCGACTTGATCGCTTGGTAGCAGTCGGAGATCAGATGCTTCTTGGAACACGCAACTTGAATTTGTCTCACCTCCCTTTCAAGCTCTAGCCTCGCTTCTGTGGTCCCTTTTGCATTGAGGATAGAATGACACCAGTAACATTCTGCTTGTGCTTACCTACCGCATGGAAACTTCATAGTGCTTTCCATGTTCAGCTACTGAAGCCCTACAAGGACCCCAACTTATGGCAGCTACCGCCACCCACCCTTGTTCTTGTACAGGATGAACCAGAGTACGAGGTGGAACGCGTTTGCCTAGCTTAGGTTTATTTTATCATGCATGCCTTTGCTTGATTTCCTAAGTTAGGTGCTTTTCTATATTATGCTATAGTCATAGCACCGAACTAGGTTGCGTGCACCGGATTCCAGGCATTTCGGTTGCCACCGAATTGCCTTCTACCGAATTGGGAAGGCTCCATTCGAAACGCTTCGCGACCCTCGGAACCTTTGCGTAACACTTGGTTACTGGCCCTTGTGATGAGACTATGTATAGCCTCGTGTTGTACCCAGGTGAATCAATCCATTCATTTCTCATTTCTGATGTCGATCTTATCGATCCTCACACTCTGCGCTGCTTTACCAGAGGACTTGGCGAGCATCATTCGGAGGTAACCCAAGGTTTTTGCGATGACCTTCTTGACGAGCTATTACCTGAGCGACTTGAAGTCCACAGGATCGAGCTAAAGCCCTTTTCACAACCAACTGTTCGGTCTCCCTGTGGCGGCTTAGCCAATCTGAGCTTGACGAGTTGCGGAAGCACTTGGATTATCTGCTTCCGAAGGGTTTTATCAGGCCGAACATGTCACCTTTTGCCGCCCTGGTACTGCTCACACCAAAGAAGGACAGAGTCATGCGCATGTGCATCGACTATCGAGCACTAAATCGGATCACTATCGAGTCGCGTTACTTGATTCTGGAGCGGACGACCTATTGGATAAGCTTTGTGGGGCTTGCTACTTCTCGAAAATCGCTTTGCGGTGTGGCTACTATCAGATTCAAGCGTTCACTTTCGACTGCTCGAAGACAGCGTTTCGCACCCTATATGCCTCTTATGGCAGTTACGATTACACCGTGATGCCACTTGCCTGACAAACACACCCTCGATGTTCGAGCTGACCGTGAATGGGATGTTTCGGGACATGCTCGACAAAAAAGTGATTGTTTGCCTGGACGACATCCTGATGTAGAGCAAGACTCGGGAGGATCGTTTACGGGATTCAGAGAAGGTGTTCCGGCGCTTGCAGCAGAATCGGCTAATCAGGAAGGGCTCTAAGTGTGAGTTCTTGAAACCGGAGCTGGAGTTCCTCGGCACGTAGTTTCGGGAGAGGGTATTGAAATTGACCCTCGTAAAGTGATAGCAATTTTGCAGTGGAAGCCGCCTATGAACACAACGGAGATGCAGAGAATTCTTGGGTTTGTGAATCACGTCTGCCGTTTTGTACCGAATATGGCGGGGTGGACCAATGCATAAATCGACCTTCTGCATAAAGGCACACTATTTTTTGGGGGGAGAGCAAGCAGACGGCCTTCAACAAGCTCAAAAACATTCTGAGGTTACCCCCAGTGCTTCAGCTCACAGATCCATCTCGACCGTTCGAAGTCGTAACGGATGCCAGCGATTTTGCCATCGGCGCCGTCCTGCTACAAGGCTTCCGCAATGGGTTGCAACCCATTGCGTACTTATCGCCCACTCCAACCCGCTTATCAGGACTATTCACTCACGGGTACAATTTCGATCGTTTTTTTCAAGCGAAATCAACAACTTTGGGCCATGTCGCAACACGGGAACTATTACCTAAAATCTGGCATGAACCGGGTTTGTGTCCTGACTTACTGAGCCTTATGAAAGTTGCTAACGTGGGAGGTTCATGACTCTAACCTCTCTGGGCACGTCGGCATTGACCAACACTAAAGGTGCTGCAACGGAATTACTATTGGCTTGACATGTCGTCGGCCGTGCAGTGCTATGTGACAACCTACCTCACCTGCCACACCTGCCAAGCCATGAAGTCGTCACGACAACGCCCAGCTAGACTGTTGTAGCCCCTCGAGCCAACCGAACGATCGTGGCAACTAGTGACGATGGATTTCGTCACAAGACTGCCACCTGGCGCAAGTGGCAACGACTTGGTCCTGGTCGCCGTTGACCGATTAACAAAAATGGGCGCATTTTGCACCTTGCCGCACGAAGATTAGAGCCAAAGAAACAGTGAAGGTGTTCATCTCAACCGTCGTACACCTATACAAGTTACCTTCGGCAGTCATCACCAATTGAGACCTGAAATTTAGGTCGAAATTTTTGCAGGAAACATGGGCACAGTTCCGCACCCGCCTGCAGTTTTTGTTATCATATCACCCGCAAACCGATGGTCAAATAGAGAGGACAAACTAGACAATGGAGCAGCTGATCCACAATAACCGCCCCGACCTGACCAAGTGGGAAGATTCACTCCCGATGCTCGAGTTTGCATATAACAACGTACCCTCAGCAACGACCAATCAGTCGCCGTTCTACCTAATTTACGGGATAGACCCCAGTGGTACCCTCATTAACGACCCTGACAACCCAGTTCCACAATCTCAACAGTTCTTTTCGCAACTTCAAGCAGCTCGCGACAACGCAACTGAATTTTTTCGGAGGGCTAATACTCTTGCTAGCCGCTACACGATAAATATCGAAGGGAATTACCCTCCCGTGACGGGCAGATGATCCTCCTAGACACAAAGAATCTTTGACTGCCCCAGCTAGCGAAACTGCGTCTCCGCTACGAGGGACCCTTCACGTCATTGAGATGCTTACACCTGTCATGGCGAAGCTGTTGCTACCGGATGACTGGAAAATCCATGACGCTTTCCACGCCAGTCTCCTACGCCACTACATGGCCCCGCCAGTCTAGCCACAAGCAAGGGGAAGTCGTCCATCCTGCCTTTGGGGAAGAACCTGAAAAAGCAGGCCTGCAAGACCGACGGCTTCAAATAGGTGAAGGCCGACAAAGCAAAGCGACTCTTGGGACTGTGAGTGACGCTGACAGGGGGTTGCGCCCCACTTGGGAAAAGGCTTTTGTGTGGATAAAGGAAAAACTGAGGCAGTGGAAGGCGCAGCATCTCAAGACAGGGGCCAGGGAAACGGTGATTAATTGTTACATCTTGCCGATCATTTTCTTCCTTGCGCAGATGTACCCGTCGCCAGTGGATATTTGGGGGAGGATTTTGAAACAGGCGCACAATTTAATGTTTCGCAACCGGGCCAGATGTTGTATACCATCCATAATGCTAGTAAGGCAATTTAGAGTTGCTACCGACTTGGATAACGTTTGATTCCCTCAATAAAGACAAGGAATGATTGCGAGCAACAATATCGACTGTGTAAATATGCGATACGAAGCTACAAGGCTTGCAATACATATTCAATGGCAGTGCTACAAGTGTTATGCCCGCCATGGTGACATGGGTTGTTACCTTCTTGGATCGTTTATCTTGTTACAATACTGAAATGAGAAGTGCAGTTCATTCCTACCAGTAGCAAGTACGACATGCACAAGCAAGTACAAATGCAAAGTGTTAGAGCTATGCAATACGTTGCGTACCGATAGAAGCATCTCGACCATCTGCGGCAGAAGCATTGGGCAGCTGCATCAAGAAGGAATTGGCGAGAACACATTTGAAACCGATTCCCCCGCGCTGCACGGTTGATTTTCGCTGCAAAAAGGAAATGTACCCCTTAGAGTACATGGCTAGCTAGAGCGTTTCGTTTTCCCTTTGTTTTCATTTATTAACCAATGTATGTTTCTTTTATAACCACTTTAGTATTTTTCATTCAATTTGTTTTAAGGCCATTTCCACTGTATTGACTATGTGCGATCAGCCTGAGGAGATCCTAGCACGGTCAAAATTTTTATCGTAATATGGCGCGTGAGCGACCCATGAATTTTTCGCATTGCCACCTTCGAAAATCTCGGCAAACTAAGGTGGCGTCAGGCACACACTCACGTGTAAGGATGGTTGAAGGATGAGGAAGTCAGACGAATCGATGGCTGAAGCACAACCCAATCCGGTTGCAAACTCCGAGGCGCCGATGACTATCAGCTCCGTCACACTCGAAGATGTACTTCAGCGACGATCGTCTCTTGAGAAAGGGCTCCAGAAATTGCAGAATGGCAATGCGGGAACCTCCTCTCAACCCTCTCAACTAGTCGTGACTGGCTCTGAAACCGGCCTGCAAACCTTCTCCCTCGACACAAATGCTTCAACACCCAAAGTTCCACGCTCAAGCGATGACGCATTTCTCTCAGCTAGTCCAACTACCTAAATATTTCAAAATTCAAGACAAGCACCATATTTGGCGACAAGGATTCTTATACTTGGAGCTCCAAGTTGGAGATGCTACTCCATAACGCGTAGATTTATCATTACTCCTACCGCAGCTACGCGGGCCCATCGGCTGACACCGACGACGCCAAGGCGCAGTACTACAACAACTTGCTCATGGCGTATAGCGTGCTATAGCGGAAAATGTCGCCAACGGAGCAGCTGGGCATTCGCTCATTTAAAACAAAGCCAGCTCCGGCACATGAGGCCTGGCGGTACCTAAAAAAAATGTACCAGTCTAAGGACAACAAGTCGTCGAGTCGATAACTCCAACAACTGATGGAGGTCAAAGTGGGACTAGGGAATAGCTACATTAATCATTGCAAAGCATATACGATCAAATCACTAACCACAGAAGCTCCATTTACAAAAACACTTCATTACCATTTTGCTCGCAGGACTCGGCCCCGACTGGAGACCCTGCAAGGCGCTTCTTCCGAAAAATTGGGCTGTCTCGTAAGCCCCCCTCTGCACTGATCTTCTTGTCAAACAGAGTGAGAGTATAACGGCTTATGCTGGCATTGCTAGCTTGCCTTTACTATATTACGCTATTACTAGCTTAAGTTTGTTTTATCTTGCATGTTTATGCTTGATTTCCTAGGAGGTGCACTTTTATATGCTATTATAGTTATAGCACCAAACCAGGTTACGTGTACCGAACTCAAGCCTTTCGGTTCCTCCGAATTGCTTTCCACCGAATTGCTTTCTACCGAGTTTGGGAAGGTTCTGTTCGGGACGCTTCGTGACCCTCAGAATATTCATGTAACACCTGGGTTACCTGCCTTGTGTCGAGACTATATATAGCCTCGTGTTGTACCCAGGTGGATGAATCATTATACAACCCACTTTTTTTAGCTCGATCCTTGATCCTCACACTTCGTAATCAGAGCCGTTTACACGCAAAGTTTTTTCGACCATTAAAACCCAATCTTCAAAAACTGCAGGGGCTAAACACCAATTTCGGGTACGTAAAACCGGTTCCGTGTTTTTCACTCCCCCTCGTTTTTTGTTTTCGGACACGCGATGTCAAGGATGGAAGGTCAAGGAGACAACTTCGTGCAAAAAGTTGCCAATATTCGCACCGATTTGGACCAGATGCGAGCAGCGGTGCAGCGAATCGAAGCACACCTCGCGAACCAGTCGGCACCCACTACGGCCGCAGCGAATGCAGCAGCGAACGCAGTGGTGCGATGCAGCAGCGACAGCAGCAGCAGCAGCAGCGGCGACACCGACATTTCACAGACAAGTGGCACCACCTTCGCCGAACCTCAAAGCAGCTCCCACGAGCACGAGATAGTGGAGAAACCAGGTTCGAAATCCGTCTCACAAGCACCATACCGACTTAGTCTGACCGAACTGACAGACATGAAGAAACAGACAGAGTATCTGTTGGACAGACAACTAATCCGCCCATCCATTTCTCCCTACGGCGCACCAGTTCTCTTCACTCCAAAACCAGACGGTAGTTTACGGATGTGCATCGACTACCGCGCACTGAACAAACACAACAAAAAAAAACAACACCCCATATTGCGCATAGACGATCTTCTCGATCAACTGCATGGTGCAACAGCCTTTCGAAGCTAGACTTTCGATCGGGTTACTGGCAGATCAAAATGGCGGACAACTCGGCCCACAAAACGACGTTCCATACTAGATACGGCTCCTATGAATACTTGGTGATGCTGTTCGGACTCTGCAACGCACCAGCGACGTTCCAGGCGGAGATGAACCACATCATACGGCCCCTGCCAGACGAGTGCGTAGTGGTGTACCTGGACGACATACTCATCTACTCCAAGAATATGAAGGAGCGCGTGGAGCTTCTGCAGAAAATCGGTGAGATTTTGCGGAATACTAAATTCTGCGTCAAGCTGTCAAAGAGCGACTTCGCCCTGAAGAAGGTGCAGTTTCTTGGGCACATGGTGAGTGCGGAGGGCGTACACGTGGACCCGCGAAAGATGGAAGTCATAAAAAAGTGGAAAGTACCGGAGAACGTGAAGGAGTTGCAGCAGTTTCTAGGCTTTGCTAACTACTACAAGAAGTTCGTGCCACAGTACGCGAAGATAGTAGCACCACTGGCAAACTTACTGAAAAAGGATACGCCCTACAAATGGGATACTCCTCAACAGCAAGCCATGGAGCAGCTACAGACAGCACTGTCTACAGCGCCAGAACTCATCCTAATTGTAACAGCTTTACCAAGATTGACGCTACCGCATTACCCCTATACCTGTTCCAGGACGACAGCTACCGCCACCACCACCTGTTCTCGTACAGGATGAACCAGAGTACGAGGTGGAATGCATTCTCACTCATCGGCGCCGCGGTGGCAAGACCCTCGAGTTCCTGATACGCTGGAAGGGATACGACCCCTCTGAGGACAGTTGGGTTGCTCAGGCTGATCTGGGCAACGCACGCCGTGCTCTTAAGGACTATCTTGTCCAGCAGGGTGTATCTCATGTCACACAGCTTTAAGGGGGGGACGTGTGAGAGTACGATGGCTTATGCTGGCTTTGCTAGATTGCCTTACTTTATCACGCTATTACTAGCTTATGTTCATTTTATCTTGCATGCTTATGCTTGATTTCCTAGGTTAGGTGCATTCCTATTTGTCATTATAGTTATAGCACCGAACCAAGTTACGTGTACTGAACTCAAGCCTTTCGCCATCGAATTGCTTTCTACCGAGTTCGGGAAGGTTTTGTTCGGGACGCTTTGCGACCCTCAGAACATTCACGTAGCACGTGGGTTACCTGCATTGTGTCGAAGCTATATATACCCTCGTGTTTTACCCAGGTGAATCAATCAATTTACAACCCACTTTCCTGAGCTCGATCCTTGATCCTCACAAATTGCAGGACGTGGACCTGCACCGTGACGCGAATGACTAGCCTTCTACACCGATAACAAGGAAGAGCGATGACCGCGATGCCTCTAGTGCAAAAATTGCAGAAATTTTGAGCATTCAGCGGAGTTATGGAAATTCCGCTCCAGCCATCGCATGTCCAATCCGAGCACTTGGGCCGGCCGACAAGACGTTCAACAAGACATACGTTAAGCCCCGGGACCTCAGCTTGCACCGTGTAGTGCAAATCCAACGGTTTAGCACCAATGGCAGCAGCCGGTACAACCTGAAGGCTCGCGCAACGTCATCAGCAACATGGCAATGCGCCACAGATGGGAAACTTGTCGCCGCATACGCACACCATCACTAGAGCATATGCCGTATCCGATCCATGCGTCTGAGCAAAATAACCCCTTTACCCCAAACCACAATTACAATGATGACAACGACCAGGACTGGAACTTACCAGTCCCACTACTTGAAAGCCAGCCGCATATACCTGATCCAAGGCCAGCACCCATTGACTGGATTGTGTGGGAAAAGTTCTTCAAGTTCGACACTCCGCACATCGTCCCGCCGCGACTCGCACTTCTCGCGCGTGATGACGACAAGCAGCACAACATGTGATACCTCAATAGCTGCTGCGAGCAACATATGGTGGGCTCCAAGCGTTTCATCTCCAAAGCCATCCCCACCCCCGTGGTTACCTACATCACCATGGCAAACAACGAGTGCATGCGGGCAAACGCACAGGGGATCGTCGTCTTGAACGTGGGAGCATTACACACATCACCTTGAATGATGCGTTGACCGTGCAGAACCTGCTTTTGGTGTTGCGATTGTCAGATTGCGGTGTGGAACTGCGCAAAGACCCAAGAACGCGAGATATCGTGCTTCACTACGCGCTGCCTGAAAGTCGCACAAATACCTCGAACGCGCACGCGCCGCCAATGATGTTTACGTCTTGGATTTCGACATCCTAGACTGCAGTGGCGACACGGGCGAACTTATTGATCTCGTGCCACTTTGCTTCAATTACATTCACTGCTCTGAGTGGAAACACCGAGACGACAGACCTTGGGTGCCGCACCACCCACATGCACGTGAGACGACACTGCACGACCCCGACCCTGACGGCATCTGCGAGTATTGCCGCACGCCTAACGCTGCAACCAATGTCGCTGGCAGAGGACTTGCAGCGATCATTGAAGCTGAGCAATACACGTCACCACACCAAGGCATATCAACGCTGGAGCTCAAAGGCGCAATGAGCCACGATTTCGGTATGCCAGTCGAACTGCTTCCCGGCTCCGCGAAGGAACGCCTTCAATGAATACTTCGAGGGCGAAGGTGCGGATCCTATGATGAGCACGCGAAGGACGCCCCTACACCAAGGAAACATTTATGCAGTACTACCCCCACTGGCGCGCTCTGATGAATAAATTAAGCGTCGAAGGCGAACAAAAGCTAGCGCGCCACAAAGCCGAGGAGCTACACTGCAAGAGCATCACAAAGGCGCGTGGCACATTCGCCTTGGGGTGAATCCGCCGGAGAAGGTGCCTCCAAAAAGGGGGGTTGGGGAAGCAACGACGGATGGGGATCTACCAACGGCGGCACCTCGGGCAACACTTAAGGAACCTGGGCAACCGCATGCGACGACTGGGGCACCGCGATAGCGGATGAGGCAGCACTAGCGGCGGATGGGGAGAATCTGGCGATGGCTGGGGCGCTCCGCGCATCCAAGAAGAATAAGGGGGGGGATTCGAAGAAACCAATCTACCAGTCGTCCCTTCGGCCGCCCCCTGCCCTTGCCTGCACCACCTCCGCTCCCTGCGGACATCCTGCCAGAACGCAACCCCTAGGACACGATCGACTGGGGAACGAAACGTCGACCCCTTGTCGCACCATCTATGGCCACGATCCCGAGCCGCACGAACCTACACTCATCCCCAGCATAATCTCCATGACGAGTATCCCTCCCTCTGTCATCCCCAATAGAGAGTTTCTCGCACGTACGCTGACAAATGCGGACATTGATGATGTAAAAAAAAAAAAGGACCAGCGAAATCTACCCCCGTACCTGATGAAGATCCAGACAAAGCACACACGCGCTACTTGCGCACCTCTGGACTCCATGCATCATATGACCTGTAGCATCAGAACCTCGGACATCCATCGCGCTCAACGCTGAACAACGGCATCGCTACTGAAGTCTTCAAGTTCTCAGCCACTACGGGCTCAACGACGAAGGCTACACACTTACCTTCGTAGACGCGGGAACCCGTTGTGTCTGGGTCACGAATGTGCAGTTCTGCAGGAGGGTGTACGAAGTTTTTTGCCTCTGGTCGGTTCATGCGCAACGACAGTCAAGGAGGAAGTTACAAATTTGGTAGACTGGTGGCGCAAAAAATTTTGCAGCAAAGAGCTGCAAGATAACCTAGGCCACAAGGGAATATGCAACACATATTACTCCCCTATGCGCACCCACAACAATGAGTCGTTGAGCATACCAATCGCGCACTAAAGAGGAAGGTGCACAGTCGAAGCTCCCCGCTGGCCGTACTCAATGCACCATGCTCTACGCATGCACAACCTCATCTCCACCACAGACATCGCAAGCAAACTATCGTCGCACATGAAGTGGACGGGCAAGAAGGAGATTCCTCCATGCTCCGTATATGGGGGTGTATGGTGCAGTGCCGACCTCCTACCTCAAGTATCGGGAAGATCACAAGCCGCGAACGCTAGTGCATTCACCTCAGCATCAGTTACAAGTACAACCTTGACCTCCTCAGCAACAAAATTACACACGCGCATGACATCCCATGCAAACAACTTACCTTTGTGCTGTTTCGCGCGGATAAGCAAGCAGGCACAAATCTGGAGTGATGACGATGACGTGCAGGAGGTCATTCCATAACATCACCATGACACCATCATCTCTGGACTGCAGCCGCTGGGGCTTCATCACCACCTCCGCAAATGCGTGCGTCATCGAGCCGAAAAACCCGCGACGCGCTGACTGGACCCCATAGCCAAGAATGGCGCGCAGCTATGGATGCGGAAGACAAGGGAAACAGGTGGGTGGCGGGGGTGCGGGCGGGCGGGTGGGGGGGGCGGCGGAGGAAGCAGTGGTGCAGTGGTGGCGGCGGCGGCGGTGGCGGCGGTGGCGGTGGTGGCGGTGGTGGCGGTGGCGGTCGGAGCGGTGGCAGTGGTGGCGGCGGAGGTCGGAGTGGAGGCACTGGCTCGGGCCAGGGCTCCCAGCAGCAGCAGCGTCCCCAGACGACCCAGCAGCTTCGTGAGTGGCTTGCTCAGCGTGGGACGTCGGGGGGCAGTGGCCGCTGTTCTTATGTCATTCGCACAGGTGACCGCAAGGGACAGACGTGTGGGAGGTTCCACACCCCGTACCGCTGCTTCTCCCGCCTTGACGACGCTTGGCGTGAGGAGATGGGTGCGGATGTTGAGCGCCCCCGCTGGGCTGAGCTCATGAGGGCTGGTGTTGATGTCTTTGCTCTTGACTATGATGCTATTATTGCTGCCATGTATGCATTGACTGTTAGTGCCGAGGGAGACTGTTACTTGTGTGTGCCGCCTGACCCAGGTATAGAGCCCGCTGCCCTGGGTACTAGTGAGTCTGCTCTCTCTGGTATGGTGCCCCCTGTACTTGCTCCCTCCAGTGCTGTCCCGGCTGTTTTCGAGTCTGCTCTCTCAGGTACAGCACCCACAGAGACTGCTCTCTCAGGTACCGCACCGGCTGAGGCCTGTCACACCTTCACCCTTGACTCAGGTGCTTCCCGTTGCTTCTTTCGTGACAGTACTGAGCTCACACCGCTTCCTGCACCGGTCCCAGTCTCCTTGGCTGACCCCTCTGGGGGCCCAGTCCTTGCCCAGTCCACCACTGTCCTCCCTTGTCCGGCGGTTCCGTCTGGCTCGTTGTCGGGTTTCCACCTCCCCTCGTTCTCGACGAACCTGGTGAGCAACGCTGTCCTCCAGGATCAGTGGGTTGACACCTTTACCCCTGGAGGACAGCGTGTGGCGATCTGCACGTGCTCCAGGACCGGCCGTCACCTGGCTACGTTTACCCGTCGGCCGGGGTCGAGTCTCTACACACTGACCACTGCGTCTCCTCAGGTCGCTGCTGTCGGTCAGGTGTCTGCGTCAGGTCTGGTAGCCCACGCCTGTGAGTGTCGTTCCCTGTCGCACCAGACTCTTCTCTGGCACCACCGCCTGGGTCACCCCTCCTTGCCACGCCTTCGTGGCATGCACCGTCGCCACCTTGTGTCTGGTCTTCCCAGGTCCCTCCCTCCCCTCCCTGCCTCGCCTGCGCCGCCTTGCCTTCCTTGCGTCGAAGGGCGGCAGCGCGCCGCTCCTCACTCCTCCTCGTTCCCCCCGACAGAGGCTCCTCTGCAGACCCTCCACCTGGACGTGTGGGGCCCAGCCCGCGTTCGTGGTCAGGGCGGTGAGCGGTACTTTTTGCTGGTTGTCGACGACTACTCGCGTTACACCACGGTCTTCCCCTTGCGCACCAAGGGTGAGGTCCCTGCTGTTCTGATCCCTTGGATCCGCACAGTTCGTCTCCAGCTCCGCCGCCGTTTCCGGACGGATCTTCCTGTCCTGCGTCTGCACTCTGACAGAGGTGGTGAGTTTTCCTCCGACCTCTTGAGGACCTTCTGTCAGGCGGAGGGCATCGAGCAGACCTTCACGCTTCCGGACTCCCCACAGCAGAATGGGGTTGCTGAGCGCCGCATTGGCCTGGTCATGGAGGTCGCTCGTACCTCCTTGGTCCACGCGGCGGCTCCCCATTTTCTGTGGCCGTTTGCTGTCCGGTACGCCGCGCATCAGCTCAACCTCTGGCCCCGTGTCTCCTTGCCGGAGACCTCGCCCACACTGCGTTGGACGGGGGAGGTTGGCGATGCGTCGCGCTTCCGGGTGTGGGGTGCTCGTGCCCTTGTCCGCGATACGTCCGCGGACAAGCTCTC
The DNA here is from genome assembly GCA_947470075.1 of Closterium sp. Yama58-4. Lineage (NCBI taxonomy): Eukaryota > Viridiplantae > Streptophyta > Zygnematophyceae > Desmidiales > Closteriaceae > Closterium > Closterium sp. Yama58-4. The sequence goes on along the minus strand of CANIUD010000695.1, from coordinate 707 downwards.
CTCCCGCACGCTTCCCTGTGTCTTCCTTGGCTTTGTCCCTGACGCGCGTGGCTGGCAGTTTTACCACCCCACCTCGCGCCGGGTCTTCGCCTCTCAGGATGTCACCTTTGACGAGTCGGTCCCTTTTTACCGTCTCTTCCCCTACCGCACTGCCCCCCTCCCTCCCCCGCCGCTTTTCCTTGCTCCTGGTCCCCCTCCGGTAGACCCCCTTCCCCCTCAGGGTCCTGCTCCTTCAGGTGTCTCTCAGGTAGACCCTCCTCCCGTCGCTGAGCCTGTCGAGGTCACAGGTGACTCAGGTGCTGCTGCAGGTGGTACTGCTGGGAGTGCTGAGCCTGGGGGTGCTGAGCCTGCGGGTGCTGGGCCTGGGAGTGCTGGGACCTGCGGGTACTGGAGCTGAGGGTACTGTGCCTGAGAGTTTGCCGCCTGGGGGTGCTGAGCCTGGGGGTGCTGGCGACTGGGGTGCTGAGCCTGCGTGTGCGGAGTCTGGGGGTGCTGAGCCTGCGGGTACTGAGCCTGCGGGTACTGAGCCTGGGGGTGCTGCTACTGAGCCTACGGAGCCTCGGGTTACTGCGTCTGGGGGTGCTCCGGTTCGGGGTGCTGAGCAGTCTCTCACACCGCAGCAGCTTCGTGACTGGTACGTCCGGCGCTTTCGCCGTCCTAGTGGCTCGGCTGGAGTTTGGGGTCCTGGGGGTGCTCGTACTGGGGTG